>OX442365.1:26645373-26735373 GCA_949357725.1 Hyperoplus immaculatus
CTATCTATCTATCTATCTATCTATCTATCTATCTCTCCCTCTATCTATCTATCTATCTATCTATCTATCTATCTATCTATCTATCTATCTATCTATCTCTCTCTCTCTCTCTATCTATCTATCTATCTATCTATTCATCAGCACAAGACAAATAGGTGATACCACTCTTTTCTTTCTGTCAAGTGAGCTAAAATAAGAGGTTCTTAAAACACACACACACAAACACACACACACGCACACACACACACACACACACACACACCAGCCAGAGATACCATTGACTGTGCTTCACTCTCCCTAATTCCTGATGTGCTTTCCATTTAAAGATATAGTGCGTAAACTTTTTCATATCAGAATAGAGTTCTAGGCATATTTATGAATTTATGAAATTAAAGGTATTGTCATTTTAAAGTTTGATCAACTTTACATAAAACCCAGTACTGTCTCTTTAACTGTATAGGCTACACATGCACTGCAGAGGTTTACATCCACCCACCATATGGGAATACATTGTAATAGATCAGCCAGGCAATTAACAACACATGAGCAACTCCTTCTGTAACAACCTTCAGAATGATCAGGGAAAGTTTAGTAGATGTAAGTGCTTTAGAAGATGATATTTTTTGGAACATGGCTACATCTGCCAAATTTACATACTGTATTTAATCAAACATTTCTGAAAAAATTGTACTGCAAAAAAAATTAAATACATTTTATTAAAGGTTCAGAATGCGGAATGCACAGTTAAGCTAACTTCCTGTCAGTGACTGCAGTTAGCAGTCCCCTCCCCCGTCCCCACGTCACCACATTAATGCACTGCGGTCTTCAAGCAGCAAGTTATCTAGCATCATCTCAGATCCATAAGTGTGATAAAACATGATAAAAACCATCAAAACAGACATTGGGAAGGATTTTTACCTGCTCCGCCATTGTAGGCGCATCCACATTCACCCATCTGTCGCTCTGCGCGTGCACCGGCAGTGAGACGGGTGCCGGTTTGTAGCGTTCTCTCTTCTGATTGAATATCAGTTTCGGGATCCCGGAAAGTTTATTTGTGATTGTTTGTTTGTTTAATAAAAAAAAAAAAATCAATAAAAGTCCTTTATGAAAAAAAAATAAAAAAAATGTTACCTCATTCACCTGCAGTTTCTTGCATTATCAGAAACCCCCGCACTGTGTCTTTACCTGTAGACTTTACATGCACTGCAGAGTTGGTTTGCATTAACCCACCATATGGGAATACATTCTAATAGATCTATTTCTGGTCCTTTTATTTTCCGCCCTGAAGCTAAACAGCTGCACTTATTATGTGCGATACAATACAAATCCAATATGGCTGCCTTCACTACGCAATTAGGTCTCCGTAATGATTACGTAATGCTATTATTCAGCACAGACTAGAGTTAACCTTAAAGGCATTTTGTACAAGGACGGCGGTCACAACAAACTAGATGATGGATGGATGTGTGTGTGTGTGTGTGTGTGTGTGTGTGTGTGTGTGTGTGTGTGTGCGCGTGTGCTTTACACGGACATGTGAAAGCGCTTGCTCATATCGTGGTGTTAAATTCACTGGAGACTATTCTGATTCATTGATTTTTTTTTATGAGACCCAGAATTGAAGGATGTGTTTAATTGGATTTTGAAATTAACACTGAATTTTATACCTTGAATTTTGCGTCTGAATTTGGTTAGGCTATATTTAAATTCATGCAACTTGAATACAAATATACAGTATATATATATATATATATATATATATATATATATAAGAATATTTAAATTTAAATGGTTGATTATACATTTATGAATATTGAAAAATTAAGGTGATTTTTTTTTTAAATTGAAGAGTTAAATTATGTGGGAAAAACTTCAGATTCATATTTTAAATGCATAAATAATCAATTACATTATAAATTCTAAATACATTTTATAATTTCAAAATCAGATGAAACAGAAATACTTCCGTAAAACTGATCAGAAAAAAAGTGCTGCAGTGTTTGGTCTGTTGTTGCCCTCTTGTGGCTGCGTCATAATAATTTGCTACTGGCTCTGTGTGTGTGTGTGCGTGTGTGTGTGTGTGTGTGTTTGTGTGTGTGCGTGTGTGTGTGTGTGTGTGCATTATGCAGATTAGCTCCAACCAAATATAATTTTTATTAATTAATCTTCAGCGTTCAGCCTGGAGTTACTAGATGTTTGATTTATTTCATATTTACATAATTAGAAAGCCGTTCTACAAACACATCATTAACTGCATAAGCCACAGAAAAGACCTGAGAATCAACTGCACCTCAGAACTGTCTGTCTGTCTGTCTTTCTGGTAGTCTCACTGTCTGTCTGTCTGTCTATCTATTTGACTGTCTATGTATCTATCTATCTGTCTGCCTGTGTCTCAATGTCTATTTATCTATCTATCTATCTGTCTATCTATCTATCTATCTATCTATCTATCTATCTATCTATCTATCTATCTATCTATCTATCTATCTATCTATCTATCTATCTGTCTGTCTGTCTGTCTGTCTTTCTGGTAGTCTCACTGTCTGTCTGTGTGTGTGTGTGTGTGTGTGTCCGTCTGTCTATCTATCGATCTATCTATTTATGTACGTATCTATCTATCTGTCTGCCTGTGTCTCAATGTCTATCTATCTATCTGTCTGTCTTTCTGGTAGTCTCACTGTCTGTCTGTGTGTGTGTGTGTGTGTGTGTGTCCGTCTGTCTATCTATCGATCTATCTATTTATCTACGTATCTATCTATCTGCCTGCCTGTGTCTCAATGTCTATCCATCTATCTGTCTGTCTGTCTGTGTGTGTGTCCGTCTGTCTATCTATCTATCTACGTATCTATCTATCTATCTATCTACGTATCTATCTATCTGTCTGTGTCTGTCTGTCTGTCTGTGTCTGTCTGTCTGTCTGTGTCTGTCTGTCTGTCTGTGTCTGTCTGTCTGCATTCGTGAGTAAAATGTTTTGCAAAACATGGTTTTACTTGATGACACTTGATCAGTAATGACAGCAGCAGGGTAAACATAGTTAATGAAAAATGACAGATAATGCCAAATTCATGAACATGCATGCTGAGAACTTAAGGTCAAATAGTGTGTGTGTGTGTGTGTGTGTGTGTGCGTTTGTGTTTGTCTGTGTGTGTGTTTGTCTGTGTGTGTGTGTTTGTCTGTGTGTGTGTGTGTATTTGTCTGTGTGTGTGTGTGTGTGTGTGCGTTTGTGTTTGTCTGTGTGTGTGTTTGTCTGTGTGTGTGTGTTTGTCTGTGTGTGTGTGTGTATTTGTCTGTGTGTGTGTGTTTGTCTGTGTTCAGTAATGTCATTAATAACCCCAAGTATAAAGTGCTTCAAACAAATTGTCCAGATGCTGCTTGTTTGCTGTAAATGCCCAGAAGAGAGAGTGTGTGTGTGTGTGTCTGCCTGTCATAATACATCAGCTTGTTTCTCTTAAATGACCTCATTGTGTTTTTTCTGATATCGGATTGGAAAAATGAGGAATTCTGAGTAATTACAACAACACTGTCGTTGCATCTACATGAGGTAAAGCCTTCAGTGATGGCACATGGATTTTATACCTTCTGCTGTACGTCCAGGTTTTTTCTTAGCAGTAGAATCAACAACTTGGGCTCTTCTTGGGGATTTTTCTGAGCTCCTGCACCAGTGTCAGGAGGGGTGGGGGAGGGGAGGCACCAGTTTGTAAACGCTGCCATACTGAGAAATACAGAGAGTTTTGCGGAGCTGATATGCTTAATCAAATTTGTAATCAACGCATTTGGCGATGGCTTGAATGTAACCTACATTCCTTTATATATGAAAAAGTTACGCACCATAGCTTTAAAGCCTGAAAAATAAAAAAACCAACCAGCGTTCTTAATACGGCATGAGCTCGCCATTTATTGTTATTGAGGAAGTTAACATGGTTAACTGCATTGAAAGTCATACAATAGTAAAACCTCTTTAAGCTTTTGTGAGAGGCGGCTCCCTGTGTGTGTAACAGAGATAAAAGCAGTAGAAATATACATACAGTATATCTTAATTGGCAAATAGATATGTGTATTTTTTTAGTAAGTACATTCTCCTCTACCATCATGTACAATATACATGTTAAAAAATATAGTTTGTTTGCATTGCGATCATCGTTTTAATGTCCTTTTTTTAAATTTTCTTGTTCAAAATGAATGAAATAATTCACATTTAAGTGTTAGAAGTTCTTGAATGGCGGAGTTGGTGAAACTAAGGAGCACTGTTTTGTTTTGTTTTTAAATTCGCTATAACATACACAAAGGCATATGCATAGAAGGCACGTCTATGCATCTAGAAATTGCTTTTACATGATACATGGGGTGGGGAGAAAGAAAAAGCAGTTTTATCATCTTGGGAAGAATTTAAACAGAAAAAAAAATTAAAGAAAGTATTAAGAAATGTGTGGCCAACTTTCACACACACACACACACACACACACACACAGGCATACATAGACACATAACGGCACAAAGCAAGCGCTCCACAAAACATTAGACGAGTAGTAGGCCTATATAAACTCATCCGTTTGACGATAAAACTGCATACAGTACAGCACACACACACCCTACAGAGGTGACAGGCCAGAAAACTTTTCAAAGAACACTTGCTGTTTCAGTAGCAGGTGGGTATTTTAGCAGAGAGAGAGAGAAAAAAATAGAAAAAAATACTGATTTCATGATTTTTTTTTAAACGTTACATAAGTAAATGTTTGTCCCTTCAAGGCAGGAGAGAGAGAGAGAGAGAGGGCGAGAGAGGGAGAGAGAGAGACACACACAGATAGAGAGAGAGAGTCAGAGTATTTTTGTTACAGTAAAAGTTCAATCGCAGGTCGTCAAGGCGAAGCGATGGTGAGCGAATGTGCAGGTAAATACTGAGGCCACACACACACACACGTCTGAAATTAACCGGTTAATGCAGCAGATTATGGAAATTAAGTTAAAGGAGTAGTTTGAAATCTGTGTGTGTGTGTGTGTGTGTGTGTGTGTGTGTGTGTGTGTGTGTGTGTGTGTAAGAAGTTAAAGGAGTAGATTGACATTTTGGGGGGGGGGGGGGATTTTTGCTTTTCTTACAAAGTACACAACAGATTTTACAAAGGAAGAAAGTCATAATATAATAGCCAGGCTAGCTGTCCCCACCTGTTTCCAGTCATTATGCTAAGCTAAGCTAACCAGCTGCTTCATAGTTAGCACAGACACATACAGTAACAGTGGTAGCGATGTATTCTCATCACTAGCAGATTTTTTCCAGCCCAAAAAAAGAAGCAGAGCAAATCAATATAGAAACATCACATGATTGTGCCAGTGCTTTGGGCCTAAATGCTAAGCTAAGCTAATCAGCTACTGTATGTAGCTTCATATTTAGCTTGAGTGTGTTGTATTCAAGGTTTTCATTTGAAATCTTTGCAAGAAAGTGAATGAGCAAATTCCCCACAAAAAATGTCTGAAGTACTCCTTTAAATTTAACAGAAATGCACAGGAAAATACTCTTAGTATGGAAGTGTGTGTGTGTGTGTGTGTGTGTGTGTGTGTGTGTGTGTGTGTGTGTGTGTGTGTGTGTGTGTGTGTGTGTGTGTGTGTGTGTGTGTGTGTGTAATATCGATCAGAAGGCCAATGATCAAAAACAATGACTTTTCTACTCTGCCAATAGCTGAGAAATGTGTGATTGCTTTCTGAACACAGTGACTCTTAAGAAGTAAAGTTAAGTACATGTGGTGTTTGGAAATAGGCAATGGTACACAGAAGGCATTTGTCTTTTAAAAAACAAACAAAAAACAACAAATAATGAGAAAAAATGAGAAAGAATTAAAAAAAAAGTAATATGCACTTTAAAAAAAAACTTACAATGAAGTTTTTATGGCAGCCTTGTGTCAGACTCCCCTGAAATCTCAAAAATAATCTCCACACTGATGTTTTAAAGATGCACTATGTAACTTTTGGGTGTGTCAGAGAAAGTGAAACACTTTCTAAGGTATATTCTCATAACTGAATAAACAAACCTTCCTCACAGGGAAAATGTGATCCCTGTGAACACTGTTTGAAGTTAGAAAGCTTCCTGAAAAAGTTACTGTTTCACTGTCTGTTGTTGTTTACAGCAGCAGGGCCCACAGTTTGGTTTACAAACATATTCTAGTCTTACGTTTGGTTCCAGGTTCCTCAAAATATTTTTTTTTAGATTTATGATGATAGAATTATTCAATACTAAAGAATGAAATGTAGAGAAAATATGTTTAGTAAGCTAACTGCAGGCTCTGTGAATGTAAACAAATCCCCCTCCTCTGAAACTACACAGTGCACCTTTAAACTCTTCCGATTAGACTATTGTATAAATCTATTCAGTGAATAAAAGGCTTGTTGACTTGTAACTTGCTGCTAAGTAAACGTGCAGCAGTTAAGGGCTTTCGGCTTGAGCTCCGGAATGGTTTAAACTAAGACAAAACAACAAGAAATGCAGCAAAAAAAAAGGTTAATTCATATTCGAAACGGCCTGAATTTAAAGGCGCACACACACTTGGCCTAGTAGATCCGTACCGTGCTTAAAGGTGCTATGAGGAACTTTCTATTTGGGTTAATCCTTGCGCCCCCTTTGGACAGAAGCGGTAGTGTTTTTACTACACCAGCTGTTGTTCCTGGGTGAGCATAGTATACCCATGACAAAGGCATTAAGAAAAACTATAAAAAAAAATATCATTCCTTGCACTGATGGTCTTGTTTGCTGTTACATGTCATTTATGATCATCAGAGGGGAAAATGAGACTGTTTCAGAAATATTTAAAAGTTCCTCGTAGCACCTTTAATACGCGCAGGTTAAATTGTACTTGGGCACGGTACCAATGCCCTAGTGTGAGTGCGCCAATAAGCTTCTATTGTCGGCGCTTTTCGGTGCAAAAATAAAAAATAAAAACAGTCAGTGGAATACAAATCAACAGTTAATATGGTATAACTCTACAATGCCAATAGTTCTTCATTCAGAAGCATTTCTCTATATCAACACAGTGAAAACTAAGCGATAATCACTGGAAGGTTTTGCCCCACGTCTGTCCACAGATTCGGTCTCGTTTCCATCTGCTAATAAAAAGGCAAAAATAAGACGTCCAATTGGCTGAAAAAAATGTGGATAAAATAAAAAAAATAAAAACAAATTGTGGTTTTGGCACAGGCCTTAGTCAGAAATATCCTCCTCACAAACAATCTACATGATCATCCTTTGGTTAATAGAAATAAACGGAGAATGAGCACAAAAAGGTTAGATAGGCGATTCCTCGAGTGAGATTTTTTCTTTACAAACCCAGAAACTGTTGGTTTTTTTTAGTACATGATTTTTTTAGGTTAGGTTGTTTGGGGAAATGAAAAGGCTTCTTCTGATGATCACAGTGGTTTAGAGATTCAGCCATCGGGCAAAATGTTCATGTAGGAGGGAGGGAGGGAGGGAGGGAGGGGGAGAGAGAGAGAGAGAGAGAGAGAGAGAGAGAGAGAGAGAGAGAGAGAGAGAGAGAGAGAGAGAGAGAGAGAGAGAGAGAGAGAGAGAGAGAGAGTCCGGTCTCTCGCTCTCTGGTCGTTACGGTTGAAGTCTCAGGCGTCAAGGTTTGGCTGGCGGAAAAATAAAACTGTCAGGTATCACGAATCCTAAAGAAGAAATAAATAAAGTTATATTAATTACTGGGAATACTTTATTTAACAGGACCTTTTATTTTATTTTTTTAATTCATATTCATTAAGAGATCAGGTTTTTTTCCCTTATTTTCTGTTTTATAAATGTATTTCATCATATTGCATATAGTCTGTGAGATTTTTTCAATTTGCAGATAAATAAAATGCATTATCCTAAATTTCTGTTCAACAAATGTTATATATCTTAATAACTGTAAATAGTAATTTGCTGAAAAAATTTATTGAAGTTTAAACTACTTTTGAAAATAGTTTTCTTGAAAAAGTAAAAAAAAAAATCCATATACTGAATTGAGCCTCATATACCAACGAATAGTACAATAAATATAATGATATACTGTACAGCTCTGGAAAAAATGAAGAGACCAGTCTGGATTTTTCTTAAATCTTCATCTCTCCATAACTCATTGAACATGCTCTTAATGACAAAGGAATTTGGTAAAAATGTTGTCAGTGGTTTATATTATAAAACCAAAATGTTCATTCTACTCAAACATATGCCAATAAATAGTAAAAACAAGAGACACTGAACATTTGGAGTGGTCTCTTCATTTTTTTCCAGAGCTGTAGAATGACTCAGAACAGCCTAAATGCATTTGATTTGATTTACCTGAAGCTAGTAGAGCATTGTGGGGCGGAAGGTGAATCTCATCTGAAGCTCTTCTGCTGCTGCAGCAGACCAACGTTCTCATACACTCTGGAGCTGTCGTCCCTCATCCTAAAGACAGACAGACAGATAGACAGACACACACACACAGACAGACAGACACACACACACCTTCATTAGTCTGCAAAAACAGTTTTAAAAGCTAGACTCTGCAAAAAATACTAACTTATGGATATCATTAAACTTATCCAGTTGATTCCTTGCAACAAACAATACATTTTGTATGGTTGTGCAAAATATGCAAATTTGGCAGTATCTACATAGTTATGCATCTTTAAATAAAACTAAAATCTAGATTTTGGATGAATATTTATTTAATTTGACGCCATTTTTTATTTGATTTATCGGACAATTAACAACATATGAACAAATCCTTCTGTAATAACCTTCAAAATAGTTCTAAGAATGATTATAGCAAGCCTTATTGATGCAAAGTGCTTTAGAAGTTAGAGAGGGCCTTTCTTACTCTGTGCAGGTTGGAGTGGGAGGAATAGGAGTGTGTGGCGGCAGTGGGCTCTGCTCTCCTCCGGTCAGGTCAGACAGAGAATACTTAATGTTGGTGTACTCGCGTCCTTTAATCTTAGATTTCTGTATAAGGAGAAAAACAGAGGTTTAAAAACGGTAGCAGAAATATGAGTGAAAATGTAGGAATGGACAGGTATCCGGTTTCAAGGTCTACCACCACTGTTTGAAAAAGTCATTGTTTGAAAGCCGCTATTACTATCTGTAAAATCGTTCTATTTATTACTATCTACCATTTATTGTATTACGTTATCACAATAGTTAATTAATGTTCGGAATATTCAATACGTTGTTCAGAAATGAAGGACTGTGTTGTTGCAGTGTGTAATATGACATCATCAAGAATGTTCTACAAAGTTCTAGAATGCAACGCTCCCTGGGTAACCCCACCCCTTTAGAATAATAACAGAAGCTACAGTGGCCTTCAAGGACAAGAATAATTCTAAATTTTAAACAATGCACCTGATGACATTCCAACTATGACACTTTCAAGATGGCGGCACTAGGCCTTGGTCCAAAATATGCAGAAATATGGACTTATATGAGACCCTTTCTAAGGGAAAAAATAATAATTCAAAACATTTTTTTCAGCTATTATGCACTAAATTAAATGTACTTATGGATATTATAATTACTTTCTACAAAATCTGCTAGGAAATAAAACCCAAAATTCTACACAATGCAGGTTTAATGTTATCATATCGCTAGAATATCATACCGACCCATGCCTACGAGACTATAAAATAGGTGTAAGTTTTGAGCCACCCACCTGCTGCTTCTCTATGCGCCTCTGCAGTGGCTCTATGTAATGCTAAACAGTCACTTAGAAGAACCCGTACTGAGCTTTTAACAACTAGCTGTTCATTTTCTACTGTTCATTTTCTTTTAACAAGTTTATCTGTCAAATTTGTTTAACTATATAATTTTTGTTTGGATCCTTGTCCATTCTGTGTATGTTGTCTCTATTTTCACATAGCCTCATGTTGAATGCTATTTGATGTTTTGTCTTTTCTCTTGGTTCAAAAAAACAATTAAAACTTCTGATTACAATTTTTTTTTAAAAGGGGCACTGTGTAATATGACATCATCAAGAAAGTTCTAGAATGCAACGCTCCCTGGGTAACCCCACCCCTTTAGAATAATAACAGAAGCTACAGTGGCCTTCAAGGACAAGAACAATTCTAAATTTTAAACAATGCACCTGTTGACATTCCAAAAAAATGGATGCTTCCATAAGACTTGCCTGCTCAATGTACAAAATGTAATATTAAATAGGAGGATAATTCAGATTATTGGCAGGAGGTGATTTTACACCAATGAGGACATATTTATGAATGAGGATATTTTATCTAATAAATTACTCAAAATGTTACAGTGTCCCTTTAAATTAAATGGAAGTAAAAATATGAGCAAAAATGAAAGAAATGAATGGTAGTTCTCTGGCCACCCACCTGCTCCTCCTCGATGCGCCTCTGCAGTGTCTCTATGTAATGCTGCACCGCCATGTAGATGAACCTGTACTGAGCCTCGGTCTGCACCATGCCAGAGCGCTGAGACCGAACCATCTGAATCGACTTGGGCACGTCTATGTCACAGTCCACTCCTAAAGCACGGAAATAATAGGTTAAGTTACACTGATAATATATGTACAATATATACATTACTCGTGTTAAAGCTGGGGTGGAGGATTTGGGGAGAAAATGGCAGTTGGGATAGAGATTCGAATCCAAATACCTCAACCGCTCCACTTGTTCCCTTTGGTCCCTCCCCTATGGTCCCTCCCTGACACACTCTACACCAACAGAGTCATGCCAAAGTGAATAGACAGTCCCAACAGCCAATAAGAATAGAGAAACGGAGCCTCGCTCTGATTGGTCAAAGTGTACAGCTCATGTTAACTTTGACCAATCAGAAATCATATACCCCAGCTTTAACATGAATACCAAAACACCTAATAAAAATATGTTTAAAGAAAAATAATACAACATTATGACTTGGCCTGAGTAAGAGACAATAACATTTCTCTTATTTGTAGTTCAGAAAGACGAAGCGATCATTTGTTTGTATTTAGTTTTATTATAAATATAGTTATTATTAGTGTAGCGAGAAACATGTTAGATTCAATAATAAGCCTGATGAGGGAAACCAAATGTATGAATTTATGCATGAGTGGCTTTAAAAGATGCCAAATAATGTGTTTTCTAAAGTAAAGCCTCAGTCAGATGCAAACAACAGGTGACATTCACCTGCGGTCTGAAAGCAGCCTTGAAGTCGAGACTCACCTTTTTCTCTGATGACGTCGATGAGGATGTCGATGACTATGAACGTTCCTGTTCGGCCGATTCCTGCACTGAAGGAACACAGGGCACAAGGCTTTCAGTCAACGTGTTTACAGCTAAATGTATTTATATAGCACTTATCATGCAAATCACATAGTGTTCAAAGTGTTTTACATTGATGCAACATAGAAAGAAAACAAAAATGGATTGCGAGCCAAATGAAGGCTAAGCAATAAGAGAAGAGAAGTGTAAATGAGAAAATAATAAGAAACAGGGAATAAAATAACAATCAGAATCAGAATGGATTTTATTGCCAAGAAGGGTTTTACACCAACAAGGAATTTGTCTTGGTGAATAAGGTGCATACAGTTAGACAATAAACAATGACCGAACAGTGACTATCATATATGACAATGACTATGATGACAAATATATAATACCAAAAATAAAACTTTACCTAAAACAGTTTAAAATAATAAAATGTATCAATACAAATATAAATGTAAATATAAATGTAGGGGAAGGTGGGGTGATTTGTGCATTTTGGAAGTTGCAAAACCCCTTGTTTCTAGAAAACCGTGGAAGAAATTGGAAATGTGACCACATATTTAAGAAGAGCCATCTATTTGACTCATCCTGTAAAGAAGGGAGACACAAGGAATAAGATATAAGCACATTTAAGCTCAAAAAACTGTGTTTTGCCTTTCAAAGTAAAATTTCCATGATCAAGGTTTTTTGATTATTGTGTCTGAACAATTATAGACACGTTTGAAAACATTTGACACATGTTTTAGTGCTTTGGTATGCTACACTTTGAGTCTATATAGTTAGCACAATGTCAACCCTAAATTGCTGCATCATGCCTATTATCCAAAATTCTGGGGATGGGGTGATTTGTGCGCAAGGGCCTGGGTGAGTTATAAGTAAGTAAGTAAGTAAAATGTATTTATAAAAGCACATTTATGACAGTTTGCACTGTCCAAAGTGCTGTACATAGTGCATTCAGTAGGTAAACAATGAAGGTAAAATAACAATAACCAAAATAAAAGACGTAAAGCCCATACATCCACATAAACACAGATAGTAGTGCAGAGGTAAGTAAGTAGTGCAGAGGTTAATGGGGAGGAAACACCAGGGTGTACATATCGGTTTTGAGCCTTGATTTAAATGCAGAAATGTAGGGGGAATCACATTTGTCAGGTGGCAGTTGGTTCCACAAGCACGGAGCAACTAGTGCAAAGTACATTTCTGAGAGTTGTGCCAGTGGCATGGCTGTATACGCTGGTCACCAAAAGAAAGTGATTGTCTACAGTAGCTCAGAAGAGAGTGACATCTCAATTCCACTTAACGACACCACTGATGAGAGTTCAGATGGCCAGAAAGATGATGATGGTGACTTTGTCATTGTGACACAATGACGGGTGATTTGTGCGACAAGACAACTTTTTTTCCGAAAGCTATATTTCTTAAACAGTTTATTCCAGATCCAAAGTTTTTATTGCCAGGGATGCACAACATCCTGAAATATATGTACATATTTGAGTTGGAGACATAACTGTCAAGGCCTCACTTTAAAATCACTTTGAGTAAAAAGTAGCACAAATCACCCCACCTTCCCCTATATTATAAAAACAAATAATAACATATAGATAGAAAGGAGCAAAATAGTGATAAAAACTTAAAGAGTGGGTATGAACCATAAATACATAAAAACCAGACTAAAAACATGAGTTTTTGGTTTACGTTCAAAAGGGTCAATATCAACAGCTCCTCTCAGACCCTCTGGCAGGCCGTTCCATTGTTTTAGAGCATAAATTGTCTTTTTTTTTTTTTTTTTTATGCTTTATTGACTGTGTAGAGACAGAGGTGAAATGCAGAGAACGACCGCGGGCTGGAATCGAACCTGGATCCGCTGCTGGCCGAGGCCCATGGGGGGGGGGGGGGGGGGGGACGCCCTACCAACTGAGCTAAGGGCACCCCCATAATTTGTCATGTTTACACAAGTGTTTTCCATTTATATTTACCTGCAGTGTACGGCGATGGGCCCAGCGTCCAGGATGCTCTCCTGTTTGAGGTTGACTTCCTCTAAGAAGTCCAGGACTCCTCCTGGGTCGGTGGGGACTCCGTGGTCCGGCCAGGCCCTGAAGTGATACTGCCACACTGTGCGCTCTGTGTTACCCTGGATACACACACACACACACAATAACATTATTAGTTTATCTGGAATACACGCAGGCAAAAAATAACGTTGCTAGTTCACCAGAGAGCTTTGATACAAGGCAAGGCAAGGCAAGGCAAGGCAAGGCAAGGCAAGGCAAGGCAAGGCAAGGCAAGGCAAGGCAAGGCAAGGCAAGGCAAGGCAAGTGTATTTCTCTGGCACAATTCAGACACAAGGCCATTCAAAGTGCTTTACAGGGGCAAGATTAGAATACATAAAACACATTAGAAAACATTTAAAAAAACATAATAAAAGAAGCAAATAAAATGAAAATTGCAAGTTAAAAAGGAAACAAAAAAGTCTTCAGACTCGATTTAAAAGAACTGAGAGTTGCAGCAGACCTCAAGTTCTCTGGGAGTTTGTTCCAGATTGTTGGTGCATAAAAACTAAAAGCTGCTTCTCCTCGTTTAGTCCTAACTCTAGGGACTGTAAGTAGACCTGTCCCAGACGACCTAAGGGCTCTGGACGGTTCATAACTTATCAGCATATCAGTAATGTATTTTGGCCCTAAACCATTTAGTGCTTTATAAACCAACATCAGAATTTTGAAATCAATTCAGTTACAGTTTAATTGCATCAAAACCCAGTTTATGGGGGTGCTCCGGTGGCGTAGTGGATAGAGCGCATACCATGCAGTGGTCGCGGGTTCGAATCCGACCCGTGGACCTTCACTGCAGGTCATCCCCCCCCCCCCTCTCTCTCTCTCTCTCTCTCTCTCTCTGTGTCTCCCCATTTCAACTCTGCACTGTCTAATAAAGATTGAAAATGCCCCAAAAAAATAATCTTTTCAAAAAAAAAACCCAGTTTATGGAAGATCAAGGCTGGTGATGTTTGTGGTATTCTACATTTTTCTCCAATCAAAAAAAGACAAATAGCAACAACAAAATAACATTTTAATTTCAAATTAAAGACTTCTGGCGCCCACTAGTGGCATCTAGTGAAACCTCATCTACTGTCTATGGACTGGGGATTTATTTTTTATTTATTTTTTTTTTACAGGTGAGGCCTTAAAAATAACACTTTGTTTTAATCCAATCTTATAAAATATTAATTATAAATATGCATTGTTAATTCATCCATTTATATTACAGTAAAAACCGTAAAATTTCCACGCTGTTGATCCATAAATACACACACAGAGACACAGACAGAGACACACACAGAGACACACACACACTTACCTGTCCGACTTTAGACAGCTTTAGTTCTCTTAAGATGTAGTCGTGTGCGGCCGTCTCTTTGACGTTTCTAACTCTCATGGCTCCGTACTCCTTCAGCGCAGACATGTCCGGCCAGTACTTCACACACTTACTCTGCGCGCACACACACACACACACACACACACACACACACACACACACACACACACACACAGGTTATTGTCTGTTTTGATGCTACTGTCCAATGAATAGAGCTCAAACTGTTAGGCAATACATGAAAATCAATCTAGTACGATTTTGGTGTAGGCCTTAAAATACCTATTTATTTCAAGTGACAGCAGTGAAATGAGCACACAATTCTCAGGCAAACTTTTTACTATTTTAACGGGAAGGTTAAAGTCAAGGTGTTCTGGAAGGTTGCTATTGATACAAAATATTTATTATTATTTTTAATCGCTGGTTTTAAGGTAGACTGACAGGAATGGTGCCGGTGCTTAGTGCGACCAAATGTGACGAGAGTGCACAGCTACTGTGACAGTTTGAAAACACTACAAACTCCAAGCAGCGACACAGGTACTGCTGAAGTACAACAACAATGGCTCAATTCACAGTTGATTACATCATGTGTGTTTTTTCTCCATAAATAAGGTTGCGTTCCGAATCTCACACTCTTTCTTTTTTCTATTCTACATACTACATCCGACGATAAAAAGAATCTAGTTAGGATGCAGTAGGCATACTATTGGGACATACTTTTCTCTTTTATTTCATCACAACATTGCGCCTTGATCTTGCCTCTTGCTTTTATATCCGTCGCATCCCCGTTTATTTTCATATGGAGGCTTCGTCGATGTGACGTCACTTCACGTGCGCACTGGATTGTGGGTCAGAATCGCCCGAATAGGATGCAGTTTTCAACACTAACAATCTTGGCCGCATGAAGTAGGACATCCGGGTACTTCTAACCATCCTAAATCTGGCCACAAGAATCGGGACATCCTAAATCTTTTTTTCTACATACTATATAGTAGAAAGTGTGCGATTCGGAACGCAGGGTATGTGACGGTTGAGTGTGTCATGTGTTGGTCTCAGTACCTTCCCCCTCTCCACCTCCTTGGTGGTCATGACGATGACTCTGGAGTTCTCCTGGAACACCATCCTCCAGAAGTCGCTGATGGTGTTCTGCAGACAGCCCTGGGTCGCGATGTAGCTCTTCCTGGGCTTCAGGCTGGGAACCTTCGGGTCCAGCTCGGGCTTCTTAAACACACAAACACAAAAGATTGACTTAGTATTTTTTTAAAAACACACAATTTTGAAAGGTGTGAGGTTTGCCCCAGTTTGGTTTTTGTTTTAGCTTTGTTTTGTTTCTTGTATATTTATGCTTATTTTCTTAATCATTTTGTCTTAGTTATTTATATCACTTTTTTTTCTGTATTCCTTGTCTGTTTATGTGGGGGAAGGGGGAGGGTAGAGGGGAGAGGGGAGAGGGGTTTGGGTGTTGTGTATATATTGTATGTGTTTACTTATTCTGTTTTTTTTGTCCATATGTATAGAACCATAAAACCACTAAAATAAAAGTTAAAAAAAAAACAAAAAAAAAAAAACACAATTTTAAAGTAAATTTTCAACTGAATTAGTATATGTTTAACAAACCAAATAAACACTATTTATAATGTAACATTGACTATGGTCCAAATCTCTCTTTAAACCCTTAAAAAACCTGCTGGGAACCTTGGGGTCCAGCTCGGGCTTCTCTAACACACAAACAAGAAAATATTCTAAGTTTTGTTTAAATAAACACCATATATAATTGAACATTGATTATGTTTTTGCATTTGTCCGAGTATCTCTTTAACCCTTAAAAATAATTTACTTAAAGGCCTACTTCACCGGTTTGAATATGAAGGTGTATTGAATTCTGAGATCCTATGTAGTATAAATGTGTGAAAAAAATTTAAATCGGTTCATCCTAGCCTGAGAAAAGGCAGAAAGAGTGTTTTTTTTAACCCTATATTTCTCTTTCTCGTGACACAAACTTACTTTGTAAATATTACTGTGATGTCTTTTACTGTGACATCATAGTAATATTTACAAAGTAAGTTTTTTTTTAACCCTATATTTCTCTTTCTGTGATGTCACGAGAAAGAGAAATATAGGGTTAAAAAAAAACACTCTTTCTGCCTTTTCTCAGGCTAGGATGAACCGATTTTATTTTTTTTGCACATTTATACTACATAGGATCTCAGAATTCAATACACCTTCATATTCAAACCGGTGAAGTAGGCCTTTAATTATTTTTTTTTTTTTTCAAACACACACAAGTAATATGTTTAACAATTAATAAAATCATATAATATGTAAAAACAATCAAATAAAATGTGTGGATACTATAAAATCCACTGTGGTGGCTGTTGCAACAATACCATCAAAAAATATGCATATAAAAGAAAACAGATTTTAAGTAGCTGTCCTTCTCAGACTTTCTTTTTTTTTAAATAATCATTTGGATTTGCATACTGTGTGCGTTTGCATATTTGCTGTATTTTTATTGTGGGATATATCTTGGGGCGTTATTCGTAGGACGTTTGGACGATCCTTATGTTTTTATGCATGTTGAATGATGTTGATGCATTGTGCTGTTAGGTGATGACAGGTTAACATTTACATTACGGGACGTTTGGTTTTTATTCTTAAACGTATTTGGTGATTTACATAACTCGTCCCTCATGGAATTATTCAGACTGGAAAATATTCATTCATGCATTCATTGATATTCATTCCAAAAAAACTATGTTTTACATCTTATTCAACATGCATATTATTACTGCACTAAGTAGAGAATGAATCGTGTGTGTGTGTGTGTGTGTGTGTGTGTGTGTGTGTGTGTGTGTGTGTGTGTGTGTGTGTCTGTGTTGTAGGGCTGTCACCTTAGATTCAAAATTGGAATATTCTTTGGAACGTGGGGTAAAAGGTTCATATTCAAACTGAAATGGCCTGTTCCATATGTATGAGGCGGTCTCAAATCGCTATTATGCGCATTTGTGAATAAATCGTGGCTGTGTGTGTGTGTGTCTGTTCAATGCTTGTGTGTGTGTGTGTGTGTGTGTGTGTCTGTTAAATGCTTGTGTGTCTGTGTGTGTGTGTGTGTGTGTGTGTGTGTGTGTGTGTGTGTGTGTGTGTGTGTGTGTGTGTGTGTGTTCTTACCATGACAGCAGTTGTGACGGTGATGATATTGGCGTTGATGTAGTCAGAGCCGGGTTCAATTGGGTCTCTGTCATTCAGAACCACGCGCGTGTGGTCGACTGGAAAGAGACAAAAAGACTTCAGTTTAGTAGTTCTACATCTTATTCGACATACGTGTGTGTGTGTGTGAGAGAATGAGTCAGTCAGTCAGTCAGTCAGTCAGTCAGTCAGTCAGTCAGTCAGTCAGTCAGTCAGTCAGTCAGTGTGTGTGTGTGTGTGTGTGTTCCTCACAAGGCAGAATGTTCTTGTATCTGTTCTTGTTCTTGTTCTCCGCTCTCTGTCCTTCTTTGCGACTGTAGAGCAGCTTGCACTCCTGTTGCTGCAAAGTCTGGATGGAGGAAAAATAAACAGAGTGTCTCGGAACATTAGGCCCAAGTTGAGGAAAAAAATAAAGAAATTAACTTCTACCTTTATTTATACAGGTAAATCCCATTGAGTCCGAAGACTCTTTTGACTAGAATAAATGTGAAATTTTACAAGACAAAAGTGGTAATATTAAGAAAATAAAGCCGTTATTTTACAAGAGTAAGGTTGGGATTTTACTTAGAATAAAAGCATAATTCAGCATAATCACCGGTAACCTACATAACAAGGGTAAGAGCAGTGCAATGGCAGTGTCTTTCTTAGGGGTCGAGACATGCCGCACACTCAACAGCACGTACTGATAAAAATACATATTTCTTTTCTTCGTATTAAGACTTTTTCATGGTAATATTCTCGAAAAAACAAACAATCTCCAACAGGTGAGCTTCAGGTTGACACAGAAACAGAACCACTGACTCACCTCAAATTCCTCCCAGAATCCTTGCTTAACCTTGTCCGTGGCCTCGGCCAGTTTGCTGAGCTCTCGAACGCGACTCTCGATCTCTGCTGCGTTAATACGGGTTGTGTTCAGGGGCTGGGGAGGAGCAGAGGAAATGTTACAACCAGGGAAAAGGCTGCCTTAATTATATGTTAATCTAGGCTTTTAATATATTATAACATTTATTCAACTATGTTTATTAAATACATCTTAGTAATTTTTTTCTCCTAATTTCTATTATATCCTATTATTGGTATTTTTTCTTTATCCAGAATATTGTATGTTTGATGATGAATGGATGAAACAGTGCCTGGATGTTAAGATGTTCTGTTTGAATGCATAACAAAAACAATTATGCAATTTTATGAAAAAAAAAAAAATTAAGTGTCAAAAAAAAAAAAAGAATTAAAAAATGTAAAGATAATTTTTTTTAGCAGAATAGGATTGTGGCTTACGTATAATGGATCGGTGGATCTAATAGCTTTATGGTAGTACTGTATACCTGCTTGAGCTGCAGCACAGTGCCCAGGGTTTCCACCATGGGGTTCTTCTTATAATGTTCCACCAGGTCGGTCAGGGAGTCAAACTTCTCTCCTCCACCAACGTCATACTTCAGGTCTTGCTGGAGAAACAAGAGAACAACAGAACAGGGTCAACAAAAAACCTTTATATCAAATCAAACTTTATTTATACGGTGCTTTTCATACACAAAACAAGGTAAATAATGTTTTTTTTTAATGCTTTATTTGATAGTGCAGAGAGACAGAGGTGAAATGGGGCAGAGAGGGGAGTGACATGCAGAGAACGACCACGGGCTGGAATCGAACCTGGGACTGCTGCTGGGCCCGGCCTGTGGGGGGGGGGACGCCCTACCAACTGAGCTAAGGGCGCCCCCAAGGGTAAATAATGTTTATAAAAAAACATAAGAACTTAATAAAAACACTTAATAATGATGAGAAATCAACAAAACGGCAAATGATAAAACACTTTCATAGAAAAACTTTTGCTTTTTATATACAAAAAAAGGTTATACTGTTTTAAAAAAAAGCCATGATCCCCAGCCCCTATACGAAAGCAGCAGTACATGACAACTTAATAAAAACACTTAATAATGACAGTGACACAAAATCAATAAAATGGCAAATGATAAAACACTATCATAGAAAAACCTTGAGGGGACTGAACTCTCAGCATTAAAAGTGGAAGATATACAAAATAAAACACTAGCAGTACCGTAAGTAAATAAATAAATATATTAATATGGAGTGAGTGGACTGGACAGGCATAGCTTTTCTTTACAGCAGCTAGAGTAGCTATAATTATAAAATATAGTAAAATGTTTAAAATAGTTTTCAGGCCTCTTCCAAACCTCTCCCCTTTTTCACTTGAGAAAAATTAAATCGAATACAATTTTTTATTTTTTTTTTAAAATTAAGAATAAGTTGGATTAATAGTATGAACTTAAAATATAAATTAAAAAAAGGCAGGTACACATACACGGCTTACACAGCAGCTACAGATATGAATGAATTTCAAAAATATAGTAAAAATTTTTAAAACAGTTTTTCAGGCTTCTTCCACAACCTCTCCCCCTGTTAAACTCGGTCAGCCATTGTCTGCGGTTCTGCTTTTGTTTCCACTTTGGGGACAGACTTCCTGGAACCAAATTTAGCCGCTGTTCCGGAGGCGACGCTTGAATCCTCCTTAATGTGAAATGCATGTTCTGTTGCCGTGGTGTCACTTTATTTCTCCCTGTGAACGGTAAGATTGTCTACACAGTGAACGAGAGTATGCTACGAGTTTAAATCTAAATTTCTATGGGCGCTCTATGGCGTAGTGGGTTCAAATCCAGCCCGGGTCGTTCTCTACATGTCATCCCTATCTCTCTATGTGTCAAATATAAAGCATGGAAAATATGGAATAAAAAATAAAATACATTAAAAACTATTTCCAAGGAATCTATGAGCAGCGTTTGCATTTTTTGACATATCTCTTTCGTCACATTGGTTTGGAACACACCCAGTAGTGAGTTATTTTCCTGAGAAGTGCCAGCAGTGTGATGAAGCAATACTTTGATGGATTTTGATTTCTCAGATAATAAACAATCACGGCATATTTCTGACTAATCAGAAAAGGAACTCTGATCCTTCTTACACAACCCTAAGAAAGTATAAGGTCCAAATAAACGTGTACTCTGTGAATCTGAACCAGACTAAATAGAAAAACAAATCCAAAGTATTATAATTTCACTCTTAATTTAGACCAAAACTACCCGAGAAAACACTTATTCTTGTGGTGCTCCGGTGGCGTAGTGGATAGAGCGCTTACCATATTGGCGCCGGCCTCGTTGTGGGTTCAAATCCTACCCGTGGACCTTTACTGCAGGTCACCCCCCCCCCCCCCCTCTCTCTCTCTCTCTCTCTCTCTATCTCCCCATTTCAACTCTGTACAATCAAATAAAGCTTGAAAATGCCCAAAATTAATCTTAAAAAAAAGAAAAGAAAACACTTATTCCATTGATGGTCAGTGCCCACGACTAGACTCAACGACCAAACAAGGCATGGAAATGTTTGTCCCAGTTTCACCTTTTCAATGACGACGTGTGTACAGTTCATCAGAATAAACTTTGTGAAATACATAGAACAACCTTAAAACAACAGCTGTCAGAATTTGAGTTATAGGATCTATTTGACATTTTAAAGATGCATCACAGTGTTGAATGATCTGTCCTCTCCTCACCTTAGTCTTTTGTCCTGACTGCAGTGCAAGCGTACTGAGAAAACAATCTTAAAATCCTAGAATTACACCTGATACTCTAGATAAATAAACTATTGCAGAGTGTTAAGGTGGAATGTCAGACAGCAAGACTGAACAAGGCCTGGTGGCGTTCCTTATCAAGGGGGATTTTAAAAGATTCATATCACAGAGAAAACTGAACAAACATGGACTGATTTCAGGGGACAATAATGCCATTGTGGTCTGGTTAAAAACGTCTTTTCCTGCAGGCTTTTTGTGTACTTATCTCCTTATATGTATTAGCCTGGTGCCCTTCAGGTTCACGCTGTTATAAATAGAGTTTCTTACAGTTTACTAACAACCTTTTGATCACACAAAAAGGAATTATCCTTCTGCAGAAAGCTGATTATAACCCGGTTTCCTACATGCATGTAAACACAATTGCACACTCATAGACACACAACCAATTTAAACTGTCCAATTTCAAACTGAAGAGCATACCGTCCTGAATATAATGACAGCAGTTCAAACGTATGGATTCTCAGAGCATGCTGGCAGATAGACAGTCACATTTTAAACTTTGTGGCAGGGCGCAATTGTAAATGCTTAAAACATCCTTGGGCATCCAAATGCTGCTTCTATGTCTCAATTATTGGGGAAACTCTGCATCAATATCACACCATAACATACAGGTTTCGGCAGTGAGTACGTAGTAGAGTCGCATTAGCATTAGCATCAGCAGTAGCATTTACCTGGCAGCGGATCATGACGTGTGTGACTTTGGGTTTTCCGTCGCTGGTGTCCGTCTTATCGTCTCCGGTTCGGACCGACAGAACGAAGTCTCCCGGATGGCTCTGGCTCTCCCTCACCAGGAAGCTCCCGTTCTTCCCTTTCTCTGTCAACAGCTTCTCTGCCTCTCGACCGGACAAGTGGCCGTGGAACCATCTGGCATGGAATAGCATGAATATGAATATGAATATGAATATGCATACAACTTTTAAAAGTAGAACTCGATAGTCCTCAAACCTGTGATAGAGTGAATATTTTTCTAAACTTTTTCTTTGTTGTTGTCTTGTTTATAAAGTAATTTGTCATTTTCGTTTTATTCTGTTGTTTTTTTCAGATCTTAATATTGTTTGTTAATTGTCTAGTTTGTTTGTTTGTGTGTGTGTGTGTGTGTGTGTGTGTTAAAAAAAAAATCTATAAATAAAGTTTTTTTTTTTTTTTTTTTTTTTTTTTTAAATGTTAAATGAAGACACCCTCCCTCACCTCTCTGACGTGGGGTCGGCACAGTTGAGTGGATACTTGAGTTCTATCACGTCTCCGTTCTTCTCCTTCAGCTGCCCGTGGTGTTCCATGTAATACTGCACCAGCTCGGCCAGCGTGGCAAACTTCTCCCCTCCGTACAGGTCGTAGTAATCTCCTGTGTTCTGGATCTTAATGTGGGTGACCGCGCCATTTCGCCTAGACACCAGAAGAAAAAAATATATATTTATTATTTATTAAAGGTGCAGTGTGTAATATGACATCATCAAGAAAGTTCTACAAAGTCCCAGAATGCAACGCTCCCTGGGTAACCCCACCCCTTTCGAAAAATAACAGAAGCTACAGTGACCTTCAAGGACAAGAACAATTCTAAATTTTAAACAATGCACCTGATGACATTCCAACTATGACACTTCCAAAATGGCGGTGACAAGGCCTTGGTCCAAAGTCTGGAGAAATATGGACATATATGAGACCCTTTCTAAGGAAAAAAATAATAATTAAAAAAAAAAAAAATCAGCTATTATGCTCTAAATTAAAGCAGTTCGGATAGATGTGAGTTTGAGCATTTCAGCACAATCATAATATCCCGCCTTCCTCCAATGCAGCCCCACCCCCTCATTCCTATCCCCGTTTTTTATGTTTTGTTTTTGAAGAAACTTAATTTAGGCTACACAAGCAGACTTACTTGCTTAATACTGTCTCCGTGCACAAAGTGAGTTATATTGTGGCTGAAGAAACTGGTGGCTGTAGTAGGCTACCGGTACCGCGCTGATCTGCTTGTATCACTGGTTTCACTTCAGATATGTCGGCCAGAACACCACTTACGCTTATAATGACACTAGGAGAGGAGGAGTAGGGTTTTATCCGCTCTTTATTTTCCTTCTTTCACAGGCACAGCCGCATATAGATCGCGGAAAAAGAACAAAGGCTTAAACTCCGCTCGTGAGGAGACGTTTGAACAGCTGTTGCGACTCGCGAATCGCAGCCGCTAATAACATGCACAAACTATAACTTATAACAGCGATCGGGACTACATGTACATACTCACACACGGGTGATTCACATTTACACTCAGATAAACACGAATGATGGCTTACTGTGGCAACTTGCTCACACACATCTCACCGAGGGAGAAGCGAAAGGAAACTTACTGAACTGGCTCTCTGGCCGACTGACGTCACGGCCCAACACTAAACAAAACACAGCTTAACACACTGTAAGAAATAACAAGAGATAACAACACTGTAACCTTTTCTACAATGGTCGCTACTCACTAGGCTACTGTCTGCCGTGGAATCAAAACAAACCCTTTCGTTGAGGACGCGCGTGCACGAATGCGCGGTACACAAGCAGACGGCAAACAGACAGGTCTGTCGGCCAATTAAATCGTTCGGTTCCGAACGATTTGATTGGTTGTAGTTTTCACCTAATATTATGAGACTGAAATAATTGTTTCTTTTTATTCCTGGTGGGTCTACCATGCATTTTAGAGTGTAAAAACCTTATTTATACCATTTTAAAGTCATTTAAAATAAGTGTAAAAACTCTACAAAGGTAAGAATAGCTTTAAACGTACTTATGGATATTATAATTATTTTCTACAAAATCTGCTAGGAAATAAAACCCAAAATTCTACACACTGCAGGTTTAAATTATTCACATTAATATTTCTATCGGGTGAAAGAAGTCTATCATCATAATGTGGGTGACTGACTGCGCCATTTCGCTAAACAAGCAATCATTCAGAGATTGGGGCGGCAGTGGCGAAGTGGGCAGGGAGGTCGCCTCTGGAGTGCAGGGTCAGAGGTTCGATCCCCCGCCTACCCGCCACATGTCGAAGTGTCCTTGGGCAAGACACTGAACCCCGAATTGCTCCCGATAGTTAGCTTGCACCCTGCGTGGTAGCTGCTGCTGCTATCGGTGTATGAATGTGAGTGTGTGATTGGGTGAGTGTGTACAAAACAATGTAAAGCGCTTTGAGTCTGTGAAAAACCAGGGAAAAGAGCTATATAAGTGGAGACCATTTACCATTTACCATTTAGTGTCCAAATAGTTTACATAACAGATTTTGGATACAGCCTTTTTTCATTTTATAAATCAATTTTATAATCAAGAAATTATGCCAGGTACCTTCACACATAGCAAGCACAATCAATTTACATACCACAAATACCAAAAATACATACCAAAAATTAACATAGAGAAAAATAAGTCAAAGAACATAAATATAAAAATGTACGATCAAATATTATATAGAGAAATATGCTCAATTGTCTATTAAAACAATAAGAATGGGGCTGTATAAATGTGTGTTAGCAGAATGATCAAAACCATGAAAATGATCACAGTTTTCATAAAGATAAACATGTTTGTTAATGTAATTAGACTTTTTTTTTGGGATAACCTTTGTCATATTAATCTATCAGCATTACCGTCATTTAGTGTGAATATAACGGCACATTTAAATCTGCATGCTTTGATTTCTCAGCAAATAAAACTGGACGATGATTTTTCTTATCTTTTTTTCTTTTAATCTTTATTTATACAAGTAAATCCCATTGAGACCGAAGACTCTTTTGCAAGGGAGACCTGTTTTCCTTTCCCACGTTACCATTCACACACACATTCATACACCGATAGCAGGCTAACTATCGACATTCACACGAGGCAAGGTGGGTGAAGTGTCTTGCCCAAGGACATAACAACTATGACACAAGTGGCAGGGCGGGGATCGAACCTCCAACCCTTTGATCATCGGCCGACCCGCTCTACCACCTGAGCCACAGTCAATGACATCAGGTTATAAAGTTATTATGTTATTTATGAGAGCAAACAGATGCCTATTTACACATGCAACAGTTACCGAGCAACATGGACATTCATTTGGAGTCATCTAACCAATATTTACTCTCTTTACTCATTTTTAAACCTGCTTTAATCCCCAACAACTGCTGAATAAAAAAAAAGGGTAAATAAATGTTCAACAGCTCCTCATAAACTATGCATACTGTTTACAAAGCAGCCTCTTTTAATTCTGAACCAATAATAGTTATAATAAAAATATTGATTAGTGTAGCATTGAGTAAACTAGCAAACAGACTGGTCTCCTACACAGGCAAAGCAAAAGTATAAGTTAACATGTCAACACTTCAAACGGACGACCGGGCCCTGCTACCCTAGTGACAGCACAGAAACAAAATTCAAGCTTTAGGCACGTCCTGAACCGTAGTTTCTCAAATGCAGCCGGTGAAGAATTACTCACGTTTAGTTTAATAAGTTAAATTGCGAGAGTAAAAAAAATAAATGCTACAAATAAAATAATATAAATTGAAAAAAACTGAAAAAAAGAGTAAAATAAACATTTGTTTGGACTATCACTTTTCAAATACTGTATTAGAGAGAGCAACAGAAAAGTTACTATGGAGGCTTGACAGTGCCCCATTAAGATACTGTATGGTGTATAGTGGTGTAGTTGTATTGGCAGCATTGTGTGTGTTTATGAATGGCTCTACTCACCGTACTGAGAGGGTGAAGTCTCCGGGGTTACTCTTACTGGGTCGGGCCAAGAAGCTGCCGTCCACACCCCGGGTTAGGAGCAGGTTTTCAGCCTCGACGCCGGTGATGTTAGGGTGGAACCACCTGGAAGAGGGGGAAATAGTTAAGGCTGTTACATACTCCGCGAGAAGAAAGAACAAAGTTCTCGGTGACAGAGCTGCGAGAAGTTCTCTCTGGTCTGACATTACATACTTCACGAGAACTCAACTGCCGAACTCCTCACCGCGGCGCATTGTTACCATGGTAATTTACTCAGTAGCGCCAGCTGATTTCACTTCGCTTTCCTCATTGACTTCAGACTGACCAATCACACAATAGTTCTCGGACAAGCTGCGAGAAGAAAGTTCGGCCCGGGTGCTGTGTCGAGAACAAGCTGCGAGAACAGCTAAACAAGAGCTGAGAGAAGAAAATGACGTCATTTTCTTCTCGCAGCTCTGTCACCGAGAACTTTTTTCTTTCTTCTCGCGGAGTATGTAACAGCCTTTAGTCAGTGTGAGTGAGTGAGTGAGTGAGTGAGTGAGTGAGTGAGAAAGGCTGTCTCACAAAAACCCTTCACTGAGTGTTTACCTTTCGTTTAACTGTAAGAAATGTTTTGTACCGTATAATTCTCTAAACTACATCTTTGGGACTAGTATCTGTTTACAAAATCACTGCATGAGAATTAGTTTTGAAATTGCAGGAAAAATTGGGTGTCAAATTAAATTCACTCAAATAAAATCTTCTGAAGAAAACAGAAACTACTAAATGCCCATATAAATTGGTTGTACGCTGAAAAAAATTTTTTTTCACAATTGAAAATGTACAAACTTGCATTACATATGAATGAAATATTTCAAGCAAAACTAACAAACCATTAAACAAACAGCAAAATAAAACAGTACAAGAGACTCAAGACATAACTTCACATAATCCCTTCAATATTCTGTACCGGTGTTAATATTTATTTATTTATTTTGTGGCATAAAATCGCCCAGTTTTGACACAACTAGACATAACACCGGTGTACGCTAAAATGAAGCTAGCTTTTCAACTGCCCGTCAGTTCCTTCCCAGAAACGTTGGCACCCTCACAACTTGTTTACGGACATAACAACATCCCAAACAGCTGAGTGTGGTTAAAGTTCACCAGTTAAAACAATCAGCAGGGATTTTTTCGCCCATTCTTACCTCCGGGATGTCATTGTTTTTCCCTTTTCCTCGACGCTGGCAGTTAGCTTTAGCTCCAATTAGCTGGCCAACCGTTCCCAACCGTTCCTCGCGTCAATCACAGCAGCATAAAGTGCTTATTCTTCATCGGTTCACACCCGCTCGGTAAAACGGGCCACCGAAATGTAGTCATTAAAACAACTACACTAAGCAAAAAAAGATGTAAAGGGCGTGTGGTTAGAAGAGGGGGGGAAAAAGTACTGTAGGCCTTGGCAACCGGAGCCTTCACAGCAAGTCGATTATTGAACGTCACCAAACATGCGACAAAATAAAACGCCGCGGTGGTTTTCTCACCGGGAACGGCCGTTTGTCATTCCCGTGAAATGAAGTCATGGAGCGGGGCCCTGTCCGGGAAACACCGGGACGTAAATCCAACAGTCCTAGCACTTTTTCATTTCCGCGCATGCGCATTGAAAGCATATTTTAGGATTCCATCCAGCGGCTCCGAGCGGTCAGTAGTTCGGAAGGTTCTCGGGAATGTTCGGCAAAACTCGGCGAGGCTGTTTTTAAAGCTGTAGTGCGTAACTTTTTTTCATATAAATAAATGTCCGTTACATTCAAGCCCTTGCCAACTGAGTTGAGAAAAAGTTGATAAAGCCCATCAGCTCCACAAAACTCTCTGTAGCCTATGTCTCAGTATGGCAGTGTTTACAAACGGGTAAAAGACTTGCAATTACTCCGAATTCCTCAAGGGTGGCGACAGATTTATGCACTATAGCTTTAAGTTATATTGTGTTTTGTAAGTTATTTATGTTTTTTTTCTCGGGCATGTTGCTGGCTTAGGTTTAGGCTTAGGCTGTTTATTAACACCGTTTATTTTTCAGTAAGGACTGTGAAAAGATATACACTGATTTTGACATAAAAAAGTGATTTTGACAACAAGTGTTTTCCAGAATTGCTGACTGCACCCGTAATGTTGTTGTTGTGTTGTTGATGGGACACTTATTATTCTAACATCATACCAATAATAACATATCTCTTGCTAGAACATGAGAGGGCTGAAAGGGTAAAACAAGAGGACAAGAGCACAAAATATACATGATTAATTAAACATAAATAAATTAAAATAAATAAATAAATAAATAAAACGTGAATGCCATATGTTAGTGTATTTTTAAATTAAATACAATGGCAGGACATGATATTTCAAAGACACAGTAGAGGTCAACAAGTGGAAAGTCAATTGTGGGCTTCATTTGATTTTGACAGCGCTTTACGTTTACGACAAGCGCTTTTTGGTAGGTTTTGGCCCTCTCGGCTTCCCGTTTAAGCCCGTACGTGGCAGTCAGAGAGCGTATGCGGCTCTTCTACAATCTCCTGCAACAACTCACTCACACACGCTGACATCCTGCTCTCCTACCGGATAAGCTAACCCTTTGGACTCTATTTTTACCTCTCAAACTTGGTGGTTAAAACTCTCAAAAGAACCATGTTTACCCTCTCGGAGCTCGTCGTTTTGATGGCCGCCTTGTGTGCCACTGCGTCCGGCTACTTCGTCAGCATTGACGCCCATGCTGAAGAATGCTTCTACGAGCGGGTCAACTCTGGGACGAAAATGGGCCTTATGTTCGAGGTAGCCGAGGGAGGCTTCCTGGACATTGATGTGGAGGTATAATACACGTCTTAGATAGTAAACAAACCAACTAAAACGAGTAGATATGTGTTATTTGAACGTTAACTGCCATTTGTGACACATTAGGCCTATGCTAACGTTAGCTAGCCGCCTGCGTAACGTTCATACAGTTCTATGCCTCGTAACGTCAAGTGTAGTGGCACTATCTCTCCTGTCAAACGCGATTAAAAGGTCTTGCATCAACAATGGGTTTATTATTAGATTTGATTGTTGTTGCTGTTTTATCTGGCCATGTTTTTATCGCTAAACAACGGGCTATGGACGGTTAGATGATTCATTATTTAGGATGCAGGAAGTGCACCCTTTGCAGCCATTGCTATAGTTTTTTTTCTAATTCATTGTAGGATTTGATATTATTAAAAGTTTTAAGTTCAGTTTTTCAAATGTAGGTTGAAGCAGGATCAATAATACACTTAAATGCACTGGACACGAGTCACGTTTACTTACAAAAATACAACAGTGAAACAAAATAAGAATACAAATATAAGTATGATACTTTTATTACTCAGTTGAAGTTGAGTAGGCTACACATATAACTGTAAATTCAACTTTTTTTATAGTGTGATAATATAAGTGACATTTACATCAAAGTTAGTGTGTAATCAAATATGAACGAGATCTATCAACATGAAAGTGACAAGTGTACCGGTAATTACAAAAGTTGACTGTTGAGGTTCACTCACCATGATAGTTAGGTTACCTGTCTTGTGACTTGAAGTTTATTTGGTTTAAACTGTAACTTGAGTGTATTGTGTGTACACATATGTTGCTGCCATATGTTAAGAGTCCCATCATGGTATGTATGCCATGCTCTCTCTCTCAGGCTGCAGTCTTCTCTACTTTTTTACTATTTACTATCTGGGTTTTTCCTCGCACGAAACAATTAACTACAATTTTGGGTCTTTAGGCTAATCAATTAACATTAATTTCAATCATAATCATATCAACTCAAAAAGATGGCAACATACATCCTTTCAGTACGCATATTTTATTTGAGATGGTTCTAGACTGGTTCTTTAAATAAAATATAACTTAACTTAAAATATGCTTAATTACAGTTTAAGTGCCAACGTGTCGTGAACTATCCCTGCATAACGGCAAAGTTGTTTTATTTAAATTTTCAAAAACAGTTTACTGGATACAAAGAAGAAGACTACTACAGTCATTGCATCTTATAAGAAACTGTTGAATTCGTGACATGCTTATAAAGTGTTAGTATTTGCAGACATTGCTGCCTCACAAGATTAATAAGAAGGAGAAGAAAAACCTGTTAATATACAGCTCCGAAAAAAATGAAGAGACCAGTTTGGATTTTTCTTAAATCTTCATCTCTACATAACTTATTGAAAATGCTCTAAATGACAAAAAATGTATTGGAATTTGGTAGAAATGTTGTCAGTACTTTTATGTTATAAAACCAAAATGTTCATTCTACTCAAACATTATGCCTATAAATAGTAAAAAAAAAAAAAATAGTAAAAACGAGAGACTCTGACTTGAACATTTGGAGTGGTCTCTTAACTTTTTCCAGAGCTGTCTATATTGATTCAGCATCTTGCGTCCCCTTTTCCCCTCAGATAACAGGTCCTGACGGGAAGCAGATCTACAAAGGGGACAGAGAGTCGAGCGGTAAATACTCCGTGGCCGCGCACATGGACGGAACCTACAAGTTCTGCTTCAGCAACAAGATGTCCACCATGACGCCCAAGATTGTCATGTTCACCATCGACATCGGAGAGGCTCCCAAAGGCCAGGACATGGAGACGGAAGGTAGGGGGTTAAAAATGCACAGAAAATAAGCATTTCTACATAGAATAGGCAAATCTACATCTCATTTAGGGCTGGGCAATTCATTGAAACCGACAATCAGGACTTTTAACCGACGTAATCTTACCCTTGTTGTAAATTAATAATTGTTTGCATGAGATTTAAGTTATGTTGTACTTTTCAAAAGGCTAGGACATGGAGACGGAAGGTAGGGGGTTAATAACGAAGATAAAATGACCCTGCGTTCCGAATCGCATACTTTCTACTATATAGTATGGTAGAAAAAAGATTTAGGATGTCCAGATTCTTGTGGCCAGATTTAGGATGGTTAGAAGTACCCGGATGTCCTACTTCATGCGGCCAAGATTGTTAATGTTGAAAACTGCATCCTATTTGGGCGATTCTGACCCACAATCCGGTGCGCACGTAAAGTGACGTCACATCGACGAAGCCTCCATATGAAAACAAACGGGGATGCGACGGATATAAAAGCAAGAGGCAAGATCAAGGCGCAATGTTATGATGAAATAAGAGAGTAAAGTATGTCCCAATAGTATGCCTACTGCATCCTAACTAGATTCTTTTTATCGTCGGATGTAGAATAGAAAAAAGAAAGAGTATGCGATTCGGAACGCAGCGTAAGCATTTCTATATAAAATAATAAAATATACAGAAGCTATTGGGTTAAAAATGCAGATAAATAAACAAATATACAGAAGGTATGGAAGTATTATTGCACATAAAATTGGCAAATCTACATCTCATATAGGGCTGGGTTATTAATCAAAGTTGACATAAATATTTTAGCAAGAGATAAAGTTAATTCCTAAGTTTTCAAATGGGGAAATCTATAGATAATTTATTTTGTGTGCAGTTTGCAAACTGTGACAGAGGGACAACATTTTGACTTTAAAAACTAAATTGATTTCAGCTTGAAATATTCAATTAATAACCATAAATAATTCATCAAAGCACTCCTTCACTAGAAACAATGTCTCGGCTTTAATAGTTGAGCATATTAAAGCTGGGGTATGTGATTTCTGATTGGTCAAAGTTAACATGAGCTTTACACTTTGACCAATCAGAGCGAGGCTCCGATTCTCTGTTCTTATTGGCTGTTGGGACTGTCCATTCACTTTGGCACGACTTTGTTGGTGTAGAGCGTGTCAGGGAGGGACCATAGGGGAGGGACCAAAGAGAACAAGTGGAGCGTGTTGAGGCATTTGGATTAGAATCTCTATCCCAACTGCCATTTTAACCCCAAATCCTCCACCCCAGCTTTAACAGTACAAACCTTATCAGTGAAATTTTGAAGGCAAAAGATATAACATACACAAAATAATCTTAATCAATGTAAAATGTTCAATAAATCTTTAATTGATTCGAGGTAAAATCGCCCAGCCCTATTCTCATATACTTCATTCTTTTCCCACATTGCTCACACATGATCCTCTCCACTTTTTCTCTCTGTATTCTACTGTTCTCGATCTTGTTCGTGACATTTTCTTTCCTATTCTTTGACTTTTCATTGTGGGCACTGTGTTCCCTTTGTAGGTGCAGACAGCTGGGATGGTAGGGGCTCAGGGCAGCAAACGGCCAAACTGCTCTGGTCAAATAGACTTTTGAGTTTGTTTTGCACTGTAGAGTTTTTCCTCTAACCAGTGTTGTTTCCATGTAGAATATAAACTAATATTTTTGGCATTTTTTCTCTGCAACACATTTTGGAAGTTGATTTTATTTTTTGTGAATGGTTTGACTAGTTTGCACATTGTCTCCGGTGATGGAACTAGCGTCGCCTGCGACATGCGTCACAATTTCAAAACTGTTTAAAGACCTACTTCACCGGTGGAAATATGAAGGTGTATTGAACTCTGAGATCCTAATGCTGTATACATCTGCAAACATTTTAGAAATCGGTTCATCCTAGCCTGAGAAAAGGCAGAAAGAGTGTTTTATGGTCTCACTGTCTAACCCTACATTTTACCTTGTGTGACACATCACACAGGGTAAAATGTAGGGTTATGATTAACAGGACAGCTGGGCCAAGGGAAGACTGAGGGAAGAAAAAACCTCATTCATTATATTATGATAGCGATTTTATAATGATATAACGCTGGTTCCGTATGGGTGAAGTATTCCTTTAAAAATGCATGTTATCGCATGTTTTGTTTTTGATGCACGGCGGCCATGTTTCTGGTCTTATCACTGATTTTGACTTTTTGCATTTTTTCAGCTCACCAGAACAAACTGGAGGAGATGATCAACGAACTGGCGGTTGCTATGACGGCGGTCAAACACGAGCAGGAGTACATGGAGGTCCGCGAGAGGATACACAGAGCCAGTGAGTCCACAGATTATTATTTTGAGAGAGAGAGAGAGAGAGAGAGAGAGAGAGAGAGAGAGAGAGAGAGAGAGAGAGAGAGAGAGAGAGAGAGAGAGAGAGAGAGAGAGAGAGAGAGAGAGAGAGAGAGAGAGAGGAGAGAGAGAGAGAGAGAGAGGAGAGAGAGAGAGAGAGAGAGAGAGAGAGAGAGAGAGAGAGAGAGAGAGAGAGAGAGAGAGAGAGAGAGAGAGAGAGAGAGAGAGAGATGACCTGCAGTAAAGGTCCACGGGTCAGATTTGAACCCGCAACGAAGGCTGGAGCCAATATGGTACGCGCTCTATCCACTACACCACCGGAGCACCCCAAGTCCACAGATTTTTAAAAGAATAACATACCAACAGGGCTACAGGCTTTTTGTGGCCATTTTTTTGAGTGAAAGTCATTTTCACAAATAGCGGCACGAGAATGTGCAGACTTTAAAAAATAAATAAATAAAAATTACAATTACAATGATCTTTTATTTTCCCATCATGTTGAAAAACAAGGAGTGATCTTCATTTAATCTAGTTTCATCACATCTTTAACCGTACAGCAGTGTTACCAACTTGTCCAGTTAAAGGTGTAGTCAGTGATTCTGGAAATCGCTTGTTGTCAAAATCAGTGAATACCAGTAGTACCAGTTTGTACTGTGTGTGCGCTGAAAGCACAGTGGGGCCCACTGTAGCTAGAAACATACCAGAGCACACACACACACACACACACAGTACGGACAGGTAGTGGATTGTGAGGAGATATTCACTGATGTTGACAACAAAAATTCTCCAGAATTACTGACAAAGCTTTGCAAAGTATCTTGTAGAAACTGTAATAATTTAGTACTTCTAGTATAAAAAAAAAAAGTTAGCTTGGAGCCTTGACAAAATAAAAAGTTTTCATTAGAATTTTTTATGTTGTGTTTGTACATTTAGAACAGAATATATGATGGATATTTCGATGCACAATTTACTTAGTTTTTAATTAGGCTATATTGTACTTTTTATTCATTTTATTTTCCAGCCACACTACACCTCCTGTCTATAATGTTTTCTCTTTATCAGCTTGTTGTGTATTTCATGTGTTTGCATTGTATATTGCGTATGTATTGTTGTTTTTTGTTGCTCGACATCATTGCAAATGAGGGCACAACCCCTCAATGATATCTCGAGTATTAAAAAAAATAAAAAAAACAACATAATAAATTGCCACCAGATATGTAACCTCACAAACTTTCTTTCTCTCTCTCTCTCTCTCTCTCTCTCTTTCCGTAGTCAACGACAACACAAACAGCCGAGTGGTTCTGTGGTCGTTCTTCGAAGCGCTTGTTCTGGTCGCCATGACACTGGGACAGATTTACTACCTGAAGAGATTTTTTGAAGTACGGCGAGTTGTGTAGAGCGATTTTAAAATTAATCCCTGAGTGTGTGTGTGTGTGTGTTTGTCCGCCACTGTTTTTTTCTCTCTCCAACAACCAAGAAAAAAAAACCTGCTATTTTACACCTCTGGAAAAAAATGAGACTTGAGTTAAAGAGAAAAAAAAAAAAAAAAAAAAAAAAAAAAAAACACATTTTGATTGGATCTCGGATGTTTGTTTTTTTTTTTGTTCACCTGTTACCTATTTGGGTTTGTCAATCATAATGTAAGTAGTTTTTTTTTCTGTTTTGCAATGAATGAAATGGCCAAAAAAAAAAATCTGAGTTAGACTTTTCTAGAATCAAGTTTGTTTATCAGATTTTGTTCGTCCAATATTGTTTAATTTGTTTAAGTAGCATTTTTTTTATTTGCCAGTACAGTTTTGCCTTTGAATTACTTGAGAAGTTCATAATTTTACAAAGAGGCATTCGGTTTAAAAAAGGACTTATAAATACATATTAATATCACTATAGGATTGGCATGTGTGGAATCAATACAGAGAGAATGTAGCCCTTATTAAGAAAATACATTGAGCCTTTTTCCTTTGATGAAAATGGCAACAATTTTTTCTTTTTTAAATCAAAAGCTTGCATTAGATTTGTGTCTGAGATTCAGGAGAGGTTTACTTTCAAATTATCTAAGTCAGACAGTGTATGTGCAGATATGTGATATCTGTATGTTGCTTTGATGCTCTCAAATAAACAAAATTGCACTCTCAAAATTTGAAAACGTCTAAAAAAAAATATATATATACAGCTCTGGGAAAATATTAAGAGACCACTCCAAATATTCAGTGTCTCTCGTTTTACTAATTTTAGGCATATGTTTGAGTAGAATGAACATTCTGGTTTTATAATATAAAAAACTACTGAAAACATTTCTACCAAATTCGAATACATTTTTTTGTCATTAAAGAGCATTTTCAATAAGTTATGTAGAGACGAAGATTTAAGAAAAATCCAGACTGGTCTCTTCATTTTTTCCGCAGCTGTATATCTGAAGGATTTATACTGTTTAAGGGAAACTGTACCGCTTCTATCTCTGTCTGTTGATTCATAGCGATGGTTGCCAGGGAGGGAGGGGCTTAAGTCGACATATTTTGGCGGGAAAACTTAGTTAACTCCCAACTTCGAGAGTGGTTTCTTGGCCTAATAGTTTCAGCAGTTGACTTCACTTTCAAACAGGTTTTTAGGCCATGTCCTCACACATACATTGGTATTTTCCCGTAACCGTATGTTTTTATCTGTGTTGTTTGGCATTTTTTGTCCAACTCTAACAACGTTTTCAATGTTTTTTCGCATTTTCGAGTGAACGGAGAGATGTTCTTAAAGGAGCTATGAGGAACTTTTAGCAAACGAGACCATCAGTACAAAGAATGCTATTTTTGTATAGTTTTTCTTAATGCCTTTGTCATGAGGTATAAGCTTGCCCAGGAACAACAGCTGGTGTGGTAAAAACACTACCACTTTTGTCCAAAGGGGGGCGCAAGAATGAACACAAACTGAAAGTTCCTCGGAGCACCTTTTAAACACTGTCGTAAATCTTTTGCAAACAGAAAATGCATTCTCAAAAATATCCATGTACGTGTGTGGGCATCGCTTTACTTTCAAAACATCCACTAAACAGTATGACCTTCAAGAACAAAGGCAAAGTTTGGGTTGAGGGTTTTTAAAATGAACTTACTACTTGGAGTCCTACATCTCCATAGTAAAAGTGACTAGGAATACTGAAAATACTTGTTACACTTGTTGATGGAGGCCGGGCGGGCGGGCGGGCTGGCTGGCGGGGGTTTGGGATCCGATAACCTAATGACTGCTGTGTGCTTTAGTTGCTTCTCTTTATAGTTATTTTGTTTTGGCGGTTTGAGGGGGGAATTTTAAATTATGATTGTATTACAATTTTGAACTGTTTGTTTTTTTTCTTTCTGGAGCATATTCAGTGACGTGCAACTGTTTAAGATGAAGATGCCTTTTCCTTCCAAAAAAAGTAAATTCATATCTTTCTATTTTTTTATTTCTTTTCACCCCGTATATAAAGTTAAAAAATAAATTAAGAATACGTCCAAGGTAGAAGCTATCCACTGTGACATCTTTTAAATATTTGCATGTGGCTGAATTTACTCCAATTTTGTATTAAAAACAATCTTTTTTTTTTGGTGAGCTCAGGCAGGGAAACGTCTCTGTACACAAACAGTCTTTACTTCCTTTTTTTTGTGATCACAACAAAAATCTGGTAAAATGGATCTGTACAAATGTAGAATGGTCGTCTGTGGAAATTGCCCCAGGTTTCATAATAAAGCCAATAATATTCTGTACGATTATTTTGGTGTCTTTTTTTTTTATTTATTTTTTTAGATATTTTTTTTCTGGCATTTTAAAGCTTTATTTGATAGTACAGACAGAGTTGACATGGAGAGAGCGAGAGAGAGAGGGGGGATGACCTGCAGTAAAGGTCCACGGGTCGGATTTGAACCTGCGACAACTGCAACGAAGGCCGGAGCCAATATGGTACGCGCTCTATCCACTACACCACCTTTCTAAACTGGGGCTAAGGATTAGGTCTTAAGGAAGTTTTGTGGACCAAAATCTACTCAAATCTCATACAAGTCTGAGGTACTAATGTTAAATTTTTCTACTTCACTACATTTATTTCACATTCACTTATGGTGCTTTCAAAGATAAAATTTCTATATGAGTGACTTGATTTTTTTCGAACCCTAACTGCAGTCGCACTTCAATCAAACAGTTTTAAATACTCCATGCGTTCCAAATCACATACTTTTCCTTTTTTACTACACTACATACTAAAGTACAGAAGAGTTTTAGTCTTTTTACTACACTTCATACTAAAGTACAGAAGAGTTTTAGTCTTTTTACTACACTACATACTAAAGTACAGAAAAGTTTTAGGGCCACGGGAGAGGGAAACATTGAATAACATTTGAAAAGGAAGATTTATTTTTTCATTATGTCGGGAAATGTCAAGAATAAAGACGAATACTCCAAAATGCTATTGGAGTAAGTGGGGCATCTAGGTATTTTCAGCATACTACAATTGACGTGCATGTATTGGGACATCCTAAATCTTTTTCTGGCATACTAAATAGTAGGGACGTATGGGGATTGGGAGGCAGGGACAAGCTCCACACCAGACTTTAAAGTAGGCTTATATTTATATTATCTTATTTATTTATTTTTAAACTAGTGTCTTATTCTCGGTTAAAAAATGCTCTAAGCCAATGAATGAAGCATTCTGGAATTGGAACCTTCATGATGATGGAACACTGGCTCATGGAATGGAACTACAGAACATTCTATTCTAAACACTCCCACACAAACCTGTTGAGTTCACAGAATAAGGAGAAGTAGCCAATATTTAAACTGTTTCACTCGAGAAAGACAAAAATACTCAATACATATTTTGCGATCACCATGGACCTGTCCCAATCTGAGATGATTATGTGTGAAATCCCTCAAATCACACTAGAGACCCTCCGTGCGCTAGTCAACTCATCCCTGGAAAAACTGACCCCTGGACAATGGCGGTTGATCGCAGTTGGTGATACAGACTCACTGACCAGGACTGTTTTGGCTGAGACCTGTATGCATATCGTACAATCAATTTCCACAGCTATCCTCCATGCTGTTATGCCCGGCGTAGCGTATCGGAAAATCCCCGAATCGCAGGACTATCCATCTACGGATTTATTTGTTTTTTCTGAAGAGCGCATACAAGCTTCGTTGGGGGATTCCCTCGCGAACATTTTCACTGAAATTTTACAGATACAGGGAGAGGGAGAGGCATGTGTGTTCTCAGATAACTTCACCAAACTGATTGCTAAAGAAGTGGCGCTGAAGGTAAATTCCGTCCTATCTGTGGCCATCAAAACAACAAGTCCACCGTTACCAGAACCAGCTTTTTTCGTGAGTAGCACAATATCTTGCACTAGCATTCTTGATGATATGGTAACGTGTGCGGCCAGAATGCTACAAAGACGCTTAGCTGAGATGGATAGTAAACGGAAATTGTGTGTTTCGCAAGATTTTGAAAAGACTACTTTGGTGGAAATCCTGGATGAAGTTCGAGTATCACCCCAGATTGATGAAGAGATATGTAAGGAGATAGCCATACAAAAGGAATCCTATCAAATATCAATTTCACCTACAACTTCACTGGATGTAATTTCTCTAGGACAATCTCAGACACAGACAAACCCTCGCAAAGAACTGGTTGGACCCAAAGAGTACAATCACATAGCAGTGTCACCTACAACATTTTTGGAAGAAATTTCTCGGGAAAAATCTCAGCCAGGCACACAGACACAGATAAAGTTACTTGAAGAGCTAGTTGTACCCAAAGACTCTATCATTGGCTTATCAATTTCATCTTCAACTACTTTTTCGGAGGCCGTTACTTCAAATGAAGCTCAGAAAGATCCACAGACAAATTCAACCCCACAAGAAAAGATGGCTATACCCAAGGAGTACAGTCACACGTCAATTATTTCACCTATAACATCAGTGGAAGTCCTTTATCAAGGCCAAGCTCAGGCAGAACAATTAAAGACATCTATCTCTCCTAGCAAAGAATTCACGGAGAACGTAACATCTGATGGATTTGTCAATGAAGCTACTAAAGCTGTGCGTGCCATCCTTGCGAAGCTGCAGCGGACAGGTGAAAGTTCTTCAAATGTACCTTTGGATAGCAGCGGTAGGGTTGAGCAGCTATCTCGGACTACGCTGCAAGCTCGAGATGTAGCAACAGACATTGTTCAAATGATCGCACACTCACTTCAAAGTTTCGCCTATAACATGGATGCGTCTGTGAATCGAGAGGCTACTCCCAAGTGTACTCCCTGTTTCCCATTCATGCCTTACTTAAATTCAAATTTGGCGGTGAGTAAGCTTAAGGCCTTTTTTGCAAACACACACTCATCAACCTCACAATACACAGCTATTGTAAGCCACGAGAGACAACACCGATTTTGCGAGTTTGCAAGAAAACTAATGCATCAAATCGTAGACGGACTCAAGACCAAGTTCAATTTGCCATCCATGGACTTACCTGTGATTATGAATTCGAAATCTCTTATATTAAAGACACCACCACCACCGAATGAGTGTGAATTAGGCTTCACTATACCAAGTGTTGTACAGGAGTCTCTCAAACTCAAGTCCACAATTAAGCCATGTGCTACTATCGATAGGACCACAATAGCTGGTGCAAGTGAGCTGCAATCTCGCAATGAAAGTGACACCAGCCTTCAGACCATTATGGAGGATGTGGACAGTCTTCTTAAGGAGTTCTTCTTGCCCCAGACACTGTCTTGTACGATGTCTGTCTTCAAACATATGGAACATTTCTCCTCTTGCGAAGCGCTCAGCAAACTCGCAAAGAAACTCACAGACGACATATATCTCCACTTGACACACGGGCAGAAATATCAAATTCCCACGGTTACCGAGGGACAGAAAAAGATGTCCGACCCGGCTTTATATTGGGTCGTAAAGGAGGTAGATTTAACTCAGCCTAACACGTCCCCTGAACTCTCCTATGTAATGACAGAGGACGCGGTTAGAGCTTTCTTGCAGCAGGTGGTACTGTGGTTAAAAAATGATTCAGGCACGATGAATCAAGCCGATAAAGTGTCCGTGGCTTTGACGGACATTGAAGAGGTTTTGTCAAAGATGGTGGTGGCCAGTGAAAGACAAAATACAGCAAATTCACAAGGGCAGAAGGAGGAGGAAATTATTATTGAAACGCCAAATTTCGGAGATGAAACCCGAGCTGTCTCTTTTCTGTTGGAGAAATTGATAACGCAAACTGCCAAAGCCACCGACAAACAACTAAGCCCGAAAGATTCCAACGAGTTTGTTACCCGTGTCGCGAAAAAGACAATTGACGAATTTAAAGCTAGTAACACCCCAGTTATAACCACCAAGAAGACCAACACAGATGAGATGGTCTATTGTCTATTCGGTGACCTCGGGAACAAATTTGGGTCTGCTAGCTTACTCCAGTCGGCTATCGAATCAGATGATTACGCTTTCGACCACGTTTTCGTCAACTCCTTGAAAGCTAACCTGGTAAAATCTCCCAGGTTGGAAACAATCAAGAATACAAAGAGTTTTTGTTCGTATCCGGCTTCGAAGAATGATCAAGGTTGTGTCGTAAGAAGATTCTTCTCGTCTGTGGCTGAAGTTATGTCTAAGCCCTTCAATGCTTGCAGGAATGACCATTAGCTTAGCAACATTTCTACCATTGATGCAACTTCAAAAAAAACCTATTAAAAATGTTGATTGCTTGTTGCTAGATCTCACTGCATTGTCCAATAAAAACAATTCAAACTAAATATTTAAAATGTTTTAAATGTTTTCTATTTAATCTTACATTTTTAAGCAATGTATTTAGATAAGCAACACTTGCCTGTGTGATTACTGGGGCATGCTGAATAATGGGAACTTTAAAGGAGCTGTAAGCGGAATGGTTCTTTTAGCTAACTTCCTGTCAGTTACTGCAGTTAGCGGTCCCCTCGCTCGTCCCTACGTCACCACATTAATGCACTGCGGTCTTCAAGCAGCGAGTTATCTAGCATCATCTCAGATCCATAAGTGTGATAAAACATGATAAAAACCATCAAAACAGACATTGGGAAGGATTTTGACCTGCTCCGCCATTGTAGGCGCATACACATTCACCCATCTGTCGCTCTGGCGTGCACCGGCAGTGAGACCATGAGTGAGACGGGTGTCGGTTTGTAGCGTTCTCTCTTGTAATTGGATATTAATTTCGGGATCCCCCATAAGTATATTTGCCGATTACATGCAGAGGAGCTGACTGAGAGATCGGCTTTATGAAACGCGCACATTATGTAAGTGATCACTGTATGAATAAAGAGCGATTTAACACTTATATTAACATAAATAAACCGCTTACTTCACCTTTAACTTTTGATAGATAACTTTTTGGAGGGGGGAGGGGCTTGAGTAGACACTGTTAGCAGGTTTTTGATACAGCTTTTCAAAAACCTCTTCTTCTAAGACTTGATGTATGTTGCTATAGTTCTTGTGAGGGAATTTTGAGTCTTTAGTTGTAATATTAATGGTAAAGATTAATAGTTCATATATGCCTATCTTGTGTGTTTGTCTCTCAGACTCTAGGTCAGCCTTGGAGCCTGTTAGGAGACACTTAGGTCAGCTGTATAGATAAAGTCTCATCTCCTTCTACTCCAGAATGTTATGGTTCACTGTGTTCAGCTCTGAACCAAAACATTGGTACGCTTGGTGCCCGAGCAGAGGAGGTTGTAGAGATAGCACAAGGTTAAAACACAGCTCTTTTAACCATTTTCAACTCCACGTGCACTGACATCTTGGACACTGTTGCTCCTCTGAGGCCCAAGCGCACCAAAGTCCTCTCGGAGCCTTGGTTAAATGAGGCAACACGCTCCCTTAGACGGGCTTGTAGACATGCTGAGAGGAAATGGAAAAAGGACAAACTTGTTGTTTCTCGGCAAATCCTCAATGTCTGTTTGTGTGAATATCAGAAATCTGTTAAAGTTGCAAAAACCTCTTACTTTTCCACTGTAGTCGCCAATAACAGCCATAAGCCTCAGGTTCTGTTCAATGTCCTAAATTCTCTCATTAACCCCAGTGAAGTTTCTCCCCTTGTGCCCACACCCACTCTCTGTAATAACTTCCTATCATTTTTCATTCAAAAAGTTGCTGACCTTAGACCAGTACACTCTGGTGTTATGTCCAGCCTTGACACTGCTCCTTCCCCACCCTCTGCCTTCCTTGATCGGTTTGAGTCCCTGTCCCTCATCCAAATTTCCGATATATTTCACCATCTTCGCGCCTCAAGCTCTCCTTTAGACCCTATTCCTCCCCGCCTCCTCAAAGAGGTATTTGAGTCAATCGGTGCTTGCATTTTAACACTGATCAACATCAGTCTCAGCTCAGGCTATGTCCCTCTTGCCTTTAAACATGCCGTGGTTAAACCCCTCCTCAAAAAGAAAAAGCTTGATCATTCCAACCTCTGTAATTTTAGGCCAATCTCCCAGCTTCCATTTCTGTCTAAAGTGTTAGAAAGAGCAGTATATATCCAGCTCCAGTCATTCTTAGTTGAGAACAACATTCATGAAACATTTCAGTCTGGTTTTAAACCTGGACACAGCACAGAAACTGCCTTGCTCAAAGTTTTTAATGATCTTCTTTTAGCTGCTGACTCAGGTAGCCCTGCAGTCCTGATCCTTTTAGACCTTTCAGCTGAAAGGATAGGGACAGTAGGTCGTAGGTCCTTCGACACAGTGGATCATGCAATCCTCCTGCAGCGCCTTAAAAATCATGTTGGCATCACTGGCTCCGCCCTCCGCTGGCTCTCGTCCTACCTCACTGACCGAAGTTTTTCGGTGCAGTTGGGTGACATTTATTCTGATACAGCCCCTCTGACCTGTGGAGTCCCCCAAGGCTCCATCCTTGGTCCCATTCTATTCCTCTTGTACATGTTGCCCCTTGGTGGCATTATCCAAAATCATAAAATCTCCTTCCACTTTTATGCAGACGATGTCCAAATTTATCTTCCATTAAAATCCACTAGCAACGATCCAATACAAGTATTTTTAAACTGCCTGGGTGATGTTAAGGCTTGGATGAACAACAACTTCCTTAAATTAAATGACTCAAAGACAGAGATCATCCTGTTTAAAGGCAACACCTCATCCACAGCCTGCACAGCCAACATCCTCAGCCCCTTGGGTCCTAATATTCATACTCATGGTAGGAATTTAGGTTTTATCTTCGACCAGAATTTTAAACTGGATAAACAGATCAGCACTGTTGTCAAAGCCAGCTTTTTCCAGCTCCGCCTCCTGGCCAAAATCAAACCATATCTTTTTAAATCCGATCTAGAAACAGCTACACATGCCTTCATCACATCCAAATTAGATTACTGTAACTCCTTATATTTCGGCCTGGATCACTCCTCCCTCAGTCGTCTCCAACTAGTACAGAATTCAGCCGCTCGTCTTCTCTCCGGCAAGAACAAACACGACCACATCACACCCGTTTTAGCCTCACTTCACTGGCTGCCTGTCAGCTTCAGAATCGATTTTAAACTTCTCTTAATTGTCTTTAAAGCCCTGAATGGCCTGGCCCCCCCTTACCTCAGTGAGCTCCTACAGCTGCATACCCCTTCCAGATCCCTACGTTCCTCCGACCAACTGCTGCTCAAGGTTCCGAAAACCAGACTTAAGACCCGAGGTGATAGGGCCTTTGCCGCAGCTGCCCCCAGACTTTGGAACAACCTCCCCATCCACATTAAATCATTACAGTCTGTTGACATTTTCAAATCGTCACTGAAAACACACCTCTTCTCCCTGGCATTCCCCCCTTGATTATGGCATATTTTCTGACTTTCTTATTGATATTTCTATTTCATTTTTAAATTTAGTTTTTAATGATTTTATGCGTGTTTTTCTTTTTTCCCCCGGTGTGATTTTGTCTCTGTCTTGCCTATGTTTTTTATCTTATTCTGCCTGTACAGCACTTTGGTCGGCTGCTGTCGTTTTAAATGTGCTTTATAAATAAACTTGACTTGACTTGACTTGACTCTAAGCATGTGTCTGGCAGAATTGAAGTGCAAGTCACAAGAGTTGCAGTCCGGTTCTCCTTGGCCAAGCCTGTAATAAATATTGCTTCATAATTCATCCAAGTCTCCTGAAATATTCTTCCACCTGAGTTGACCTCCAACCTGAAAGCTGCAGTGTGTAGAATTTTGGGTTTTATTTCCTAGCAGATTTTGTAGAAAGTATTTATAATATCCATAAGTACGTTTAATTTAGTGCATAATAGCTGAAACATTTTTTTAGAATTTTTTTTTTCCCCCTTAGAAAGGGTCTCATATATGTCCATATTTCTGCATATTTTGGACCAAGGCCTAGTGCAGCCATCTTGAAAGTGTCATAGTTGGAATGTCATCAGATGCATTGTTTAAAATTTAGAATTGTTCTTGTCCTTAAAGGCCACCGTAGCTTCTGTTATTATTCTAAAGGGTTGGGGTTACCCAGGGAGCGTTGCATTCTAGAACTTTGTAGAACTTTCTTGATGATGTCATATTACACACTGCACCTTTAACAGGATAACTTATTAGATATTTATTTAAGAGTGAAAGAATGAGCAGATTGAGAGTGAATGAAATACTTTTCTGTGCTTGTATGATTTTTGAACTTTTTTTCATTTAATTTCTTAAAATTAGAAACAGAATTTAAAAAAACAAGTGTGAAACAGTACACAAGAAACACTCTACTATTTATAAAGTGTCATAAACAATATTTATATTAAAATGAATCGTATGTGTCCTAAAATGACCATAAGAAGAAAATTAAAAGATGTAACCCAAATGTCCCGCTGCCTCTCTATAAACCCTGGGACTCTGCGTTGTGTTTCATTGGTGTGATGGCTAGAGAAGGACCACAGGACAAAGACGTTCTTGATTGTGGAAGTCGTTTGGGGCGACTGTGGCTCAGTTGGTAGAGCGGGTCGGCCGATGATCAAAGGGTTGGAGGTTCGATCCCCGCCCTGCCACCTGTGTCATAGTTGTTGTGTCCTTGGGCAAGACACTTCACCCACCTTGCCTCGTGTGAATGTCGATAGTTAGCCTGCTATCGGTGTATGAATGTGTGTGCGAATGGTAACGTGGGAAAGGAAAAACAGGTCTCCCTTGCAAAAGAGTCTTCTGTCTCAATGGGATATACCTGCATAAATAAAGGTTAAAAAAAAAAAAAGGCAATTTATTCCCCAACAGTGGCAATCTTCATAAGCTGTCCTTGCATCAGGCCTTGTATTCAGGATACAGTAAACATTGAAACAAGAGTTAGAAAACACTCTTTTCAGCTGCTCAAATAAACTGACAAATAAAATACTCTTCTCACAGTAGAAAATAAACCATAAACTATATAATTAAATAAATATCCCCTTAGACAAAATATATTCTTGTGCAAATAAAAGAAAAGTATGAAAATACTCAATTAAGCAGTACACATCCTCACTGCACTGTTTTACAGAAGAAAGCTAGGATGTTGTAAGTGTGAAAAAGTAACTCAATTAAAATATGATCCTTCAATAAGGTATATAAAAAAGAAGAAAGCCAATATATCATACTAAGAATTATCTATACAAACCTAGCAGCTTTAAACAGCACACATTTTCGTATGTACACGTTGTATATATTACCATTAACAAGAAAAGGGTAAAATACCATAGATAGTATATAGAAAAAATAATGTGTGACGTGTACGCGGAACGATACTCGTGACAGCGCTTCAGTTCCTACCCGGACTAGTAAACAAGAGCGCACCCGGAAGCAGAAGCAGCGTGGACGGAGAGGAGTTGAGTTGAGAGGCTATCACTCTTTAGCATTTCATAAAAATCTGTTTTTTAATGTTTCAAACCCAACCATGGAGAACACGACAGAAGGCACGTGGCAGAGTTTACCTGTGACGCTCCACCCCGAAATATACGAGACGCTCGAGGAGATGAAGTTTACGCACATGACACCTGTACAGGTAAAAAAAAACAACACTCTTAAGATCTGACCCAAACCAACACACACACACACACACACACACACACACACACACACACACACACACACACACACACACACACACACACACACACACACACACACACACACACACACACACACACACACACACACACACACACACACACACACACACACACACACACACACACACACACACACAAACATTATTATTCATTTATTTACTTTGTACTTATCTCTTCGTTCCAGTCCGCCTGTATCCCGCTGTTCATGCGTAACAAAGACGTAGCTGCTGAAGCGGTAAGTTTACAAGACATATTTACTAAACTACTGCTAGTGAAGAACTTTTACTTTGCTTGAGTATTTCCATTTTATAGTAGGCAACTTAATACATCATACACTGTTCATTTAATTGGTTATAAGTAGGCTTACTCAGATCACTGTATAAAAGCACCCCATCACAAGTAGAGTAAAATACACTCACTGAAGTACTTTTACTTCTAGTACATTTCAGTGTTTGGAAAAACGTAGATCACGGTACACAATTACAACATCGCAAGTAAAAGTGCTACAATTAATATGTCACTTCACTGCATTGCTGGAAGTGTACTTACTACTGTAGTAAGGTTTACAGTTGAGATAGTTATACTTTACTTAGCATTGCTGGAGGAAGGCAGTTAAGGTACTATCATACCAAACTGTAAATTCCCCTAAGAATAGGCAAGGCAAGGCAATTTTATTTATAGAGCATATTTCAGGCACAGGGCCACTCAAGGTGCTTCACAGGGTTAAAATCAAATAAAGAATACAAATACAAAAAAAAAAAAAAAAAAATGTAGTAGAATGTAGTTAATGCCAAATTATCTACTGACCATTGGACAATTTACATTTAGATTTCAAAAAATATGTTACCCAGTGTGGCCCTTTCTCCAATAAAAGAGGATTGAAAAAGGAGAACAAGAGACATATACTGCCTTGTCTCACCTTTAAATCTTAACTTCTAAATGGTAAATGGACTTGTATAGCGCTATATCTCCGTTTATCACAGACTCAAAGCACTTTACATTGTTTTTTGTACACATTCACCCAGTCACACACACATTCATACACCGATAGCAGCAGCTACCACGCAGGGTAACTATCGGGAGCAATTCGGGGTTCAGTGTCTTGCCCAGGGACACTTCGACATGTGGCGGGGAGACGGGGGATCGAACCTCCGACCCTGCACACCAGAGGCGAACTTCCTACCCACTTCGCCACTGCCGCCCCTAATAAAAATTGCTCATGTGATTGTATACATCCCTAATGTTGTAAAATAAATAAATGCATACAATTCTTTAAACCCCGATTTTTCCTAAGACCATATTCATACCATCAAAACTAAGTTATATTCTTTGCATCCCTATTGCTTAATCATTACCTGTGCCACTCACTAAATGTGTCCCATTCTCATATGTGCAGGTGACTGGCAGTGGGAAGACTCTGGCCTTTGTCATTCCAATCATTGAGCTGCTGCTGAAGAGAGAAGAAAAACTCAAGAAGATGCAGGTCACTATAAACAAACACCATTATTACATAAAACGAGTCTTAAAGCTGCAGTGTGTAGAATTTTGGGTTTTATTTCCTAGCAGATTTTGTAGAAAGTAATTATAATATCCACAAGTACGTTTAATTAAGTGCATAATAGCTGAAATTTTTTTTTAGAATTTTTTTTCCCCTTAGATAGGGTCTCATATATGTCCATATTTCTCCATACCTTGGACCAAGGCCTATGGCCGCCATGTTGAAAGTGTCATAGTTGGAATGTCATCAGGTGCATTGTTTAGAATTGTTCTTGTCCTTGAAGGCCACTGTAGCTTCTGTTATTATTCTAAAGGGGTGGGGTTACCCAGGGAGTGTTGCATTCTAGAACTTTCTAGAACTTTCTTGATGATGTCATATTACACACTGCACCTTTAATTTAACCTACATTACATTACATTACATTTCATTTCATGTCGTTTAGCAGACGCTCTTATCCAACTGGAGCACACATTCATACACCGATAGCAGCAGCAGCTACCATGCAGGGTGCTGGCTAACTATCAGGAGACATTTAGGGTTCAGTGTCTCTTTGCCCAGGGACACTTGGACATGTGGCGGGGAGACGGGGGATCGAACTACCGACCCATAAGAACCAAACCATAAGATTACCATTCATTTTAACTGCTACATTGAGCGTTCAGTGTTGAGTTGTAAACGATGTATTTTACCTGGGGGCCACTGTGGCTCATGTGGCCAACGATCGGAGGGTTGGCGGTTCGATCCCCGCCCTGCCACCGGTGTCATGGTTGTTGCGTCCTTGGGCAAGACACTTCACCCACCTTGCCTTGTGTGAATGTGTATGTCTGCTGTATGTTGGAGGTGGTGGTCGGAGGGGCCGTAGGCGCTGAATGGCAGCCACGGTTCCGCCACCGGTATGACTGTGTGTGAATGAATGGAACCTGGAACCCTGTAAAGCGCTTTGAGTGCCTAGAAAAGCGCTATATAAATCCAATCCATTTTTGTTATTATTATTTTTACCTGTAGGTGGGTGCGCTGGTCATCACTCCCACCAGAGAGCTGGCTCTGCAGATCAGCGAGGTCATGCAAACCTTCATACAGAAGTTTCCACAGTTCACGTAAGTTACACAGACACTGAGAGGGATCTGGGGTGTAGGATTTTTTGGAGAAAATGGCAGTTGGGATAGAGATTCGAATCCAAATACCTCAACCGCTCCACTTGTTCTCTTTGGTCCCTCCCCTATGGTCCATCCCTGACACGCTCTACACCAACAAAGTCGGTGCCAAAGTGAATGGACAGTCCCAACAGCCAATAAGAACAGAGAATCGGAGCCTCGCTTTGATTGGTCAAAGTGTACAGCTCATGTTCACTTTGACCAATCAGAAATCATATACCCCAGCTTTAAATCCTTGTTTAAAAAATTCACAAAAAAATAAGAAATTAAAAATAAAATATGACTTTTTTTTTTAGTTTAGATTAGAAACATGTATTCAGTTTCTAGTATTTAAAAAAAAACGTTTATGTTTTCTTGTTTTTCAGGAAGATTTTACTGATCGGAGGAACCAACCCGATAGAGGACGTTGAGAAGTTCAAGGAGCACGGGTAGGAGAGGAATAAAGCACTAACTGTCGTCTGATGTTTTTTTTTTTTTTTTAAACCTGCAGTGTGTAGAATTTTGGGTTTTATTTCCTAGCAGATTTTGTAGAAAGTAATTATAATATCCATAAGTACATTTAATTTAGTGCATAATAGCTGAACTTTTTTTTTTCCTTTTCCCTAAGAAAGGGTCTCATATATGTCCATATTTCTGCATATTTTGGACCAAGGCCTCATGCCGCCATCTTGAAAGTGTCATAGTTGGAATGTCATAATACATATTTTCTATTGTGTGTTTCCAGGGCTCACATAGTGATAGCGACCCCTGGCCGGTTGGAGGATATGTTCAGGAGGAAGACCGAGGGTCTGGATCTGGCCGGATCAGTACGCAGTCTGGAGGTTCTGGTTCTGGACGAAGCTGATAGACTGCTGGACATGGGCTTCACTGCCAGGTACACAGAGACGGTGACACGTTTTATTTTGAAAATCAGACATTGACACACTGTCAAAAAAAAATAATTCTAGAATGCTGTAAATGTAAACAATAACATTAGAATGACAACCTATATTCACTTCTATAATAAAGTATATATATTTTTTTAATAATCATTAATGTGTGCGTTGTGTACACAGAGAGGGTGATACATGGGTTTAGATGGATTTAGATTTTTAACGATGTAAGGGCAAATCTAGGGTCAGAGCTTAAAGGGTAATGTAAAAAAAACTAGGGGGCGCCTTTAGCTCAGTTGGTAAGGCGTCTCCCTCCCGGGCCGGGCCCAGCAGCAGACCCGGGTTCGATTCCCACCCGCGGTCGTTCTCTGCATGTCACTCACCTCTCTGCCCCATTTCACCTCTGTCTCTACACTATCAATAAAGCATAAAAATGCCCAAAAAAAGAAAAAAAACTAAAAAGTATATTATTTTACAATTTTTTATTTTAGTCATTTTGGACAATCATGGAAGGGTAAAGACTTAATTACGTGACATTTAAGGCACCAAGATTTCTGATCGAACTTACTTTAATGCTGAGCCAAAAAGCCTTCACTTGGTTTACAAAGATGAGGTGTAGCACAGATTACATTTTTCACTATATCACTACAATATATAGCGAGGATTTTTTTCTGAATGTTCTAGGTGTCAAGATTTGTTTTTTGTGTTTGTTTAATATTATTTGTTGGCATTTTTCATGCTTTACTGAGTGTGTAGAGACAGAGGTGAAATGAGGCAGAGAGGGGAATCTCATGCAGAGAACGACCGTGGGCTGGATTCTAACCCGGGTCTGCTGTGAAGAGGACTGAGAACAATTTTTTTAACCTAGCATGTCTCTCTCTCTCTCTCTCTCTCTCTCTCTCTCTCTCTCTCTCTCTCTCTCTCTCTCTCTCTCTCTCTCTCTCTCTCTCTCTCTCTCTCTCTCTCTCTCTCTCTGTCTGTCTGTCTGTCTGTGTGTCTCTCTCTCTCTCTCTCTCCCTCTCCCCTCTCCCTCCCTCCTTCCCTTCCAGTCTGAACACCATCCTGGGTCACCTTCCCAAACAGAGGAGGACAGGTCTCTTCTCGGCCACTCAGACTCAGGAGCTGGAGAAGCTCGTGCGAGCCGGACTGAGAAACCCCGTACGCATCACCGTCAAGGAGAAGGGCGTCGCCGAGACCGCCGCCGTGCAGAAAACCCCATCTAGACTCTGTAACTACTATACTGTGAGTTATGTAGATATTCCCTGTGTGTGTGTGAGAGGGGGGGTGTCTGTGTGTGTGTGTGTGAGTGAGAGACGGGGTGTGTGTGTCTGTGTGTGTGCGCCACCGTGCAGAAAACACCATCTAGGGATGTGTGTGTGTGTGTGTCTGTGTGTGTGCGTGCGCCGCCGTGCACAAAACACCACCTAGGCTCTGTAACTACTACACTGTGAGTCTCTGTCATGTCTCGCCTAAACAAATTCCAATTCCAAATTACATTTATAATTTAAAGAAGGCCTAACCAAAAGGTAGAGAGACATTCAACATGTAGCACACACAGTTGGACTGAAATAACAGCTGGTTCTTGCCCGGGAATTTTTTTTTTTTTGGCGTGCAAGGCGTGCAGCCCAACAACAATCACACAATGTGATTATAATGATTCTGTTTTCATTTCAGATTGTCAGAGCAGAAGACAAGTTCAACAGCCTGGTGACGTTTCTACGGCAACACAAACACGAGAAGAACCTGGTGTTTTTCAGGTGGGTTCATGTGTGCGGACATTTTAAGTTTTTTATCAATTTTATACATTGTGGTGAAAACATTTAAATCAAGTAAAGAAATCCTTAGGCATTACATATCACAGCTATAAACACAGGTATGTTAAAGGAATACTTCACCCATACGGAACAGGCGTTCTATCATTATAAAATAACTATTATATTATAATGAATGAGGTTTTTCTTTCCTCAGTCTTCCCTTGGCCCAGCTGTCCTGTTAATCATAACCCTTACTGTGATGTCACAAGAAGGAAACTGTAGGGTTAGACAGTGAGACCATAAAACACTCTCTCTGCCTTTTTTTTGCACATTTATACTAAATAGGATCTCCGAGTTCAATACACCTTCATATTCCAACCGGTGAAGTAGGCCTTTAACCAAAAAGGTTACACAAATGTATGTGTGTTGTTCAGTCTCATCACGGGAGAAAGTAAAGTTTTAAAATGGTTAAAGTAATTTATCCAGCGTCGTGAACTCAAACTGCACGACAAACGACAACCACTCCAGCAAAAATGTTTAACTGTTTCTCAAATAAAATCTGCCTTTACATGTCGTCTTATGTCTGACTGGTATTATAATATCAATTGCCTTTTTAAGTGTACATTTTTTTTTATCGTTAAGTACTGACTGAAATTGCTTGTTGTTCCTTTCTCTGCCCTCAGCACGTGTGCGTGTGTGGAATACTACGGCCGCGCTATCGAGATCCTGGTGAAGAAAGTGACGGTGCATTGTATCCACGGAAAGATGAAGAACAAACGAAACACCATTTTTGCTGATTTCAGGGCCCTGAAAAGGTGAGAGTTATGTCCTGGCAATTTTTAACCTTTATATCAATAGGCACGTTTTGGAGAACAATTTATTTTTTTAAACCTGACAAGAGAATCAACATGCTCTATGCCACACTGAATAGTATAGTTTAAATGTATGATGTCTTCCCTCTGTGTATTGTGTGTCAGTGGGATCTTGGTGTGTACAGACGTGATGGCCCGAGGCATCGACATCCCAGATGTGAACTGGGTGTTACAGTATGATCCTCCTAGCAGTGCCAGGTCAGTGGAAATACTTTTTTTAAACTTTTATTTATTTATATAATTATTATTCCTTCTCCCCATGTTTCTTTTCTAAAAAATGATGTGTTTGTGCGTGTGTCACTCAACGTGTTTTGTGTGTGATTGTGATAAATACATTTAAAAAATTTAAATTACTGTCTGAAATTTCATATTTCTTTACAATTTTATTTTAAAATTGCTCACAAGCATATGGAAACATTTGAATATAAAGGCAAAATAATTTTAAAAATGTGTTTGTAATTTTGGTGCCCCTGACCTTTTTTTATATCAATTTAGCCTTATTCATAATAAAAGCTAAATAAAATAATTTAATTGATTTTTAATTGTAGTTTTTGTGTCATCTCTCTGTCCCAGTGCCTTTGTCCATCGATGTGGTCGGACGGCGCGTATCGGTAACCAAGGCAACGCTCTGGTCTTCCTTCTGCCCATGGAGGAAACATACGTCAACTTCCTGTCAATCAACCAGAAAGTGAGTGACAGACAACATCTGTCTCTCTCTCTCTCTGTCTGTCTCTCCCCCCTCCTCTCTCTCTCTCTCTCTCTCTCTCTCTCTCTCCCTCCCTGTCTCTCCCCCCCCTCTCTCTATCTCTTAACATTATTTTTTTTTTTTTCCAATACTCTGAACCAAATATCGCAACTTCTAAAGCACTTACAGTTTCTCACAAAAGTGAGTACACCCCTCACATTTCTACAAATATTACCAAATATTACATTATATCTTTTTATGGGACAACACTGAAGAAATGACACTTTTATACAAAGTTAAGTATTCAGTGTACAGCTTGTATAACAGTGTACATTTACTGTCCGATCAAAATAACTCACACAGCCATTAATGTCTATAGTGCTGGCAACAAAAGTGAGTACAACCTTTTTTTAAGTGACAGACAGTCCCTGCGTTCCAATACCCACACTTCCCTACTATTTAGTATGCCAGAAAAAGATTTAGGATGTCCCAATACATGCACGTCAGTTGTAATAAGCTGAAAATACCTAGATACCCCACTAACTCCAATAGCATTTTGGAGTATTTGTCTTTTATTCTTGACATTTCTCGACAAAATGAAGACTGTGGCTCTACCAACTGAGCCACAGTCGGGGCGACTGGTAGAGCGGGTCGGCTGATGATCAAAGGGTTGGAGGTTCGATTCCCGCCCTGCCACTTGTGTCATGGTTGTTGTGTCCTTGGGCAAGACACTTCACCCACCTTGCCTCATGTGAATGTCGATAGTTAGCCTGCTGCTATCGGTGTACGAATGTGTGTGTGAATGGTAACGTGGGAAAGGAAAACAGGTCTCCCTTGAAAAAGAGTCTTTGGTCTCAATGGGATTTACCTGAATAAATAAAGGTTAAAAAAAAACTGCCTTATCTTATCCACACCGACTTTAAACAATACCACAAATGCCAACATGCCATCCATTGTTCCCCCAAATAGAACACTACAAAAGTACAAAGTTCTAATCTTATCTCTTGTCTCTCTGTCCCGTGTTCAGTGTCCTCTGGTGAAGTTCCCCCCTGTAGGAGACGTTGTTGACATCCTGCCTAAGATCCAGGCTCTGTCTCTGGCCGACCGCGCCATGTTCGACCGCAGCATGAAGGCCTTCGTGTCCTACGTCCAGGCCTACGCCAAGCATGAGTGCAGCCTCATCTTCAGGATCAAGGGTCAGGGAACTATGTTACTATACGCATAGTAACACACGTACACATGGGAATTTAAATAAAATATTTTTGCCACTTTTTTTTCTTAAGATATCTTTTTGGCATTTTTTATGCTTTATTGATAGTGTAGAGACAGAGTTGAAATGGGGCAGAGAGGGGAGTGACATGCAGAGAACGACCGCGGGCTGGAATCGAACCCGGGTCCGCTGCTGGCCGAGGCCCATGGGGGGGGGACGCCCTACCAACTGAGCTAAGGGCGCCCCCTTATATGCCACTTTCTTGATGCATCATAACTACACTTTGGTTGCTAATTTGATTGCATCATCAAAACATTATTCAGTATGAATGATTGGGTCTTTCCACTTATTTGCCTGTAGACCGAAAACACCGTTATTGCTATTTTCAGAAGAATAATTTCAGTTGCTGAGCGTTTGGTGCATCTCTAGTTTGTTGCCTTCCCAAGGCATGTGGAGAGAGAATATTCTCGCAAACGAAAACAAGGAATAAAAAAAAACGTTTACAAAAATAACTGTGTACATGTGGTGTGTGGAGATTGCAATAAATCATACTCTACCATATGCATAAACTTCCAACATTACATTTGGTCCTTTCTGATATGTTGCTCTCCAGATCTGGACTTTGCCACGTTAGCGAAAGGCTTTGCTCTTCTCCGGATGCCCAAGATGCCGGAGCTCAGGGGGAAAGAGTTCCCCGATTTCAAGAGCACGTCTGTGGACACGGAGACCATTCGCTACCGGGACAAGCACCGCGAGAAGCAGAGGCAGAAGATGCTGAAGGAGCTCAGAGAGACGGAGAAGGTCCCGTTCGTCAGGAGGAAATTTGTGCAGAACGAATCCTGGTCCAAACAGAAAACCAGGAAGGAACGCCGGAAGAAGAGGGTGTTGAAACGGAAGCACAACCAGGTAATGTAGATAATCACGCACGAACGAACACACACTCACTCACTCACTCACTTTATCACTCGCTCGCTCACTCACTCGTTCGCTCACTCACTCAGTCACACACTCACTCACTCAGTCACTCACTCGCACACTCACTCACTCTTTCACACACTCACTCACTCACAGAGGAAGGAGAGGGTGTTGAAGAGAAAGCATAACCAGGTCATTTAGATCACTCGTTACTAGGGCTGCATTCCGAATCGCATACTTTCTACTATTTAGTATGGTAGAAAAAAGATTTAGGATGTCCCGATTCTTGTGGCCAGATTTAGGATGGTTAGAAGTACCCGGATGTCCTACTTCATGCGGCCAAGATTGTTAGTGTTGAAAACTGCATCCTATTTGGGCGATTCTGGCCCACAATCCAGTGCGCACGTGAAGTGACGTCACACCGACGAAGCCTCCATATGAAAACAAACGGGGATGCGACGGATATAAAAGCAAGAGGCAAGATCAAGGCGCAATGTTATGATGAAATAAGAGAGTAATGTATGTCCCAATAGTATGCCTACTGCATCCTAACTAGATTATTTTTATCGTCGGATATAGTATGTAGAATAGAAAAAAGAAAGAGTATGCGATTCGGAACGCAACCAAAATATTTATTTTAAACTTCTTAATTTTATTCAGTTACCACTATCTATCTATTACTATTCTACTCGAGGATTTAAAGATATTTTTTGGGCATTTTTATGCTTTTTATTCCTTTGATGAAGGGTTGATTTGGACATTCTGGAGAACGCTTGTTGTCAAAATATTTTTTTTTGTAAAGTCAGTGAATATCTCCTCATGATTCACTACCTGTCTGTACTGTGTGTACGCTGAAAAATAAATCCAGTGTTAATACACAGCCTAGGCTCTGTAAACGGGCATGCTGCTAACTACAGTGGGCCCACTTTGTTTACACTCTTGTTCACAGAGCCTAGGTTGCATATTTACTCCAGATTTCTTTTCTAAATGCCTTCGTGGGACAGATTAACTTATATTTTCTCCTGTGAATCTGCAGGACTCTGACGATGAGGGGGACAAGGAGGACATGAAGGAGCTTTTAAATGACACTCGCCTGCTGAAGAAGCTAAAGAAAGGTCAGATCACCGAGGAGGACTTTGAGACTCAAGTCACCAGCGGGACGAACGCAAAACACAATCTAACGGAAGCAGAGACAAACGGGGGCTCAATACAGGACGTCTGATCAAAACAGCTTGTTGTCAAATGTGTAAATTCAATTTAAAAAGGGGAAATATGTATTGTTTTCGTATTAAAACTTCAAAAAAAAATTACATAACCAATGTTATATGTATATATATTTTTGAGTTGTGACATCAAAAATGTTTCCATCAATTTTAAAAATCACTTCTTGAAGACATTAAAGCATTTCATTTGGTTGACATTGTTTTTCCAATAAGTTCTGCCAACCATGAATGTACAAACTCAGAACTGCAACAGTCATCTCAACAAGTAAATAACTTCAAATAATATATCTGTTTTTTTAGTAACCGTCTTCTTTGCCAAGATGCAGTCGGAAGATATGTGTTCAAAAGAGAAATTTGATTAAATCAAAACCAACACCATATTTTTTTTGACATTTGTTCAGTTTTTTTTATTGATAAACGGTCGAGTTATAAATAGAGTTTGATGAGTTCGTCGCTGACGGCGGAGGGAGTGAGGACGCCGAGGTCTGTGAACAGCAGAGTGATGAGAGAGGGAGGGGTGTAGTCGATCATAGGGTGCTCCTCAGAAAGGTTAGGGGAGATCTTCAGCGTGTCTGCCTTGTACTGGAGGAGGAAAAAGTGAATTTATATAGTAAGAAAATCGACAAAAACACAATGAAAGTGAATAGAGAATCAGCTTTGTACTGGGGAGATCTCCAAAAGAAAGAAACAAATTCATCCATATCCATATGAAGGTGAATTGACCTCTTGAGATCCTATGTAGTATAAATGTAGCCTGGAAATCCAGACCCATATCTAGAACGATAGAGGGCCTGGCCACGATCAATAGACCTTTCCAACTCAAGGGGCGGCACCTACGCGTGCATTTCAAATGAAGCTTCAATGGAGAGTGCCCAGACCAACAGGCGCAGAACATTTTATTTACCAGCGCCTAGCGGCAGGTCAGGATTTCCAGGCTAGTATAAATGTGCAACATTTTTGAAAACTCAGAGTGTCTGCTTTGTTTTGGGAGGAAAAGGGGAATTTGAAATATACACAAAAACACGATGAAAGTGAATAGAAACTTTGGTTATTATATAATGTACAACAATATTAAAATGAGCTTCTTATCAGCTATGTACTTTTTTTTTTTTTTTTAACCTTTATTTCTACAGGTAAATCCCATTGAGACCGGAGACTCTTTTACAAGGGAGACCTGTTTTCCTTTCCCACGTTTCCATTCACTCACACATTCATACACTGATAGCAGGCTAACTATCGACATTCACAGTACTGTGGAAGAAGTGAAGACGTGTAAAGACATTCACACAAAAGGTGCATCTTAAAAAATACACAATCAAAGTCAATAGAAAACAACAGAAACTTTTGTCATGGGGGCGCCTTTAGCTCAGTTGGTAAGGCGTCCCCCTCCCGGGCCGGGCCCAGCAGCAGACCCGGATTCGATTCCCACCCGCGGTCGTTCTCTGCATGTCACTCCCCTCTCTGCCCCATTTCACCTCTGTCTCTACACTATCAATAAAGCATAAAAATGCCAAAAAATATCTTTAAAAAAAAAAAGACACTTTTGTCAATATACAATTTAAAAACAAGATTATCGGCTTTGTACGGGGGAGAAAAAGGTAAATATGTGTGTTAAGAAAATACACAAAAATACAATAAAAGTGAATAGAATAGTAACATTTGGCATTTACGATGTACAAGTAGATTATGAGCTTCTCCTTATGAGCTTTGTACTGGGGAGATATTTAAAACGAAATACATAAAATCATCCGAGCTGTCTGGGGAATTTCCCAACAACTGATGCATTTAGAGAACAATTAATGCTTTGTGTTGAATGTGCTGCACAACAATCTCATCTTTATAAAATCATGTGCTTGAGCAGTTAATCAATCATAATCCATCAAGTGGACATTTGTGCAAACTTGGAGATACAATCTTCATGAGTGTTCATGAGATATTGGTTGCGTTCTGAATCGCATACTCTTTCTTTTCTCTTTTCTACATACTACATCCGACGATAAAAAGAATCGAGTTAGGATGCAGTAGGCATACTATTGGGACATACTTTTACTCTTGTATTTCATCATAACATTGCGCCTTGATCTTGCCTCTTGCTTTTATATCCGTCGCATCCCCGTTTGTTTTCATATGGAGGCTTCGTCAATGTGACGTCACTTCACGTGCACACTGGATTGTGGGTCAGAATCGCCCAAATAGGATGCAGTTTTCAACACTAACAATCTTGGCCGCATGAAGTAGGACATCCGGGTACTTCTAACCATCCTAAATCTGGCCACAAGAATCGGGACATACTAAATCTTTTTTCTACCGTACTAAATAGTAGAAAGTATGCGATTCGGAACGCAACCATTATTGCATTCACAATACAATGAGGTCACAGTAACATCTGATCTCAAATGTAACCAGCGTATGTCAAATTTGAAGAAAAAAATCCCTCAAAGCATTCATAAAAACACAAATTATAATAGTATAGTTTATAATATAATCTGGACGTGAAATTCTCTGATGTGACGTCATACCTTAAATTTATCGGGGACGTCCTGTTGGTTGAGCGGATAGAGACGGACGAATTTGAAGCTCTCGGCCACGACGTAGAAAAGCTTGTTGTGAGCTTTAGAACACAAGGCCATCTGATACGTGCCGATCTGAAAGAGAAAAGGAGGAATATTTACTTCTACATTATATACATCTATATTACAATTAAAACAGACAAATACGTTTTGTTTTTCATTATGAAGCTGGGGTATATGATTTCTGATTGGTCAAAGTTAACATGAGCTGTACACTTTGACCAATCAGAGCGAGGCTCCGATTCTCTGTTCTTATTGGCTGTTGGGACTGTCCATTCACTTTGGCACGACTTTGTTGGTGTAGAGCGTGTCAGGGAGGGACCATAGGGGAGGGACCAAAGAGAACAAGTGGAGCGGTTGAGGTATTTGGATTCGAATCTCTATCCCAACTGCCATTTTCTCCCCAAATCCTCCACCCCAGCTTTAAAGAGTAAAGTTGAAATGTTGAGAATAAACTAGACAGTTCCAGAATGTGGTAAAGTTGGAAAGATATTGACAGATTTGAACTTTCGGGATCAATAACTCATAAGGAAAAAGTTATTAAAACCCAAATGATGCATCTTTGCTATGGTCATAAGAGAGACAGACAGGCAGACAGACAGGCAGGCAGACAGACAGACAGACAGACAGACAGACAGACAGACAATGGGCTACAACCTCATTTTCACTGAAAGCAGACGTCCTCTACGCTCCACTAAAGTTTATTCTCCACATCTGAACTTTTTTACGTACATGATGAAAGAATAAATATGTTTTACTCTCCAGCGGCCTTAATACCATTCTGTACTAGAATATTCTCACTATGGGGGGGGCGCCCTTAGCTCAGTTGGTAGGGCGTCCCCCCCATGGGCCTCGGCCAGCAGCGGGTTCGATTCCAGCCCGCGGTCGTTCTCTGCATGTCACTCCCCTCTCTGCCCCATTTTCAACTCTGTCTCTACACTATCAATAAAGCATAAAAAAATGCCCAAAAAAAAATATCTTAAAAAAAATATATATATATTCTCACTAGGAAATCTATCATTTAAGAAATAAACTATTATCACAAATTGCGACTCAGTGCAGTGACACTCACCTTGTTGATAATCCCTCCGCTCTCTACCACCCCCTCTGCACCGACTATAACCAGGTCCACTTTCTCCAACACAGACCTGTGAGCAATGACACACACATACAGAATAAATAGGTAATCAAGGAATATGCAGAATTTGTTTTCAAATTGAAACGTTGAGAACAAAGCAGGCATTCATAATAACTATATTAAAAATATCATTCTTTGCTATTTTTTCTGTTAAAAATGACACAAACATAAAGAATAAATAAGTAATCAAGTAATATCCAGACATTTTTTGATTTTATTGAAACGTTCAGAGACCAGCAAGCATTCATAATAATAACTATAAAATAAAAAAAGCATTCTTTGCACTGATGGTCTTGTTTGCAGTTACATGTTATTTATGATCATCAGAGGAAAAATTTGACTGTTTCAGAAATATTTAAAAGTTCCTCGTGGGAGGTTTAAAATATAGTAATAAATGTTTTTACGGGGGCGCCCTTAGCTCAGTTGGTAGGGCGTCCCCCCCCCCCCCATGGGCCTCGGCCAGCAGCGGACCCGGGTTCGATTCCAGCCCGCGGTCGTTCTCTGCATGTCACTCCCCTCTCTGCCCCATTTCAACTCTGTCTCTACACTATCAATAAAGCATAAAAATGACAAAAAAAATCTTAAAAAAAAAAATAATAATAATTTACCCGACTGCTGCATCCAGAACTACTGTCACTGGGACGTTGAGTTTCCTTATAGCCTCGGCCATCTGTCGCCTGAACACAGAAATAACAAAATAAAAATACTATTATAAATATTATATAATATTCAATGACTGTTTACTGCATGGATGTATTATAAGGTTTATCCCCTTCAAAATAAAACTATTATTTATATAAATTTTTTAATCTATTGGACAATTTGAGGATACTGTACATTCAAGAGAGTTTAGACATACAGCTTGCTCATGTAGTGGACATTCCTATCATTGTGTATATGACATTTAACATCCATTAAACTAAATAAATAAATAAATACATTAACTTAAAGGTGCAGTGTGTAATATGACATCATCAAGAAAGTTCTACAAAGTTCTAGAATGCAACACTCCCTGGGTAACCCCACCCCTTTTGAATAATAACAGAAGCTACAGTGGCCTTCAAGGACAAGAACAATTCTAAATGTTAAACAATGCACCTGATGACATTCCAACTATGACACTTTCAAGATGGCGGCACTAGGCCTTGGTCCAAAATATGCAGAAATATGGACATATATGAGACCCTTTCTAAGGGAAAAAATAATAATTAAAAAAAAAATTCAGCTATTATGCACTAAATTAAATGTACTTATGGATATTATAATTACTTTCTATAAAATCAGCTATGAAATAAAACTGAAAACTTTATTGTCCATCTATCACATGACAGAGAATGACCTTCAGTTTAGTCAGTGGCTCACACAACAGAAGACTCACATTACAAACAGTTCAATTAAACACATGTGTAAAGTATAGTTACATTAAAAAGTAGTGTCTATTTGGCCTTGTTTAAAAAAAATATAAATGTTTTACCTTTTATTTATACAAGTAAATCCCATTGAGACCGGAGACTCTTTTGCAAGGGAGACCTGTTTTCTTTTCCCACGTTACCATTCACACACTCATTCATACACCAATAGCAGCAGGCTAACTATCGACATTCACACGAGGCAAGGTGGGTGAAGTGTCTTACCCCAAGGACACAACAACCATGACACAAGTGGCAGGGCGGGGATCGAACCTCCAACCCTTTGATCATTGGCCGACCCGCTCTACCACCTGAGCCACAGTCGCCCACTAAGTGCATATTGCGGTGGGAATACTGGGGATGATTATGAGGTTTCATCTGACATATTTCACTCACCCGGTGGAGTCCGGCTGAGATTCCGTCACGTAAACAAAGAATCGTTTCTTCTCGGCTGCTGCTTTCTCCAGCACACGCAGCACCACTCTAGAGTACGAGTGGGTCAGGATTTTCTGGGACACAAAAAAAAAAAAGGGACGAAATGTCTCATAAATCAGACAATTAGCAACATGTGATCAAATCCTTCTGTATTTACCTTCAGAATAGTGCTGAGAATGATTATGGAAAGTTTAGTTGATGTAAGTGCTTCAGAAGTTGAGATTTTTTGGTTCAGAGTATTGAAAAAAAAAAAGCTAATGTTGAGATAATGTCCGTTAAAGATGGTTGTATAGGGGAAATATACAGATGCAAACAGACAAGGTTTAGTCAAATAAACACTTGAATAATGTACATTGTGGAACCTTTTATTTTAGACTAGTATGAAAGAAGACTTGTTATGGAAGAAAAATAGACATCTCAAAATTGTCCAGGGCTTGAAAAAAAATTCATGTTTTTGTCTGCAGTCTCTCGCCTAGTAAAGAAACATTTCTGCATCTTTTGAAATGCATAAATACAAGTTCACAGACTCTAAATAAGTTGCAACATGAAGGCAAAAACATATAGTATGAGCCTTTTTTAATGAATAAAGCTTTGATAACTTTAAATAAGTGGCAGTATGAAGGTAGAACAGAAACTCACAGCTCCGTCTTTGATGAAGGTGTGACAGAGTTTGGCGACTTTGTTCCTGGACATGGAGATCTTCTCTAGAAAGAGTTCTCCTCTCTCCTCCATCACCTTCTTACAGCGAGACAGGTCCTGATAGACACACACACACACACACACACACACACACACACAGAGAAACAAACACACACACACACAGAGAAACAAACACACACACACACACACACACACAGAAACAAACACACACACACACACACACACACACACACAGACAAAGAGAAACAAACACACACGCACACACACACACACACACACACACACACACACACACACACACACACACAGAGAAACAAACACACACACACACACACAGACACAGAGAAACAAACACACACACACACACACACACGTTGGATTTTAATACATTTTATTTAACTTTTATTTACACTAATTGAACCCAGGTCTGCTGCTGGCTGAGGCCCATGGGGGGGACGCCCTACCAACTGAGCTAAAGGCGCCCCCCCATAGAGACACACGTTTGAATTAGATTTTAACATATCCATACTCTCCTCTTTTTTTTTAAATATTTTTTTGGCATTTTCAAGCTTTATTAGACAGTACAGAGTTGAAATGGGGGAGACAGAGAGAGAGAGAGAGAGAGAGAGAGAGAGAGAGAGAGAGAGAGGAGAGAGAGAGAGAGAGAGAGAGAGAGAGAGAGAGAGAGAGAGAGAGAGAGAGAGAGAGAGAGAGAGAGAGAGAGAGAGAGAGAGAGAGAGAGAGAGAGAGGAGAGAGAGAGAGAGAGAGAGAGAGAGAGAGAGAGAGATGACCTGCAGTAAAGGTCCAAGGGCCGGATTTGAACCCGCGACCACTGCAACGAAGGCCGTAGCCAATATGGTACGCGCTCTATCCACTGCGCCCCCCCATACAACAAACAATCCCCAGAATTGCTGCTTCCACCTTTAAGGCCTTATATTTAGATGAACTTATTATTATTCCTTTTAAGACATTATAAAGAGTAGGAGCCCTGTTGATGGGAAAATTGTTCCAATATTTTTGGGGTGTTTTTATCAATTTTTTTTTTAGGTTAATTTACTTTATTTCGTTATTTATTCACAAAAAAATAAAAATAAAATTCTGGTAAAATTCTGACCTGATGCTCCAGTGACGTGAGGCTAATAAAGCGAAGGAACAGTTCTCCTCCTGATGACACGGCCACAGACGAATCCACGCCGGTCAGACAGTCTGTGGCCCACATCAGGCTCTCCCTCAAGCCCAAGATGGTCTCTCCTAAACGGGCAGGAATTAGGATAAAAACAGGGTTAAGGTTGGAGGGTACCATCCACAATATTTACAAACTTTCACTTACATTTGATGCATTTTCCTCTCTGCTAGATTTCACATAGACTGTTTATTTCAAAGGTCTTTTTCCCTGCTCTACATTTGTCTTGACAGCTTGAGCATAACTTTTTATAAAGTCCAGCAAATGTCGACAATACCCCTTCAAAAATAATCCTTAAAAATGTAGGGACACTGCTAAAAGTCGAGTAAATGATAACCATGAAAATTGATATAACCTGGTAAAAAAAATAAAAATAAAAAACAGTAAAAGTTGGTCTCTTCTGAATGGCCCGTGACAGTGATAGGAACAGCAGGGTTAAGGTTAGGTAACATCCAATACAGCTTTCTCCTGTCCTCCTATTTCACTGCTTTACATTTGTCTGGCTAAACAGTACAGCATGAAGAGCGGACAATAACTCTGAAAGATTTGGAAGAGTTGAATAGCCGAAGATTGGGAAAAATCCAGAAAATTCAGAGTAACACTTGAAAAAAAAAAACAACAATAACCATGAAAATTTGACAACTTTAAATGATCAATAATCCTGACAAATCAGGGAAATTAAACCCATGACCTTTAAAAACAGTCAAAGTTGGTCTAAAACCTGGTAAAAAGTCGCCCAAAGATGATGACTGAATTATAGTGTTTACTGGGTGACAGTGATGTAAAAATTTCAAAAGAAGCGTCTTGATTTTGTTGGGCAGCACACATTAGTAAGAAAGAGCACACACAGAATTCAATGTCCCACCACCTACAGTTTGGTTTATCCATGTTGTATGACAGACAGATGAGTATTTATTTGTTTATTTTTTACCTTTATCTCTCTTGAGGAATTCTAGCAGTGTGCGGATAGCGGCCACAGCTGACGCCATGTCCGGGTCTTCCCTCATCTGCGCCCTGAAATACTCAACCAGCTCTGAAACAGACAGACAAACAGACAGACAGACAGACAGACACACACAAAAAAAAGCCCCCCACCCACACACACACACGCGCGCGCCCACACACACACACACACACACAGAGACAGTCCCACACACACACACACACACACACACACACACACACACACACACAAGCCACACAGACAGCCACACGCACGCACACACACACACACACACACACACACACACACACACACAGAGAGAGAGAGACAGTCCCACACACACAAACACACACACACACACACACACACACAAAAGACGGTTAATATTTAACTAAATACGAGCCAACATTTGAAAACTAACGTGTTATAGCCATAAACTCACCTTCTTTATTCATCCTGACAACACCTGCTTACTCTCGCCTTCGTTAAAACTAACTAAAATACTAAAAATAGCCTCTTTAACCTGACTATACGAGTCAAACTTGTGCCACAGAAACACGCTCGTTGAGTGCGTAAGAAGAGGTTTTGTTGCCACGGTATTACAGAGTTGCAAACGATTGCAAAGTGTTAAATCATCTCACTAAAAAGAAAAAAAGGCTGCCTGCGTGTTGTGATGAAGTGTCGCAGAGAGATGACGTAGCACGTTATTTTCCCCGGCTAACGGCGTGCTGCCTCCACGTGCTGTAGGAATGTATTCTATGTTGATTTTTAATTACATATTTTTAAAACAACATAAAGAATAAGACAAAGTAACAAAGAATTTGAATTTTGAATTTCATTTCAGACATATCACAAACGATACAAAAACAAAATGAAAAGCATAAAAATACAATAAACAAAATGTATGTTTGAATGACTTCACAAAAATTAAAAAAAAATAAAACAAATGACCTATAGTGATGTGATACGCCTGAAAAGGAGCAGGACGAAGTATACACTTAAATTAAAATTAAAGCAAAATGACAAAAGAAAAAATCTGTAAGAAAAAGAAAGAAAAAAAAAGTAAACATAAAATTAAGCATAGGGGAGAACGGGGTAATCTGAGCCACTTTTTACATTCTCAGATTCCCCCGTTCTCCCCTATACATTTAATTTAATTTTATAAATGAATTTAATTTAATTAATGTTTAAGCCCTAACACTGACGATTGGTTTTCCAGATAAATCAGTCATCAACAAAAGTAGCAATGTCAAAAAAATACCAAACAAAAACATTTTAAAATATTGTCAAAAGCACTAATATCACACTATATAAAATACTACATTTTGAGTAAAAGTCCAACTTTTAAACCATTAGCTTATATGAGTTTGGAACACACACACACACACAAGAGAGAGGCATCCCTTCCTCTGTCACTCTCCCTGAGATTTCTCAATATTTTTTTCCGGGTAAAGTTTTTTTTTTACGGCAAGTTTTTCCCAATATTCAAGCCAAGGGTCTAAGGGCAGAGGGTGTCAATGTCATACTGTACGGAATGTGAAGCCCACTGAGGCAAAGGTCTGTTTGTGATAGTGGGCTATTGTGGTTTATACACTGACTTGACTTGGGACATTTTTAAAGTTTAAAGTTTTTTTTTAAAGCTGACAGCAAAGTTTAAATCAAATCAAAATCAAATCAGTTTTATTTGTTAAGCCCAATATCACAAATAGACATTTGCCTCAGTGGGCTTTACATTCCATACAGTACGACAACCTGCCTTTACACCCTTAGCTCGGCTGAGGAAAAAACTCCCAGTAAAAAACCCTTTACCGGGATTTTAAAAAAATGAGTTCAGTTTTGTACATTTAGTAAAAAGTCTGAATACTTCCTCAAGCACTGTTTTTTCCCCCAGATTATATTTTCTAGTATCAGTACTTTTACCCAAGTAAATCATTTGAATACTAACTCAAACACTGCTGATAACATAAGTAGGATACACATCTAGGCTACCTCAAAATGTGTACTCAATGGCAGTAGACAGTTGATCTCCTGGCACCGCCTGCCTACTACTTCCGCTCAATTTTAATTTCCCTTCAGTAAATGAAATGAAGTACGATGGTCTGGTAGAACCAGGCTAATCCCAACTGACATTTTCTCCCCAAATCCTCCACCCCAGCTTTAACTTGTAGTGGGGTATTTGTTTTACAGTGTATATGGTAGGCCTACTTATAAATAAAAAGTCTGAATACTTATTGCTCATAAGTAGGCCTACATCACATACAGTACAAGTAGGCTACTTAAAAATTTAACCTACTTGGGTAAATACATTTTATTCATTGTCACCACATATTGAAAGGGAAGGACGTCTGCTTGTAGTAGAGTATTTCTACAGTGTGTTAGTAGTATTTTAACCTGTAATTTTTATTTAATTTAAATGTTCTATTTCTATTCATTCGCTTTTCTAATGTGTATTGTGTATTTTAATCTCGCCCCTGTAAAGCACTTTGAATGGCCTTGTGTCTGAATTGTGCTATAGAAATAAACTTGCCTTGCCTAGTAGTCTACTTTTACTGACGTTTTTGGATGTATTTTTACAGTATAATTACTTTTTCCAGGATTGTTCAGAAGTACAGTAAGCACCTCAAAATGTACTTCAGCAAATAGCCTACACGTTTCCCCATTTGTAGCCTAAGTAAAATTGTGAATAGCCTAAATGTAGTAGGCCTAATTCTACTTGTAATGTAGCCTAGTATTTTTACCCTGTGATATTAGTAGGCTACTTTAACTGAAGTACAGCCGGTGAATACTGCCTCCTTCCCGGTTAAAGCCTCGCTAATGTGCTGCCTTTGTTCTCCTCTTTTCTCAGTAGTGACATACAGCAAATCGCTCTTCAGTTCAGTTCATTGCAGCTGCAGCGGCGCTCCACTCTACTCGCTACTGCTACCTCAGCCCACGCATGCGCAGTAGGCCTCCACTGTGCGCTCCACTGTTTGCATTGTGTCTGAGCTAGAACTGCCGGCGAGTGTGGAGAGTGACTCGAGCTTTAAAAAAATATTATCCCCACCACCACCGCGGCAATGTCGGGCAGGTCTGTCCGAGCGGAGACCCGAAGCAGGGCCAAAGATGACATCAAACGGGTTATGGCCGCTATTGAGAAAGTACGAAAATGGTAAGAGTAAAAAAAGAAAAGCGGTTGGTTCGTTATCTAACACGAGAAAGAAGGCTTTGCTTAGCTGGGGGAGGAGAGAGAGGAAGGGAGCGAGAGACGGATGGTATCTGGAAAAAGGACATATTTATTTGAACGGGGGATTCACACACAGATGTACTTGCGTCTCAGGTGCAACCGGGGCGCACTAGTGCAGCGCTTAGCAACAACACTAACCGCCGGTAACCGCTTTTATACCGCCCGGTTTCAACGACTGTGTCTCGCGCTTGCCTGCTTTCAACCAACGGCCAGGGTTGAACCCAGAAGCCATTTCGATGCAGCAACAAGAAGCCATAGCTAAACAGCGGTGTTTTAATCTTCAATTTTGGTGGTTTTGGAGGCGTTTAAAGCACCGGAAATGTCCCAATAAGTCAATTCGACGACGGCGCTCTTGAGTCGGAGTAGTTTTTAGTCCGTGTGGAGTTTTAAATTAAGCGCTTTGAGTGTCGCCCTTTCTCGGTGTGATAGACAGCAGAGCAGCGGTGGGGGGTTGGGAGAGGGAAGTAGGCTACAGTCAGTCAGTGCATGGCTGAACTAACCCATGGAGTTTATCACTGTTTTAACGTTTAAAAACACACACAAAAACACAATTTTACACGATATGATATTTAAGAAAGTTGTCAATAAAGGTTTGAAATAAATAGTGGTGTTTAGAAAAGTGAAATTTGTACCTAATGGAGTGGAAGTATGAATCGTACCCACAAGGGCACATTTGTACATTTACTTATTTGTCATGACTTTACTTTTCAACTTTTACTTTATTTACAAAACATTTTAGACAACAATTGAAGTGTCACTAACACAATGTAGAACTTCTATTTAACTAGTAAAAGTACATAATTATTTATTTGGATATATTCTTGAATTAGCTAATATAAAAAGTACTCAGCATAATCAAAATTGACTTTTTGATTATATGTTTTATTAGTAATCGGGATGTGAAGAGTTACTTGTATCAAAAGTTTAAAAATATATTTTTCTTATTTGTCCAGTTTTACTTAGAAGAAAATGTTCCTGATTTAAAACCTTTTTTATTTAATTTTTTGATCGGACACAATAAGCAATTTGATGGTGTAATAATTGGATCTGGGTTATTTTAATGTGTCTATTATGACAATTGTCTTAAACGTTGTAACATGTTTGTAGCAATTAGCATTAGTAACCCATATAAAAACCTGTAGCTTACTCGTAGTATTTTTTAAAAGTTGTATCAAAGTAGCCCATCAGTTACCCTTGTTACACCGCAGTATAATTAATGGCATGACTGTTGATTTTGTGAGACAGCTGCCTTAAGTTTTTGCTTTACATTAATAAACATTAATAAAAATTTGTATTCATTTAAGCAATTCATTACATTAATTTGATTTCAAACTTGTATTTTTATAGTAGCCTGATTAATTTTGTTATTATTCAGTTTTTTGAGTCTAGAAAAAGTATATTTTTCACAAGTTCGACTTTTTTCCTTTTTTTCTCGAAGTTCATAGTGTTTTTTATTTGTTATTTATACATCTTTATTTCTCATTCGCTTTTCTAATGTGTATTATGTATTTTAATCTTGCCCCTGTAAAGCACTTTGAATGGCCTTGTGTTTGAATTGTGCTATATATATATATATATGTATACACTTGCCTTGCCTAGTGAAATCTACAGTTCCCTTTGAGTGACTTTTTTTTTTTTTTGTTTTACAGGGAGAAGAAATGGGTGACTGTTGGAGACACGTCGCTTCGTATCTACAAGTGGGTGCCGGTGACGGAGCCCAAATCAGCAGATGATGTGAGTTGAGCCTCTTGTGATCAGAATACCCATTTAAAGGTACACTGTTTGTCTAAAAACAATTGCCGTTTTTCGGAAATTATATTTTGAAAATGTTACCTTTTTTTTTTCCACATTGTAGAAGAACAACAAGAATAAGAAGAAAGGCAAAGATGAGAAATACGGCTCCGAGCTGACGACTCCAGAAAACAGCTCTTCTCCCGGCATGATGGACATGCACGGTACGTTACTGACACACTGGCTAGATTCTCTATATTAAAGCTGGGGTGGAGGATTTGGGGATAAAATGGCAGTTGGGATAGAGATTCAAATCCAAATACCTTAACCCACTCCACTTGTTCTCTTTGGTCCCTCCCCTATGGTCCATCCCTGACCCGCTCTACACCAACAAAGTCGTGCCAAAGTGAATGGACAGTCCCAACAGCCAATAAGAACCGAGAATCGGAGCCTCGCTCTGATTGGTCAAAGTGTACAGCTCATGTTAACTTTGACCAATCATAAATCACATACCTCAGCTTTAATATTAGTGTCAATAAATCCCATACACTAGACAAAAACATACAATGTGGTCAATCAAAATGTTACTCAAACGGTAGGAAATTGTTCTTATGTTGGGGAGTATTTTTAGCGGTGGCTGAATATACATTTGGTGCTGTAGTTAGTTTTTGGAGTAGCATTATAGTCCAGACAGACTATAGCAGACATGGGATGTGTTGTAAAAAGCCCTACTAACATCCTCCCTCCTACATACTCAACATGTATATACTACATACTGTCTACTTAACCATCGATTGTGTATGCAAGGTTCGTCGGATCGTTTACACTGAAGTATGCAGTAGCAATAAAGAATTAAAAAATAAAACCTTCCATGTCGTTTGAAAAGACGCAATGCATTGTGGGGCGGTTGAGTAGGAAAAGTAACCTGTCGATCCATACACTGCAGGATAATGCAACAAAACTATATATAAAAAAAACTATATGTTTTGTGTCCAACATCAATTCGCAAGGCAAGTTTATTTCTGTAGCACAATTCAGACACAAGGCCATTGAAAGTGCTTTACAGGGGCATGAAATACATCAAGTTTAGAATAGACATTAGAAAAGCGAATGAATGGGGCGCCTTTAGCTCAGTTGGTAGGGCGTCTCCCCCATGGGCCTCGGCCAGCAGCGGACCCGGGTTCGATTCCAGCCCGCGGCCGTTCTCTGCATGTCACTCCCCTCTCTGCTCCATTTCAACTCTCTACACTAACAATAAAAAGCATAAGAAGAAAAAAATGCCAAAAAAAAGAAAGAAAAGAAAAGCGAATGAAAAATAGGAATTAATATTACAGGTTAAAAATAAAAACTATATAAAAAAAATGTCTGTTTTGTGTCCAGCATCAATGTTTAACAATGTTTTTTCAAATGACCTCTGTCTGTCTGTCTGTCTTGTCCCAGATGACAACAGTAACCAGAGTTCGATCGCGGACTCGTCTCCAGTGAAACAGGAGAACAGCTGTAGCACCAGCCCGACCCCAGAGCCAGCAGCCACCGCGTCCCAACGAGAGACTGAGGGCAAGGCCGAACACAGCCCCGACAGCAAGAGGGGTGAGGACACACAGACATAGACAGACACACACACACAGTTAGACACACACACAGATAGACAGACGCATAGACACACGGACAGATAGACAGACAGACACACACAGATAGACAGACACATAGACACACACGATCGCATATTACACAGGCACTTACTCACACACACACACACACACACACACACACACATGATGGCACACTACAAAGGCACTCACTCACTCACTCACTCACTCATGCAGGCGTTCATATCTCACCAGTACAGACAGGTAGTGGATCATGAGGAGATATTCACTGATTTTTGACACAAAGTGATTTTGACAACAAGCGTTCTCCAGAATCTCTGACTCCACCTTTTCAAATGACAGGTGTAGCAGTGCGGCTCATCAGATGCTTCTTGTTTGTGTTTTTTAACCTTTAATCTTGTTTATTCTTCACTCTGACAATAATTTTTTTTTTAAAGATATTTTTTGGGCATTTTTATGCTTTATTTGATAGTGCAGAGAGACAGAGGTGAAAATGGGGCAGAGAGGGGAGTGACATGCAGAGAACGACCGCGGGTGGGAATCGAACCCGGGTCTGCTGCTGGGCCCGGCCCGGGAGGGGGACGCCTTACCAACTGAGCTAAATGCGCCCCCCACTCTGAGAATAATTAAAAGTTTTTTACTTCCCCATGGTAACACAGCTAATGCCACGTTTCCCTTGGGACTTCAACCGTCAACTGTCTCTTTAGGCTAACTAAAGAGGTTTACTAGGTTACTGTTTATTAAACAAATCAAGAAACACTGAATGAAACAGCTCAGATTAATAATATGGATCGTTTTTCTACTTGTGGTGTGGAGGAAAAAAGATTAAAAAAAAAAGCCAATATTAATCAGACTAGCTGCTTTTTTATATTTTCAAATTTTCCATGTATTCATTCAGGCCAACTGCAGGGATATGCTGCAATTGGTACGTTGAACAACATACAAAAAAAGTCTAACTTTCTCCCATATAAACCATTATGTCTCAAATTCAGACTCTGTGATACGATGCAGTTCCACTAGATAACCACACTGTCATTGAAGAGTCAGTGAACGCACCACATCCATATGCCAGCTGTATAACATGTATTGATGCTTGTGCTGATGCGTTCAATGTCTTCTGATCCTGTAGGAAAGTCCAGCCCTCCATCAGAAACCTCATCAGAACGAGCACCAAGTGCCAAGAGAGAAAGCCAGTCTTCAGCAGAGAAGGACTCACCAGACAGCAAAGCCACTCAGGTACAAACACACACATTCAAACCAAGGTTCAAGGTTTTTATTAATGTCCCAAGAAGGCAAATTTGTTCACAGCAAAAGGAGGTAGTGGCTAAAAACACACGACAACACAAGACAACAATGGACACTAAACACAACAGTATGTACACGAACCTGGGGAGTCATAAAGGGCTTAAAAATAAAGTGCCGGGTCGCCCTTAGCTCAGTTGGTAGGGCGTCCCCCTCCATGGGCCTCGGCCAGCAGCGGACCCGGGTTCGATTCCAGCCCGCGGTCGTTCTCTGCATGTCACTCCCCTCTCTGCCCCATTTCAACTCTGTCTCTACACTATCAATAAAAGCATAAAAAAATGCCAAAAAAATATCTTAAAAAAAAACAACCGTCAACAACATCGACAGTAACAACATCAAAATCAACAACAACACAAAAATCAACCATAGACTGTATACAGCTTCAAACTACACTCTGAAAACAGATGATTTGTGGTGTTTGTAGTTTTTTAAAAGATTCAATGTTCGGTTCCCAGATTCCAACAGATGTTTCTGTAATGTCGTTAGGAAGACTGTGTGTCCACGTTTAGAAATATCATATACAATTTCTATTAAAGGAATACTTCACCCATACGGAACCAGCTCTATCATTATAAAATAACTATCATAATATAATGAATGAGGTTTTTCTTCCCTCAGTCTTCTCTCAGTCCTCCCTTGGCCCAGCTGTCCTGTTAATCCTAACCCTTACTGTGATGTCACAAGAAGGAAACTGTAGGGTTAGACAGTGAGACCATAAAACACGCTTTCTGCCTTTTCTCAGGCTGAGATGATCCGATTTCAATTTTTTTTTGCACATTTATAATAAATAGGATCTCAGAGTTCAATAAACCTTCATATTCCAACCGGTGAAGTAGGGCTTTAAACTTCTATTGTGTATATAATCAACTGCAACATTTTCACCTATCAGTAACACTCCTACAAGTTGAGAATAAGTAAATGATAACCGTGAAATATTGATATAATGTAGTAAGGATAAGGATAGCCTTTAAAAGTAGGTAATAATTTAATTAAAAGATAAAAAAAATTGCCCACTTATATTGGCAGAACAAGGAAAAAAAGGACAAATAAAACTCATTTAAAAAAAAATCATAAACAATACAAAATTAAAGTCAAATGTTTCACAAACTATTTTACTATTCTCTGTAACTGCTGCGCTAGTGTTGACTTCACTCTAACCAGAGCCATAGGCTGTGTTTGGAAAGCCATACTAACGTCCTACTCACGTCCTACTCATACTCATTTTGACTTCAATTTGAGTATGTGACGGTTGGGTATGCGAGTTTGGGTATGCGAGAAATTCCCGGATGAGTAGGAAGATTTTGGATATGGATCGATTGGATACTTTTCCTACTCAACCGCCCCACAATGCATCGCGTCTTTTCAAACGACAAGGAAGGTTTTTTTTTTAAATTCTTTATTTACAATTCTGCATTTCCTGCACAACACAGGACTGTATGTAAAAATCTAGTTCTATATCTAACCTGTGGAGGGCGGCAACACGCTAAACAGCGTCTAAACGGCCGAAATCTTAGAAGAAGAAGAAGAAGTTCTTTATTGCTTGAGTATACTTCAGTGTGAATGTTTTGACGCACCTCGCATACACAATCGATCTTTGAGTAGACGGTATGTAGTATAAAGATGGTGAGTACGTAGGATGAATGACGCTAGTATGGCTTTCCAAACACAGCCGTAGTGAATGCAGCCTGTGGGCCTCTCTGTGAATGTTGAAGGGTTATTTATAGCCTCACAGATACAACAGGACCTTGAATACAACAGTAAGTGTTGAGACCTGCTGTCCTTGGGGCATGAGTGTGTCACTGTGTGTCTTTTTATAAATATGATGTTGTAGCTGTATGAATCTCTACGCAAAAAAAACACTTTATTTTTGAAATTATTCTAACAAATTACAGGTCATTTGAAATTACTAAAAAAAAAAGTATGTTTTTTTTTAAGTAACAGCCCCAATTCCTACACTCAGCATTATTCACTACTTTGTACAAAAAACACTATCATAGCAAGTAAGGCAAGGCAAGTTTATTTATAAAGCACAATTCAGACACAAGGCCATTCAAAGTGCTTTACAGGGGCAAGATTAAAATACACAATACACATTAGAAAAGCGAATTAATAAAACATTTAAAAGCGACTGAATAACATTTAAATAAAAAATTAAAAAAAATTACAGTTTAAAATGGAAACAGAAAAGTCTTCAGATTTCATTTAAAGGAGCTGAGAGTTGCAGCAGACCTCAAGTTCTCTGGGAGTTTGTTCCAGAGATTTGGTGCATAAAAACTAAAAGCTGCTTCTCCTTGTTTAGTCCTAACTCTGGGGACTGTAAGCAGACCTGTCCCAGACGACCTAAGGGCTCCGGACGGCTCATAACGTATCAGCAGATCAGTAATATATTTTGGCCCTAGACCATTTAGGGCTTTGTAAGTAACTAAGTAAAATTTTATTTATACACCACTTGTCAAACCTAGGTTACAAAGGGCTTACCATAGATAGCAACACACCCCTTTACAGAACGTAGGCTGTGTATTAACTCCAGATTTTTTTTCAGCACACACAATGTAGAAATGTATTTTGGCCTTAAACAGTAGGGCCATTGTAATCTGATGTGTGTTTTTTTATTATTATTTTTTATTATAATTTTCCAGCTTCATACATAACAGCCAATAATAATACATGTCATACTTCTCACTAAGCCGTCTGTAGATGTACATTAAAGCTGAAGTAAGCGATTTATTTATGTTAATATAAGTGTTAAATCGCTCTTTATTCATACAGTGATCACTTACATAGTGTGCGCGTTTCATAAAGCCGATCTCTCAGTCACCCGCTCTGCATGTAATTGGCAAATAAACCTTTCGGGGATCCCACTACTGATAATCAGAAGAGAGAACGCTACAAACCGGCACCCGTCTCACACCCGTCTCACACAGATGGGTGAATTTTTATGCGCCTGGAATGGCGGAGCAGGTAAAAATCCTTCCCAATGTCTGTTCTGATGGTTTTTATCATGTTTTATCACACTTGGATCTGAGATGATGCTAGATAACTCGCTGTTTGAAGACCGCAGTGCATTATTGTGGTGACGTAGGGACGAGGGAGGGGACTGCTAACTGCAGTCAGTGACAGGAAGTTATCTTAACTGACCATTCCGCTTACTGAACCTTTAAGTTAACACAGAAAAGGATCACAGGCTCAGTAAGCAGTACAATAGTGAGCAAGGACCCTAAGGCATTCATACATACTCTATTATATACACTTAAGCTTTTTTTTTAATAAATTAAAACTTGTGTATTTTTTTTGTTGTTTTTTAGGACCAAGAGGATGAAACCCCGCCGCCCGCCAAGAAGAGCAAACCAGAGTCCACCAGCTCTCAGGACTTTGAGGAGAGTTAAACGAGTGTGGGGCTCGAGTCAATTCTCTCTCTCTCTCTCTCTCTGTCCCTCCCTCTCTCTCTCTCTCTCTCCCTCCCTCCATTAACTCTAGATAATTTAGGGCTTAATGGACACACCAGCTCTTTCCCCCTGATACCCCTCTACCCTCCCCCCCAAACCTTACCCACAGAAACCACCCCAAATTCCCACACTATACCAAAGGGAGTATGACTCTCTCTTGCTCCCTACACACTCCTCTTTCACAGAGAAGAGAATGGATAATACCTCTTTATTCAAAACCGGTCCCCTCCGTGCTTCCTTCTCTCTCTCTCTCTCTCTCTCTCTCTCTCTCTCTATCTGTCTCTCTCTCTCTCTCTCTCTCTCTCTCTCTCTCTCTTTCTCTATCTGTCTCTCTCTCTCTTTCTGTCTGTCTGTTTGTCTCTCTCTCTCTCTCTCTGTCTCTCTCTCTCTCTCTCTCCTTCCAGTTCTCAAAACACTTTTTCACTAAAATGCCAAGAGAAGCAAGCCAGGCCAGACGACAACGACAAAACACTTACTGACCTGCACCTGTGACTTTAAAGGTGGAGTCAGTGATTCTGGGGAATGCTGCTTGAAAATCACTTTTTCGTCAACATCAGTGAATATCTCCTCACGATCTGCGCTACCTGTCTTTACTCTGTGTGCGCCAAGGCTCTGTAAACGGGTTACAGTTGTCCACCTTTGTTTACATACCAGTTTACAGAGCCTAGGCTGTGTATTAACACCAGATTTTTTTTTTCAGCGCACACACACAGTACAGACAATAAGGAGATATTCACTGATTTGGAAAAAAGGAATTTTGACAACAAGCGTTCTCAGGAATCGCTCACTCCATCTTTTCAGAGAGTTAACACTGGGGATTTTGAGATTAGGATGAGGTTTGTCTTTCCGCCGCTGCATCTGAGACTGTTTCTAGAAACGTTTCACTGCTAACGGTTTAGCTCAAAGACGCTAAACCTGTTCTCAGATCAGCGGTTGCTAAGGGGAACCTCAACCCTAACTGCACACCATGTCACGTCTAATCCTCCCGAATCGCCTCCTGTTAGACTAATGTTATACGACGGAGTGTTAGCGCCATTTTGAGGGAAAAATGATAATAAATTCTGGAAAAAAAGAGTCTTAATTTTACGAGAAAATTGGGATATTATGAGAATTAAGCCGTAGCTTTCGGCGGTGTGTCAACTGAGCGGTTGGTTTGGTTTGGCTCTGCACTGCATTTATTTGCTTTTCCACTGTCACAAAATTGGAAAGGGTACCAAAATAATCGAACCGTGCTGCACCTATTTTTGCCACCCTTACGATGGTGTGCCAAGCCGTCCCAAAAGGGGGTGGAGCTACACAATGCAGTCCGTTGATTGGTCGACCGAATCATAATTTCCGTGCGAACAAGGATGTTGCAATTAGACTTCTCTCGCTCACAATATTACAATTTTTTTCCTGTAAAATTACTACTTATTTCTAGCAATTTAATTCATACATTTTTCCTCTACTTGGCCTGAATACTCTGTCGTATTTTTCTATATTTGTTTAGGAATGGTTTAGGGTTTATTTCTCAGGAGGGTCAATGCACTGTTACGGTTAATGTCACAATCGATCACAGATAGATTTTTGCTGCTGTAGTGGAAGGTCTTTTTTCTCTATCCATGAAAAAGAAAAAGTTCTCCATTTACACGTTGTTTTTAGAAGTGAGTTAGTTTGTAGAGAAACGATGGTACAGGTGTCGAGGTAAACGTTTGGATAAGTAGTGAAGACGGGGCGTAGCGTTAGCATAAGGTCCTGAACGTGTGCCTTGAGTGTCCACGGTTAAATTCACGTTTTTTAGGTCAAGCAAGTTGGAATTTACAATTTTGGTGCCATTTTTTAATTTTTTTTTCGCCTTTTATAATTTTCACTAATTAGTTATATCAAAATATTTATACTCAAACTACTATAAATTGTTATTTGAAGGAATAGTTTCAATGTTTTGGGACATATTTACTTATATTTTATGAGTTGGATGAAAAGATGTATTGATACCATTGTCCTGTCTGTACATTTTAATATGAAAATATTTAGCAAACGCTTAGCTTAGCTTAGCATAAAGACTGGAAACAGGTGGAACAGCTAGCATGGTTTTGTCCACAGAAGGAAAAAAAATATCACCTATCAAGACCTCTAAAGCTCACTATGATATCTTGTGTGTTTGATTTGAAAACGCTGCTCTTGGCAAATAAATAGTCTGTTACTTGTTGTACTGATTTTAGATGAATTAAATGTTAAATAAGGAGCTTTATTATTAGGTGCTGGCTCATTGGTTAACATTTTATATCAATTTGGTTTAATTTGAAGTTTTAAAAATGACAAATTGTGCTTTTACACGTGGTTACGTTTCGAGTCGTGTGATTATTCCTGGAGTAAACACACAAGGCATAAGTGAGTGATTTTTATTCAACTTTTCTTTTTTTTTTTTTTTTTAACCATGCCAGCTGTTTTCCCACTTGTTTACAGTCCTAATGCTAAAGCTAAGTCTTATATTAACTGTACAAACACGCCATCTAACTCTAAGCTAAGAAAGAAAGTAAATAATTAAAAATCTAAAAACTATTCCTTCAAATCAGCTGGAGACTTAGAAATTTGAACACTACCCAGAATTTGGTTTCCCAGACATTTTTTAACATCGAAAAATCCAGAAAAAAATGCACCGTCACGTCACGTCTCATCCGTGTGTGTGTGTGTCCGTCTGTGTGTGTGTGTGTGTGTCACTACTAATCTAAGACCTCCCCGTGTTGCTAGGCAGAACAAGGGTCAGTTTAAAGTCGTTTGTTGGTTCTAATCCTCTTCAAGGTGCTGTCTGTTTGGCTGAATCCATACAAACCGTGTGTGGCGCGTCTCAAGACACTTTTGGCTTTTTCGTGCAGATTTGTGCAATTTTACTTGAACTTTATATAAACGTACGGATTCAGACCTAAGACCTCTAAATGTACAACCTCACACGTTCACTGTCATAGATTTAATATTTACTCGTTTGTGAATAACGATTGGAATCAATTGAATCACTGCAACAAAGGAAAAAATACTATTAGTTTTTCATCGCATAAACAGGGGGCCGTGGGAGTACTTTAAAGGTGCACTGTGTAACTTTGGGTGTGACGGAGAGAGAAGTGAATCATATTCTCATAACGGAATAAACAAAACTTTCCTCACAGGAAAATTGTGATCCCTTGAACACTGTTTGAGGTTAGAAAGCTTCCTGAAAAGTTACTGTTTCACTGTTGTTATTGTTTACAGCAGCAGGGCCCACAGTTTGGTTTACAAATATATTCTAGTCTTACGTTTGGTTCCAGATGCCTCAAAATAATTTTGAGTTATGATGATAGAATTACTCAATACTAAATGTAAGGTAAATATGTTTTGTAAACTAATTGCAGGCTCTGTGAATGTAAACACAACCCCCCCCCCCCCCCTTCCACTGAAACTGCATAGTGCACCTTTTTAAGACACATAATTTTTTTGAATCGGATTTCAGCAAATCAGCACTCACATGGATGGAGAGAAAAGAACATTTTCAAAATAAGACAATTGTCTCGGTATAGATAGAGGATGGACTAGCATATACCTCATTCCCTGTCCAGCAGTGCTGGAACTTAAAATGCTATTGTATTGACATTAACAGTTATAAAAACCGCATTATGTACACTCAGTTTTAAACAGTAAGAAATCTCACTTATGTTTGTGGCTTTTCACACGATTTGAGCCGATTGCTTATAGTTTGCTCATAACTGTGTTTTAAGAAGAAAAAAGATTTGTGAGATAATAATATCTTGTATGGTTTTTTTTCTTTTCCTTGGGACCATTTTTTTTTCTTTAGTTTTTGTTTGACTTTAGATCTTGTTGTACAGGTTTATGGTTTTCAGTTTGACTTATTTATTCCATCAGTAGTGCTTGATTTTTATCATGTCCAATGGTTTTGTTTTCTTAATAAAATTCACAAAAGTTTTTCTGTGTGTGTGTGTGTGTGTGTGTGTGTGTGTGTGTGTGAGTTCATTGTTTGGAGGAAGGGGGAAGAAATATACAGAGGATATATCTAAAGTATGGCCATAGGTACTTAATGTGGTTTTGAGTTTCAGTGGTTTGATAACCAATAGTTTGATTACAATAGCTTTATATATGAAACCAGGATTAATTTGCTATATCAGCTTTATTTTAATGGATTTTTAAATTAAGAGTTTTTACTGATATTCATCTTACAGCTGGTGTTACTAGTTACTTTGCAGATTAAGACTTTTAAAAACTATATTCTTTTAAATTAAGACACTTGTGAGATCGATTCTCAAAATTAATATCGTTTGTATTATTATGTGGTAGGAATGAGCTGGCAAAAGTGTTTTTTTTTAAGGCTATAAGGTGTGTGTGTGTCTGCTGCAAGGTGAAAACATTAGTTAGCCAAACACATTAAATGACAAAAAAAAAAAAAACACACTCTTATTTTTCTGAGTATTTGTATTGGACTGCTCAGGAGTTTACAGTTCACATAAAAAACAGTGACATTTCACACCACGTCCAAAAAACCGTAAAATAAACCATTTTTATAAGAGACGGTGCCAGAAATAGTTACATATATAAAACATTACACTGATAATTAGACACTTATAAAGTACACAGTCTTTTACAAATGTGGTAATAACCTCCTTATACAATGTCAATCTTATGAACAACAGGGCAAGAAAAATAAAATGTAGTAGTACACACGTAAAAAGCTATTTATTTAGTTTCATGGCACTGTGTACACATTTATCGGAAGGAATTATTTTAGCCTTTGATTTAGTATTTTACAAAGACTTAATTTTTTATTCATTATTGGTAAATAGTCACACAATGTGAAATACACTGTTACACTGACTGGGAGATTCAATATGATCCAAAATTGTGCTTAAGAACGAGATAAGTCAAATAAAAGTAGCTATTAAGGGCTAATTTAAAAGGAATATTTAGGACATTTTGGGGTAATACCATTCTTTTCTTGCAGATTAGACAAAAAAATTGAGACCACTCTCTTATCTGTACGCTAAAAACGAACAATTCGGACAGTTCGATAGAAAAAAGATTTTGAATTATATAGTAGAATCTGAGATATCGCATTCTTCATCCTTGTCAAAACCAAGAAAATACATTTCCCACAATGCAATTCAGCCAATAAACAGTTCAGTGGATGTAGCTGTCTAGTGGCTAACCTAGCATCTAGCCTCAATGATTGGTGTGTAAATTCCCTTTAAATACAGTATAAAGCTTCAGCTACTATAGCCGGTAAATTTAGCTTAGCGTAAAGACTGAAAGCAGGGGGGAAAGCTAGCCATTCTTAAATTAACAATAGACGGATAAAAAAAAAGATGCAGACATATCAAATCCTTCCTTGTCAAAGCATGGCAACTGAAAAACCCCATGACAAAAAATAAAGTAGTTCAAATATAATAGCCATTAAACTACAGCTACTACAACTGTGGACTGATATTTAGCTCACAAACAAGAGAGTGGTATTTTCTATTATCATCTTAATCTCAGCCAGAATATGATTATTGCCCCAAAATATCCAACATTTTCTTTAGATGATAAAACCTTATTTAATTCCATTTTGATAAAAAAAAAATCACTTTTGTTTAGAATCATAAAGATAAAGCGCCATTTGTTTTCCGGCGAATCTATAAAGTGGACAGTGCAAAATCTGTGTTAGGACGAGGCTTCGATAGTTTAATCTGGGCTAGTATTCTTTAACAAGAGGCCGGTGCATTTTTCAAAAAGCCCATTCTATACTATATAACGTACAGTAATCTTAAAGACTCTTAGTGTTAGCTTATCTCCTGTAGGAACGTCAATGCCAAGTTAAAAATATGGAAATAAATAACAAAAAATCATAAAAAAAAATTTTTCAACAAATTCTTCAGTAACTCTACAGCTCCGGATAAAAATTAAGAGACCAGTCTGTATTTTTCTTCAATCTTCATCTCTACATTACTTATTAAAAAATGCTCTTAATGACAAAACAAGTATTGGAATTTGGTAGAAATATTGTCAGTAGTTTATATTATGAAACCAAAATGTTCATTCTACTCAAACATAATGCCTTTAAATAGTAAAACCAGAGCCACTGAATATCTGGAGTGGTCTCTTATTTTTTTCCAGAGCTGTATGTGTAATATAAAGGAATATTTAAAATTTAAAAACACTTAAAAATGACTTGGCAGTGTCATTGTGTGTGATTGGTTTTCAGCTGTGCAGACTGAGGAATGTATTTAGAAATGTGCTTCATTTTCCCTTCATGTTTAGATCTGTGCATAATTATGTTACAGTAAAAATGTTCCGCTAAATAACATAAACAATCTTAATTATGTTACAATGATTTCATATTTTTGCTAAATTACAAATAAAAAAAGTAATTTAAAGCTGGGGTCTGTGATTTCTGATTGGTCAAAGTTAACATGAGCTGTACACTTTGACCAATCAGAGCGAGGCTCCGATTCTCTGTTCTTATCGGCTGTTGGGACTGTCCATTCACTTTGGCACGACTTTGTTGGTGTGTCAGCGTGTCAGGGAGGGAGCATAGGGGAGGGACCAAAGAGAACAAGAGGAGCGGTTGAGGTATTTGGATTCAAATCTCTATCCCAACTGCCATTTTCTCCCCAAATCCTCCACCCCAGCTTTAAAGCCTAATTTTTTTTTTTTAGATATAAACTCAAATTGCAAAAAAAAAAAACATCACATATATAAAACATGTGCAGAGGACAGATTCCTGTTGTTTATGAACATTAAATATTGCACCAGAGCAGCATATTTGGAGTGTAGAGAAAAACGGTATTAAGTTCAAGACAGTGGCTACCAGCAATATGCATAAATACAGTATAAAAATACAATATGGAAATATATGAATGGGGGGATTTTGTTTTTATAGGAGTGTCGGGCTGGATAGTGGCGGAGTAAAAGGTGAGTTGTGCTTAAAGGTGCAGTGCGTAAAATCGGAATGTTTAGCGGCATCTAGTAGTGAGATTCTAGATGTCAACGCTCCCTTGCTAACCCCTGTCCTTTGTGGAGCATTTACAGAAGCTACGGTGGCCTTCAAGGACAAGAAGCTATAGTTACTAAAGATGGCATCATCCACCACTGCCTCAAGTCTTTCCACAATATCAAGTGATGAGGAGAAGATGTATTTAGTTATTTATTCTATAGTACTTCTTCTTCTTGGTCTTCCAACAGGTGCATTTCCCCAGGACGCCCACTATATATAAAAACGTGTAAGGCCGTTAAGTTTGTCCGTTCTGTGCTACTGTAGAAACATAGCAGAACAACCTGATTTTTAAGCGATCATTATACACTAATTAAAACATATATACTTGTGAATATTAAATTCCATTTCTACCAAGTCTGTCCTGAAAAAATGCCGATAAATTCTACACACTGCACCTTTAAGGGGAGTGGAAATTTTAAATGCATGTGAAAAGTTGTCCGAATGCTAAGTATCCCTGGAACACCTTTCGAAGCAAGACATCTACCTTAAAAGTTATTGTTTCACTGTTGTTGTTGTTTACAGCAGCAGGGCCCACAGTTTGGTTTACAAACACATTCTATTCTTATACGTTTGGTTCCAGGTTCCTCAGAATAATTTAGTTTTGAATTTATGGTGATAGAATTATTCCACACTAAGAATTACATGTAGAGAAAATATGTCTTCTAAACTAACTGCAGGCTCTGTGAATGTAAACAAACCCCCCCGCCCCTCTCCTCTGAAACTACACACTGCACCTTTAACGGGAAGTGGGAAATTTTAAATTTTAAATGCAACATGTTGAATTTTCTTTCTTCTAAAAGGTCTGATCATCATTACAGGATTCTGTGGCGTGCCCGAATGCCTCACAGATGTCGCAGTAGGGCCGTGTATCAAAAAAAGTTCCCTCCTCTGAAACTGCATAGTGCACCTTTAAACCCTTCTGATTAGATTATTGTATAAATCTATTCAGTGAATTGATAGACTTGACTTGTAACTTGCTGCTGAAAACTACACACTGCACCTTTAACGGGAAGTGGGAAATTTTAAAATGCATGTGAAAGTTAAATTTTTTTCTGTTCTTCTAAAAGGTCTGATCATCATTGCAGGCCTCTGTGGCGTGCCCAAAGGCCTCACATATGTCGCAGTAGGGCCTGTTATCCCCGGGCGTCCCGTGGTAAGCTGTGTGGGGGACAGAGTCAGGGCTTTGAGCCTGGGTGGGACAGTCCTCTGTGTCGTGAAGGTCGAAGCAGTCGCAGATATCACAGAACAGACGCGGGGTGGATTTCTTCTCGCGCTTAGAGGAACCGTCAGTTAACCTGAGAAGAGAGAGAAGACGGAAGAGAGAAGCTCAATATACAGGTGAAACTCCAAAAATGTGAATATCGTGCAAAAGTTCATTTATTTCAGTAATTCAACTTAAAAGGTGAAAATAATATGTTATATAGACTCCTTGATTACATGTAAAGTGTATACTTTTTTATTATTATTATTATTATTATGGCTTACAGCTTATTTAAACCCCAAATTCAAAATCTCAAAAAAATTTGAATATTACATAAAATCAATAAAAAAGGTTTGACGAACCATCAACCAACCAGAGACAAGAGAGAGAAGTGATGCTGCCACACATACTCACACTACGGTGCACTAGTGTGACTCGAGAAAAATCCAGGTGTACTATGGGATCTTGAAACAATTTGGTCTATTGCATTAAACTGTACAATGATGTTGAACACTGACTGGTGTGCCTTGAGTTTTTGGCTTTTTCTTTGGTGTGCCTTGGCCAAAAAAAAGCACAAAAAAGCACTCTACTTAACAGGTTTCTAAGGACATAGTTTAAACTAAAGATAATTGTTAAGCAAAAAAATAAAAAAGGCTGCCCTATCTGTTCACATTTTTCTGCTTTCCCTGAAATATCTTAAAGAGCTCCTATTATACTACTTTTCTGGTCTTCATTTCTTGTTAAAAACTGCTGTAGAGCAACCTGACACGAATCACATCACAAAAAACAATGTAGATTTTCGGGAAACGCTTCCTCTCATCTGGGCGATTCAGCATGCTCTGTCAACACTGTGCTTCGGCCATCTCCGCACCGATTTGAACAAGTGAATTCTCGACCGGCTGCCCTAGTGTTTAGCGCTCTGCACAGCCACCCCAGACGGTCAGCAGGGAATACGTCTAAATGCATGTACGTCATTATTTGATAAGCTAGTATGGTTAAACATGACTATAAATCATTATAACAACGTTTATAGGTCATAAAAGTCGAAAAAGTATCATAGGTCCTCTTTAACGGATTTTCTCCATATAGTGCTAGGGAACTCTGCTAGACAACATGTCTTCAGTGTTGTTGTGCGTTTTGTGTCTCACCCGTCCGTGTTGTCGTTGCCGTTGAACTCAGACAGAGCCAGTTTCTTCAGTTTGATCTTCAGCTCTTCGTTCTTCCGCTGCAGATCAACTATCACACTGTTCAGGAAGTTGATCTGACGGAGACACACAACAGGGAATATTTAAATACATTTTTCATTTTACCTTTATTTATACTAAAGAGATCAATTGAGGTGTGTGTGTGTGCGTGTGTGTGTGTGTGAGTGAGTGAGTGAGTGAGTGAGTGTGTGTGTGTGTGTGTATGTGTGTGAGTGAGTGAGTGAGTGAGTGAGTGAGTGAGTGAGTGAGTGAGTGTGTGAGTGTGTATGTGTGTGTGTGTGTGTGTGTGTGTGTGTGTGTGTGTGAGTGAGTGAGTGAGTGAGTGAGTGAGTGAGTGAGTGAGTGAGTGAGTGAGTGAGTGAGTGTGTGTGTGTTGTGTGAGAGAGTGACACTCATCTGCAATGATGTCGAGTCAAACAAATGCAAAGCAAAAACAAGGATACTGCACACATTGTACAGGGCAAATACATCAAAAACTCAACAAGCTAATAAAGATACAAACCAATTTAACTGTGGCTAGCCTAGGCTGTGTATTAACACTAGATTTTTTTTTCAACACACAGACTGCACAGACAGGTAGCAGGGTCGTGGGGAGATATTCACTGATTTTGACAACATAGAATTATCCAGAATTGGTATAGAGCCAAACTGTTGTCACTGTGGCTCCATAGTTTAAATTCAAGGTAACACTTTATAATAACTATCCGTTGTAACTCGTTAATAGATCATTAGTAAACTCTTAATTAATGATTATTAATGATTTGTTAAGTGTTTGTTAGCAGTTTATTAAGGATTTATAACAAAGGTATATAGTTAATAGCTTAATAATTGAATCAGTTCATCTGGGAGGTAATCCGAGATACCGACGAGGCTGAAATAGGCTATAGACTATACACAGTGCATGGGCAACTGAGGGCAGCCCCATTTTCAAATATTTTTAAATAAACTCAATACACACTGTGCATGCCATGGACTTGAACGTGACGTGATCAGTTAATCTCGGATTACCTCCCAGATGAACTGATTCAATTATTAAGCTATTAACTATCTACCATTGTTATAAATCCTTAACAAACTGCTAACAAACACTTAACAAATCCTTAATAATCATTAATTAAGAGTTTACTAATGATCTATTAACGAGTTACAACAGATAGTTATTATAAAGTGTTACCAAATTCAAAATGGGCTTTATTGGCATGAACGTTTAAAAAAAAACATTATTATTGCCAAGTTATAACTGTATCTCACCTGTCCTTCAGCGAACTCCTTCTCTTCCCTCAGCTGATCCACTGCTGCGTCGCCTGCAGAGATACAATCAGAGAAAAAACAAGGTTCACCAACAGATATAGTGTTAAAGCTATAGTGCGTAACTTTTTTTTCCATATATAATGAATGTCGGTTACATTCAAGCCATCGCCAAACGAGTTGATTACAAAGTTGATAAAGCCTTTCAGCTCCACAAAACTCTCTCGGTATTTCTCAGTGTGGCAGCGTTTACAAACTGGTGTTGCAATCCCTGCATTCCAAATCACATACTTTTTCTTTTCACTACACTACATACTAAAGTACAGAAGAGTTTTAGGGCCACAGGAGAGAAAAAAAATCAGATAAGGAAGATTTTTTATCATTATTACGAGAAATGTCAAGAATAAAGTGGAATACTCCAAAATGCTATTGGAGTTAGTGGGGCATTTATGTATTTTCAGCATACTACAATTGACCTGCATGCATTGGGACTTCCTAAATCTTTTTCTGGCATACTAAATAGCAGATAGCTTGGGGATTGGAACGCAGGGACAATAATATTTACCTGAAGGCGGGGCGTCCCTGTCCTCTCCCTCCGTGTTTCCCATGAGCCTTTGCTCCAGATTGATCACGCGGCTCTGCAGTTGAGATTTGTCTCGTTCCAGCGTCTCCACCGCCGACTGTAACGTCTTGGCAACGGCATTCTCCCCTCGCAGCACCGCGATCTGCAGCGACGGATGAAAAATACACGTCAATAATTATCAATCAATTCCATTTAAGGGGCTTTTCTGGCATGGAAAAGTTAACCTAACATTGCCAAAGTAATTGAGCAATATAAAACAAAAATAAAGCAAAATAAATCAATCCTACTAAAAAAAATTACATTCAGGAGAATTTAATATATGCGCTTACAGTACAACTATAAATTAACACAACACTGCATGTCTTTTTATTTTTTAGGGAAGAGTTTGCGTGTGTGTGTGTGTGTGCGTGTGTGTGTGTGTGTGTGTGTGTCTGTGTTTTTAATTAAAAAATAAATATATAAAATAAAAAACACATTTAAAAAAAGACGTAAAGGATAAAAAATAAAAAGAATAACATTTCTGAAGCAGCTCAGAAGTTTTTACAAAAATTATTAAAATTTTAAAATGCCGTGCTCCTACCTCATTCCTGAGCGTTTCCAGCTCTCTGTCTCTGTCTGATATTAAGGCCGCGGTGGATTTATTGAAGTTTATTTCCCCGTCTGCGTCCTGATTGGATATCGTTTCTCTGCAGAGGAAAAATGGAAAAATTAGTAAGCGACGATCTTTCAAATCAAATCAGTTTTATTTGTATAGCCCAAAATCACAAATACATTTGTCTCAGTGGGCTTTACATTTCATACAATATGATACAATATGACACCCTCTGCCCTTACACCCTTAGCTCAGCTGAGAAAGAACTCCCAGTAAAAACCCTTTACCGGGATTAAAAAAAAATTGAAGAAATCTCAGGGAGAGTCGACAGAGTAAGGGATCCCTCTCCCAGGACGGACATCCTGCAATAGATGTCATAAGTAGAGAAAATCACGAAGGAATTTGATCATTGACCAGATGTTTACATGGTTGATCACAGTAGTCTTTCAACTGTGATCAACTTTTTTTTCAAAATAAGAGCTAAGCAGCAGTTAAACCAAGTGCATTTTCATTACATTTTTCCTTCTTTTATCTGACACAATTTTAAATGCAAAGAGTGACACAGAAAATGACATTAGCTGACATTTGTACATTAGCGCGTGATAAAAAAACTATTTGGAAACTGAAATATAAAGGCTACATATGTGTGCAGTCACTTACCTCGTCTTCATGTCTGTCTTCTGACTGATGTGGTCCTCGTTGTTCTAGGAGCAAGACAGACACACACACACACACACACACACACACACACACACACACACACACACACACACACACACACACACACACACACACACACACACACACACACACACACACACACAGAGGCATTTAAAATAGAAGCTAAACCCGGCTGAGCTTTAAGAGTCACAGTGGGGAGTAAAGCCTTCCTATGCCAGATACCATTAATCAGACCTTCCTTTCTAACTTAAGGAGGCCTGGTCTATAATAAGATGACAGCTATCCATTACATAATAATATCATATAAAGGATATATGATGTAATATACAGCTCCGGAAGACATTAAGAGACCACTCCAAATGTTCAGTGTCTCTTGTTTTACTCTTTAGAGCCATATGTTTGAGTAGAATGAACATTTTGATTTTATAATATAAACTACTGACAACATTTCTACCAAATTCACAATAAAAACATTGTCATTAAGAGCATTTTAAATAAGTAATGTAGAGATGAAGATTTAAGAAAAATCCAGACTGGTCTCTTATTTTTTCCAGGGCTGTATATGATGTATATTAGTATAACTAAACCAGGTCTGGTCTATAATAAGATGACAGCTATCCATTACATAATAATATAATATATAGGATAAATGATGCAATAAATATGATATAATAAGTGCACAGCTCCGGAAAAAATTAAGAGACCAGTCTGGATTTTTCTTAAATTTTCTTCATCTCTACATTACTGAAAATGCTCTTAATAACAAAAAATGTATTGGAATTTGGTAGAAATGTTGTCAGTGGTTTATAGTATAAAACCAAAATGTTCCTTCTACTCAAACATAATGCCTATAAATGGTCAAACGAGAGACACTGAACATTTGGCGTGGTCTCTTAATTTTTTCCCAGAGCTGTATATAGCTTACCTCCTCAAGATTCTGGGACTTGTGTGATGCCAGTTTCAGCTTCTCACTGTGAAGGAGAAAGAAAGAAAAAGGAAATGTGACGTCAATAAACACACAAATATATGTATATAATTAGTATAAAGCTACAGTGCGTAACTTCTGATGCCCCCCATTACGAATTCTGAGTAATTACAGCAAACACTGCCGGTGCATCTACATGAGGTAAAGCCTTCGGTGATCCGGACGGATTTTTCTGAGCTCCTGCACCAGTGTCAGGGTGGGGGGGGGGGGGGGAGGGGGGAGCAACACCGGTTTGCAAACTAAGCGCTGCCTTGATCAACTTTGTGTCAACTCGTTTGGTGATGGCTTGAATGTAACCGACATTTATTTATATGAAAAAGTTACAAACGATATTAAAGAGGACCTATGATACTGTTTGACTTTTATGACCTATAAACGTTGTTATACTGATTTATAGTCATGTTTAACCATACTAGCTTATCAAATAATGACGTACATGCATTTAGACGTATTCCCTGCTGACCGTCTGGGGTGGCTGTGCAGAGCGCTAAACACTAGGGCAGCCGGTCGAGAATTCACGTGTTCAAATCGGTTCAGAA
>OX442365.1:26740373-26757873 GCA_949357725.1 Hyperoplus immaculatus
CGCACACACACACGCAGCATTGTAACAAAGGGGTCACCTTTAGAGGAGAGTCACACGCGAAGGGGAAAAACACACAAGTAAAACTAGTACTTACTGTGGGTCGCACAAACTTGAGGTCATGACACGAGCATTTAAAATAACCTAAGTTTTACCTGTCAACATTAATACAGGTACATTGGAGTTTTTATTTTATAAATAGCTATGTTTTCAGTGATCTAGGTTCTCTGTTTTCCACTGTTTTCGTGTAGACAATATGCCAGTAGTGCTGTAGGTCGCATAGACGGTGCGCACTTTCATTTGGAGTTGAGTTGCTGACATCATGGTTTCCTTTTACTGTTGTTTGTGCTTCTATATTTGTTTGTGCTTTTATCCATTTGATTTTAAGCTGTGAAGCATTGTATAGTAAGTATAAATACATGTTTCTTTGGGGATCTTTTTGGATATTATTTTTTTAAGGAACACTGACACACAGCTGAAAAAGTGAACACACAAACAAAAGACAAACCAACATGGCGTACTCTACTTAACAGGTTTCTGAGGACATTGTTTAAACTAAAAGGTAAATGTTAAGCAAAAAATAAAAAGCCAAAAAGCTGTCATGAAGGTTGTGCTTGTTCATTTGTTTGTGTTTTTATCCATTGGTTTTCTAGCTGTGAAGCATAGTATAGTAAATATAAATGAAACAGAACTTGGGCTGCGTTCCGAATCGCATACTTTCTACTATATAGTATATAGAAAAAAGATTTAGGATGTCCCGATTCTTGTGGCCAGATTTAGGATGGTTAGAAGAACCCGGATGTCCTACTTCATGCGGCCAAGATTGTTAGTGTTGAAAAGTGCATCCTATTTGGGCGATTCTGACCCACAATCCAGTGCGTACGTGAAGTGACGTCACAAGCACGAAGCCTCCATATGAAAACAAACGGGGATGCGACGGATATAAAAGCAAGAGGCAAGATCAAGGTGCAATGTTATGATGAAATAAGAGAGTAATGTATGTCCCAATAGTATGCATACTGCATCCTAACTAGATTATTTTTATTGTCGGATGTAGTATGTAGAATAGAAAAAAGAAAGAGTATGCGATTCAGAACGCAACCTTGATCTATACTCACATCTCCTTGCAGAGATCTCCTCTCCTCTGCTTCTCCTCTCTGCTGTGATCCTGTGACAGACTCAGCTGCTCCCGGTAGGTTGAGTTCTGCTGCTTCAAAGCCTCCAGCTGGAGACGGAACGAAAAGAGAATATATATTTTTTTTTAAACCTTTATTTATACAGGTAAATCCCATTGAGACCGAAGACTCTTTTTCAAGGGAGACCTGTTTTCCTTTTCCCACGTTTCCATTCACACACACATTCATACACCGATAGCAGCAGGCTAACTATCGACATTCACATGAGGCAAGGTGAGTGAAGAGTCTTGCCCAAGGACACTTCACAACCATGACACAGGTGGCAGGGCGGGGATCGAACCTCCAACCCTTTGATCATCGGCCGACCCGCTCTACCAACTGAGCCACAGTCGTCCCAGATGTATATTTACACAAGGTTAGAGCAACAGCAAAGGGTTAGTAGAATAATATGTTGTGGCCACTTCTCATTTCTCTGATACATGTGTTGGGGATACCAGCTGAGGCACACTTATCCATCACAGTTCTTCAGAGTCCTTTAAATCTATAGTGCGTAACTTTTTGAACTTTTTTTTTTATTAAACACCAGCAGCTTTTTACAGCCAAGGCTTTAAGTTAGGACCCCAAAATAATATCTGGTCGCAAGCATACACACACGCACACACAGGCGCAAGCATACACACACGCACAAACAGTCGCAAGCATACACACACACACACACACAGTCGCATGCATACACACACACACACACACAGTCGCAAGCATACACACACACACACTGTCGCAAGCATACACAAACACACACACATACACACACAGGCGCAAGCATACACACACACACACACACACACACAGTCGCATGCATACACACACACACACACACACACAGTCGCAAGCATACACAAACACACACACATACACACACAGGCGCAAGCATACACACACACACACACACAGTCGCATGCATACACACACACACACACAGTCGCAAGCATACACAAACACACACACATACACACACAGGCGCAAGCATACACACACACACACACACATACACACACAGGCGCAAGCATACACACACACACACACACACACACACAGGCGCAAGCATACACACTCACACACACACACACACACACACAGACACACACACACACACACACACACACACACACATAAATAAAATCTGGGTCATAAAGAGTGACACAGAACGCCTTTAAGTTTGTGATGAGTCATGGCTCGGAGCAGAATCCAGTTCAGCTCAAACTAAAAATAAAAAATTCTCCGGAGAGACGTCACTATAACTTCACCTCCCGCAGACTTGTATTTATTTAATGTTGTTGTTGTTTATCATGTGTGTGTGTGTGTGTGTGTGTGTGTGTGTGAGTGTGTGTGTGTGTGAGTGAGAGTCTGTATGTGTGTTTGTGAATGTCTGTGTCTGTGTGTGTAAGTGTGTGTGTGTGTGTGAGTGAGTATGTCTGTGTCTGTGTGTCTGAGTGAGTGAGTGTGTGAGAGTCTGAGTGAGTGTGTGTGTCTGAGTGAGTGAGTGAGTGAGTGTGTGTGTGTGTGTGTGTGTGTGTGAGAGTGAGTGAGAGTGTGTGTGTGTAGTTTGTGTGTGTGTGTATCAAAACAGAAAACCTTATAAAACCTTTTCCGAACACGTGCAGCACTTTGATTTCCGCAGTTCTAAAATAGCAACGGTCAATAATTAATTAACAAGTTTGACTTTGTAAATCAATTCCCTTTGGTGCGGCGATTACCAGACGACTAATGTGTTAAAAAATGCATGTTTTTAAGAACAGAATGTCTCATAAATCAGACAATGAACAACATATGAACAAATCCTTCTGTAATGACCTTCAGAATAGTGCTGAGAATGATTATGGAAAGTTTAGTTGATGTAAGTGTTTTAGGAGTTGAGATATTTGGTTCAGAGTATTGAAAAAAAAAGTAATGTTGAGAAAATGTCCGTTAAAGATGGTTGTATAGGGGAAATATACAGACGCAAACAGACAAGGTTTAGTCAAATAAACACCTGAATGTACATTTTGGACCATTTGATTTATAATATGAAAGAAGACATGTTATGGAAGCAAAATAGACAAAAAATCTCATAATTGACCAGTGATAGAAATACACACGTTTTTGTCAACACCTCCGAAGTGAGCGCTAGTCTCCAGAGCATACTCATAAACACACACACACACACACACACACACACACACACACACACACACACACACACACACACACACACACACACACAATGTAGACAGTGGTCACAAGCATTGGACTCCATACAGAAATCTAAGAAAAAACATATAATTAACTAAAGACTCATATACGCTGCCCTGATCAGCCAAATTGCCAACATTCAAGATTGTTAATTTGTCATATGCGCCATGAGTTACAGCAGCAGTCAATTGGCAATGACATTCCTAAGTTTTCCTAAATTCCTGTATTTTTTTTTTTATTATTATTTTTTTTTTTGTAAACTGTTTTAATTATTTTATTTAAATGTTGTATTTTATCCATGTTTTAAATGTGTTCCTTTTTTTTGTATTTGTATTCTTTATTTGATTTTAACCCTGTGAAGCACCTTGAGTGGCCCTGTGCCTGAAATGTGCTCTATAAATAAAATTGCCTTGCCTTGCCTTGCCTAAGTCTTAAGCCCCGTTTCAACAATGCTGGTGAGGAGTAGACCTAAATAAAAACAAAGGTAGTGCAATGTTATGTTTAGGTGCTACAAGGAACTTTTAATTATTTCTGAAACAGTCTCATTTTTCCTCTGATGATCATAAATTACATGTAACAGCAAACGAGACCATCAGTGCAAAAGAATGCTATTTTTATATAGTTTTTCTTAAATGCCTTTGTCATGGGTGTATAGGCTACGCTCACCCAGGAACAACAGCTAGCGTGGTAAAAACACTACCGCTTTTGTCCAAAGAGGGCCGCAAGAATGAATAAAAGCTGAAAGTTGACTCAGAGCACCTTTAAATTGCAAAATGTAATAAAAAATTAATTAACAAAATGAGTGCAAAGAAACAGTGCAGATAAAAATGTAAGTGTAGCCCATCCTACCTGCTAGTGGGGTGAATAGATGTTGCCAGAGTAACCTTGATGTAGTGAGGCTATGTCCATAATACCTCCCCACACACACACACACACACTCTGTCCACTCTCCGCTGTCTATGTTCAAACACACTGACAAACTGCTCCTACAGCCACAGTCCTGTTTCTAAAGCATCACAAGCCGAAAGAACGCGAGGCGAGCATCAATAAACCATCCGCTCTCATCCCCCGCTGTGCACTGCTGCTACTGGTGTGTGTGTGTGTGTGTGTGTGTGTGTGTGTGTGTGTGTGTGTGTGTGTGTGTGTGTGTGTGTGCGTGTGTGTGCGTGTGCGAGTGTCGTCTGAGCTTCCTCCCTCTCCATCTCTCTCTCTCTCCCTCTTTCTCCATCTCCCTCTCTCTCACACATACGCACGCACGCACACACACACACACACACACACACACACAGTCGGGTAAAAAAAGCGAGCACTTGCGTTATGTAAGCCTGTATAAGCTCCTCCTCCCAGACCCCCCCCCTCCCCTTCTGCTGCAAACAATCTTGTTTCGTCACTGTTTCAAAGCCCCATATGTTCTCACTCACACACACACACACACAGACACACACACACACACGCACACACACTCCTCTGAAAGATTCACCTTTCATTCATTGCTTAACATGAATCACAGCAAAAAGAAAACAGACAAACAACTAGCCATTCATACTGCATACAAGCTATTGTGCTCAATTCATTCAGATTTAAGCCTACGTATCCTGACTGACATTCATTGAAGTCTTCCTGCATCAACACTAATCACTATTCATATTTTTCTTTAGCATTACCATGTAAGCATTTGGTCAATTATTCGACCCCTTCGTGATTTTCTCTACTTATGACATCTATTGCAGCATGTCCGTCCTGGGAGAGGGATCCCTTACTCTGTCGACTCTCCCTGAGATTTCTAAACATTTTTTTAATCCCGGGTAAAGGGTTTTTTACTGGGAGTTTTTTCTCAGCCGAGCTAAGGGTGTAAGGGCAGAGGGTGTCGTACTGTATGGAATGTAAAGCCCACTGAGGCAAATGTCTATTTGTGATATTGGGCTAAACAAATAAAACTGATTTTGATTTTAATTGAGAAACCTTCGGTAAACACTCCAAATTAAATCTTTATAATGTTCTAGTCCTTGGCACACACACACACACACACACACACACACACACACACACACACACACACACACACACACACACACACACACACACACACACACACACAGGGTACACTAGGGTAGACAGGATTTTTTCTTGCCAGACATGCTGCTCCTACTTAGCCTTTTACTTTAACCTGAAAAATTGATGACTACATTTGACTTTTCGCGGTTTTATTCAGTGTTGACAGGCTGCAACTTGTACAGAATGCAGCAGCTGTGGTTGCATTCCGTGCATCACGCTATATTTTTTTTTTCCCACAATATGTTTATTGTCTTTTTTAATCTTTTTAAACACACACAGACAATCAACACTTGCACCGTCTAAAGAAAACAAATTAAGTAATTACTTAAAAAAAATAAAAAAATAAAAATTATAATATATAAAAATAAAATTCAAAAAATAAAAAAGGTTGTGCCTGTGTGTGTAAAGCACTTTTTAGCACATTTAAACAAATAAAGATAAGCTATTATTAGGGATTTTTTGGACAAAGGCGGTTTCGCTTTTACTCTGCGCCAGCTGTAGTTCCTTTTTCTGAGCGAAAAAATAAATAAATAAAAAGATTCGGGCCACTTTAGCCTGCAGTCTTGTTCTGCTTTGGTGATGTGTTGTGGCTTCGTTAAATAGAGACAGTGTGTGTGCGACAATAGCACGCATCTCACACTTTCTTTTACCCGACTGTGTGTGTGTGTGTGTGTGTGTGTGTGTGTGTGTGTGTGTGTGTGTGTCTCTGTGTGCGTGTGTGTGTGGTTTGTTATAAAAGAGAATTAACAATGAAAAAGCCTCCTGCATGAATCATACGTCATGATATAACAGCTGTACGCATGAGACGTCATGACGATAAAAAACTAAATGAATAAAAAGTTTAACAAATATAGCCTATGAATATAGTGTGTATATTTTTTAGATAAATTATTTTCCAGGTGAACTGATCCCACCCTGATACCAACAGACCTTAAATTTAGGACTTTTATTTGTATTATAACAACAAAGAAATTAAGTTTTCCACAGCTGATTAAATTACATAAACAATTCTTAATTTTTTTTTATCAATCAACTCATTGATAAATTAACTAGTTGTTTTAGCTCAACAGAGAACAGAGGAGGATTTCAAGTCAACCGCTCACAGGCTAAAGCAATGTTCACACACACACACACACACACTGAAATCACACACACACACACAAAAGAACGCACACACACACACACACACTGAAATCACACACACGCACACAAAAGAACGCACGCACACTTACACACACTTACACACACGCACGCACGCACGCACACAAACACACACTCTCTCACTCTCTCATACGCACACACACACACACACACACTCCCTCTCACGCACATGCACACGCAAACACACACACACACACACTCTCTCTCTCTCTCTTTCACGCACATGCACACACAAACACGGTGACATGTGCAGGATTACATCATAACCTCCAGCATCATGGCTGAGCGGAGGGAGGAGGCCGATGTCATAAATAATAAATAAATAAATTCTTGTTTTTCTGCCGTTGAGATGTAAATATTCCTGCTCTCGTTGATGAGACCGCAATGTCGACTGTATATTTAAACCTGCAGTGTGCAGAATTTTGGGTTTTATTTCCTAGCAGATTTTGTAGAAAGTAATTATAATATCCATAAGTACATTTAATTTAGTGCATAATAGCTGATTATTTTTTTTTAAATTATTATTTTTTCCCTTAGAAAGTGTCTCATATATGTCCATATTTCTGCATATCTTGGACCAAGGCCTAGTGCCGCCATCTTGAAAGTGTCATAGTTGGAATGTCATCAGGTGCATTGTTTAACATTTAGAATTGTTCTTGTCCTTGAAGGCCACTGTAGCTTCTGTTATTATTCTAAAGGGGTGGGGTTACCCAGGGAGCGTTGCATTCTAGAACTTTGTAGAACTTTCTTGATGATGTCATATTACACACTGCACCTTTAAAGTATATAAAAGTACCAATATCACACTATAAAAAATACTCTGTTACAAGTAAAATGATGTAAGTCTGATGAGTAAAATTTGGTTAAAGCTATAGTGCGTAACGTCTGTCTGCCCCCATGAGGAATTCTGAGTAATTACAACAACACTGTCGGTGCATCGCCATCTACATGAGGTAAAGCCTTCAGTGATGGCGCATGGATTTTATACCTTCTGCTGTACGTCCAGGTTTTTTTCTTAGCAGTAGAATCAACAACTGAAACATTTATTGGGCGCTTTTTGGGGATTTTTCTGAGCTCCTGCACCAGTGTCAGGGGAGAGGGGGGGGACACCAGTTTGTAAACGCTGCCATACTGAGAAACACAGAGAGAGTTTTTTTTGTGGAGCTGATAGATAGGCTTAATCAACATAGTGTCAACTCATTTAGCATGTAGCTTCAATGTAACCGACATCCATTTATATGAAAAAATTACGCACTATAGCTTTAAGATGAATTCAGACCGAACACAAAAACTTTTACAGATGTATTTGAACCTAGCAGGCAAGGGAAGTGGAGTTTATTTTCATGCATGGCTGGATTAATTCAATGACCACGGCCTTGTACAGTCACATGTGTTCAGTGTGATGTGTGTATATACAAGGAAAAATATAACAGCTGCGGGCTACAGATGCTACAAATGCTAAATGTACGCGTCACATATCTGTGTGTGTGCGTGTGTGTGTGTATGTGTGCGTGTGTGGGTGAGTGAGTGAGTGAGTGAGTGAGTGAGTGAGTGAGTGAGTGAGTGAGTGAGTGAGTGAGTGAGTGAGTGAGTGAGTGAGTGTGTGTGTGTGTGTGTGTGTGTGTGTGTGTGTGCAATTCCTTTCACGGGACAGTGGACACATAAGTAACATTTCTACACGTGTTTGTGCGGTGTGCATAAGACAGTCAAGACCTGTTTTTTTTTACAAGCACTGGTCAATTTAGAGATTTTCTTGACCCTATTTATCTTCCATAACATGTCTTCTTTCATACTAGTATAAATCAAAGGTCCAACATGTACATTCAGGTGTTTATTTGACTAAACCTTGTCTGTTTGCGTCTGTATATTTCTCCTATACAACCATCTTTAACGGCCATTATCTCAACATCATTATTTTTTTCAATACTCTGAACCAAATATCTCAACTCCTAAAACACTTACATCAACTAAACTTTCCATAATCATTCTCAGCACTATTCTGAAGGTTATTACAGAAGGATTTGTTCACATGTTGTTAATTGTCTGATTTATGAGACATTTTGCCAGGATTAAGAACTTTATTTACTTTGTTCACTTCTGAAATTGTTGTTGTAGTTACAAAAGAAGGAATAAAATAAAACTTATGAAATGGTGAGTTCAGTGACGGTGGGATTTTACAGCTTCGGCTCACCTGTGACTCCAACGTGGCCTTCTCATTGGTCAGCTGATCCAGTGACAGCGCCGTCCTTTCTGACTTTTCATTCGCCTGAAAATAACACATCAATAATATTATAAATTCCATGTAGTAATATACAGTACACAAAGATGATTTACCTGTTTTTTTTTTGGTAATTTGTTGGCCCGTTTTCCATGCTTTATTCAACAGTGTAAAAACTTTAGAGAGACAGAGATGAAATGGGTCAGGGAGGGGAATGACATGCAGAGAACGACCCGGGCTGGATTCTAACCCGGCTCTGCTGTGAAGAGGACTGAGACTCTATGGAGGGGGGAAGAGTGGGGGGGGGGGGGCTCTAACCACCACACCACAAGTGCCCCCCATACTTTTTGACAAACCAAAAAATTTACTGACTTGTGAATTCACTTAAAGGGACACTGTGTAACATTTTAAGTAATTTATTAGCTAGAATCAATATCCTCATTCATAAATATGTCCTCATTGGTGTAAAATCACCTCTGCCAATAATCTGAATTATCCTCCTGAGCGGAGAATTACAAATATTAATATTACATTTTGTACATTGAGCAGGCAAGTCTTATGGAGGAATCCATGTTTTTGGAATGTCATCAGGTGCATTGTTTAGAATTTATAATTATTCTTGTCCTTGAAGGCCACTGTAGCTTCTGTTATTATTCTAAAGGGTTGGGGTTACCCAGGGAGCGTTGCATTCTAGAACTTTCTAGATCTTTCTTGATGATGTCATATTACACACTGCACCTTTAATTACGCTTAGTTAAAAAAAATTCAGTTGCCAAAGAAACCAGTTAAACAATTCATAACTAAAATACCAAAAAAAAAAGCTTGATTTAGGGAAAGTAGACTGTACCAACCTTATATGGTAGTGAGCCTAATGTGTGCATGTGTGTGTGTTAGTAATGTTTTAACAACATCATATGAGCCCGAGGCCACAGTCACTTTCATTAAGTTACACTCCGTACGAAAAGAGAGTTTGTTCATTCGTTCATTACATTGCACATTTCGATGTAATTTATCTACTATTTACTTTCTATTCTATTTCATATATACCGTTTTATTCTGTAGCCTTTTTGCACTGTGTAGTATTTAGAATGTATTTACTGTAAATATTGTCTTATTCTACTTTATTTGATTAATTATTATTGTTGTTTCTATTGCACCGTCGGTCAAAAGACAAACGCTATTTTGATCCTTATGTATGCCTGTATATTTAAAGAATTGACAATAAAGTTGGACTTGACTTGAGGAAAAATTATTAAACGGCCTAAAATTGCCCCAAATCTCGCATCATTTCCCTTTAAGAACAGGGAGCATAAATCCTTTGTTGAACTCTGTTGACAACCAGAAGCCGACTGTGTGTTGTTATCTAGAGGGAGAATCAGCGAATGCCAAAACACTGATTCACCGTCTGGTAAGTAGAGGGCTGCTCAGAACACACACACACACACACACACACACACACACACACACACACACACACACACACACACTCACCAGCACGCGCACACACACACACACACACACACACACGCACCCACGCACACACACAGACACGTTATGTCTTCTTTCATACAAGTATAAATCAAAGGTCCAAATATAGATTTAAGTGTTTATTTGACTAAACCTTGTCTGTTTGCGTCTGTATATTTCTCCTTCACGACCATCTACAACGACCATTATCTCAACATTAGTTTTTTTTCAATAGGCTACTCTGACCAAAAATCTCAATTTGTAAAGCACTTACGGTACATCAACTACGTTTTAGGACCTAGAGATCGTATTTCTCTGATTTAAAATGAAAAAAGGACGAAATTTGTTCAGTGAAAACATAAGTCTTACCTCATGTAGATGCACCTTTGCCAAACACCGACAGTGTTGTTGTAATTACTCAGAATTGCTCATGGGGGCGACAGAAGTTACGCACTGTAGCTTTAAATTAAAAGTCCTAAAAGTTGTTTATTTTACCTGTTTGAGCTCTTTCTCTCTGCTCTGACTCTCCTCTGTCAGCGACTGGTTTTCTTTCCTCGCTTGTTCCAAACTTTGCTCCAACTCTGACAAAACACAGACAAATCAACCATAAGATTAAAACTAACACACATTTTTTACCAATTAATTTTCAAAACTTTTCCATGACATTTTACCCACTATACATAACTTAGTAGTTTAAACCACCACACTAGATTGTAAACTATAGCCTTGTAATTCAAGAGCTATTCTGCATAACGTGAGACATTTCTTGGGATTTTTATCAACTGTTTTAAATCAGTAGCGAAAGTATGTAAATTCAAAGCTTTTTTAAATGTCATTGAATTTCATGTCCAAGTTCAAGTTCATACAACTTTATCAAAATAAAATAAAATAAAATAAAATAAAATAAAATAAAATAAAATAAAATAAAATTAAATAAAATCAGTTTTATTTATATAGCCGAATATCACAAATAGACATTTGCCTCAGTGGGCTTTATCCCAAAATAGGAATTCTATTTCAACTGTCTACAGACCATATACATGTACTGATAGACAGCACACAGACACAGGAGTGCAGTATGTCTGTTATAATATAATAACACACATTTTCTAATGAGGCTTAGTAGAAAGATACTGTACAACACTATTCAAGCTTTAGAGGCTCTCATTTACAGCAATGTCCTGAGTACAGCACATAGAATTTACACAATAAACAAGTTAAAGGTGCAGTGTGTAACATGACATCATCAAGAAAGTTCTACAAAGTTCTAGAATGCAACACTCCCTGGGTAACCCCAACCCTTTAGAATAATAACAGAAGCTACAGTGGCCTTCAAGGACAAGAACAATTCTAAATTTTAAACAATGCACCTGATGACATTCCAACTATGACACTTTCAAGATGGCGGCACTAGGCCTTGGTCCAAAATATGCAGAAATATGGACATATATGAGACCCTTTCTAAGGGAAAAAATTATAATAAAAAAAAAAAAAAAATCAGCTATTATGCACTAAATTAAATGTACTTATGGATATTATAATTACTTTCTACAAAATCTGCTAGGAAATAAAATCCAAAATTCTACACACTGCCGCTTTAAACAAACAACAGTCAACTAAAAAACAACTCTTAGTCCTGTTATGTACCTTTGGTTGTCCGTTCTGTCTTCCTCTTCCCTTCCTCCGCGTCTTCAAACTTCTGCCTCTGAAATGTAGAAAAAAAGTTGTAGCTATATAAAGAAAACACTCCAGCTTGACTTTGGAGGCTAATCACTTACACGCTAACATTCTTGTCCCTTGAGCTAAGCCTGTGTGTGTGTGTGTGTGTGTGTGTGTGTGTGTGTGTGTGTGTGTGTGTGTGTGTGTGTGTGTGCGTGTGCGTGGTGTGTGTGTGTGTGTTTTTTTTTCTTCTTAATGAATGAGGCCACTTTCACGATGCCTAAGAGCAAAATAACGTCACAGTATATAAAACCAAAATGTTCATTCTACTCAAACATATGCCTATAAATAGTAAAACGAGAGACACTGAACATTTGGAGTGGTCTCTTACATTTTTCCAGAGTTGTATATATACATGAGCATTTTGGTTTAATAATATAAACTACTGACAACATTTCTACCAAATTCCCCCCAAAAAAAATGTCATTAAGAGCATTTTCAATAAGTAGTGTAGAGATAAAGATTTAAGAAAAATCCAGACTGGTCTCTTAATTTTTTCCAGAGCTGTATACTGTAGGTACTATCTGTGTGTGTGTGTGTGTGTGTGTGTGTGTGTGTGTGTGTGTGTGTGTGTGTGTGTGTGTGTGTGTCTGTCTGTCTGTCAGTGTGTCTGTGTGTCTTGTTCTCACCAGTCCGTTGAGTTGATCTTCCAGCGCGTTCTTATCTTGCTGCAGCGACTGAAGCGCTTTCTGTTTGCTCTCCACGTCCACACTGAGTTCACTGATCTGTTAGAGACACAGACAGACAGACAGACAGACAGACAGACAGACAGACAGGCAGGCAGGCAGGCAGGCAGGCAGGCAGGCACGCACACACACACACACACACACACAGATAGATAGACAGACAGACAGACACACACACACACACACACACACACACACACACACACAGACAGACAGACACACACACACATTTACACACACACACACACACACAGTATTTAAACACATTATACAAACATACAGTAAACACACACTTCCGTACATATTCAATATAAAGTACATATGCATCATCACGTTATCTTTAACAAATACATAAAAAGGAAAGTACATATGTGTGTGTGTGTGTGTGTGTGTGTGTGTGTGTGTGTCTCATATGAGTATTTACATTCGAGGTTGAAAGGAGCGCTGTACATGGAAATGATGCGCGTTCTTTCCAGTTTTATATAATGCTATGAAATGTAACATAAAGATAATATGTAGAGTATGCCACCAGACAGGCTATTGAAGGTTGTATATGGACCCCAGGAACCTCTAAAAATAAACTACAAAAGGATTATATAATGTGTTTTACAAGAGTGTAGTACAGTAAGGCATGTTGTACCTTTTTCTCCTGTCCCTGTGCGCCTGGCCCTTTAAGCTTGTGAAATGTTGTTGGTACAAAGAAATAAACTAACCTACATTCACCCTAACCCTAAATGATTAAAGTACTTTGTCATGGTTAAATTAAATGATTAAATGATGATATTATATTTATGTTAATATAAGTGTTAAATCGCTCTTTATTCATACAGTGATCACTTACATAATGTGCGCGTTTCATAAAGCCGATCTCTCAGTCAGCTGCTCTGCATGTAATCGGCTAATTAAATTGTTCGGGGATCCCGAAAGTGGTATCCAAGCACAAGAGAGAACGCTACAAACCGACACCCGTCTCACTCATGGTCTCACTGCCGGTGCACGCCAGAGCAACAGATGGGTGAATGTTTATGCGCCTACAATGGCGGAGCAGGTAAAAATCCTTCCCAATGTCTGTTTTGATGGTTTTTATCATGTTTTATCACACTTATGGATCTGAGATGATGCTAGATAACTTGCTGCTTGAAGACCGCAGTGCATTAATGTGGTGACGTAGGGACGAGCGAGGGGACTGCTAACTGCAGTAACTGAGAGGAAGTTAGCTAAAAGAACCATTCCGCTTACAGCACCTTTAAAGGCATTTTAACGTTGCATGTTGTACCTTTTTCTCCTGCCCCTGTGCGTGGCCCTTTAAGCTCTGTATCTGTTGCTGGGACAGAGAGGCTGCGTCTTCTTTCTGCTGAGACGCCCTGAGACGCAGCTGCAGGTCAGAAACCTCTCGCTCCAACTCCATGATGCGGGAACGCTCTGACACCGTGGCAACCTGTAGGAGAGGAGAGGGGTAGGGGTGTTTAAAGGTGCAGTGTAAAATATGACATCATCAAGAAAGTTCAACAAAGTTCTAGAATGCAACACTCCCTGGGTAACCCCACCCCTTTCGAATAATAACAGAAGCTACAGTGGCCTTCAAGGACAAGAACAATTCTACATTTTAAACAATGCACCTGATGGCATTCCAACTATGACACTTTCAAGATGGCGGCATTAGGCCTTGGTCCAAAATATGCAGAAATATGGACATATATGAGACCCTTTCTAAGGGAAAAATAAATAATTAAAAAAAAAATGTTCAGCTATTATGCACTAAATTAAATGTACTTATGGATATTATAATTACTTTCTACAAAATCTGCTACGAAATAAAATCCAAAATTCTACACACTGCAGGTTTAAATGCAATGGTGATAAGATTTATTTGGCTGTTTTGTATTTTTTATTTATTTTAAATTATTATAATTATTTTTTCTAGTTTTTTTTCTTTCTTTTTGTCTTTAAACAAATTGTTTAAATATTTATTTAATTTACTTTATTTTTAATTTAATTTTTAATTAAAACATATTTTTTTATATTAATTCTTATTGTATTTTTTATTTAAATGTTTTTCTTATTCTTTTTGACTTTTATTTTTTTATTTTACTTTAATTTTAGTTCATTTTTACTTTGAAGGAAAGGCAATATCGTATCGTAATGTATTTCTCAGGCTACTAAATAGTCTGGAAGTAACGGTATCCGGATGCACAGTTGGTCTTCTCATGGGATTTGCTTCAGAAGTAAAATGAATGTCCACAACACATCAAAAGCAAAGGTATTTCCAAACTTTAACTTTTAGGAAAACTCTTCATGCACACATGCACAAGTGTGTTATGAGAAAAGCTCCGGGGCGATTAGATGTTAACGTCCTTATGTCGGAGAATCCTGGACAAAGCACGTAGGAAGCAACCTGTGATGAATCTTTGCATAACGTTCCCTTCAACACTCAACAATTAAACGTTTAGGAAATCTCAACTGTATACACTAGATGTTTGAGTTCTGAGGCTAAAACTAAAACTCTTTGGGGCGCCCTTAGCTCAGTTGGTAGGGCGTCCCCCCCCCCCATGGGCCTCGGCCAGCAGCGGACCCGGGTTCGATTCCAGTCCGTGGTCATTCTCTGCATGTCACTCCCCTCTCTGCCCCATTTCAACTCTGTCTCTACACTATCAATAAAGCATAAAAAATGCCAAAAAAATATCTTAAAAAAAACAAAAAAAAAAACATAATGAGTTACTCAAATATAGACTTTCAGTTTTAGCCTCAAAACTAGGACAATCTAGTAAAATTAGATTTTTGCTCACGTTTGAATTTTTATAGTGAATATACGTTAATTCTGTCTTTCATTATTCATAAAACCCAGCAGTACATTATATTACATTACATTTTATTTAGCTGACACTTTTATCCAAAGCGACTTCCACTAAGTGCATTCAACCTCGTGTGAATGTCGATAGTTAGTCTGCTATCGGTGTATGAATGTGTGTGTGAATGGTAACGTGGGAATGGGAACAGGTCTCCCTTGCAAAAGAGTCTTCGGTCTCAATGGGATTTACCTGTATAAATAAAGGTTAAAAAAAAAAAAAAAAAAAAAAAAAAAAACATGAAGGTACAAACTCAGAACAACAAGAATCCCGCAAGAACTATAGCTTCAAATAAACCAAACTACAGTATGGGGGTAAAGGAAAGGCACACCCCTCTTTCTCTTGCTATGAGACCGTGGGACTGTCATCGTTCCATCATTACCCTAGTGTCCTCTAAATCCCTCTGGAGTTTGTCAGCTTTGGTCTTTTCAAAGAGCAGGTTTTGCTCCAGCTCCTTAATGTGGACGAGCTCCAGCCGACTCTGCGTCTGTTAGTAAAGAGGCAGAGAAGGAAGAAAGAAGAAGAAGTAGAAGAAATATACACACCAAATGCAAACACACACCCCGCATGCACACATACACACACACACACACACACACACACACACACACACACACACACCCCGCATGCAGCTCCCAGCCACACACAGAAAGAGACAAGACTTTAAAGGAGCAGTTCAACATTTTTATTTTTTTTTTAGCTTTTTGTCTTACTCTCCGACTCGAGAAAAATGTCAGAAACCGTTCCTGTTACTGTGCGTGCATTTTTTGATATAGAAATGGGTATAGGGGGGCGATCCCGGTGGTGTAGTGGATAGAGCGCGTACCATATTGGCTCCGGCCTTCGTTGCAGTGGTCGCGGGTTCAAATCCGACCCGTGGACCTTGTATGTCCTCCCACCTCTCTCTCTGTCTGTCTCTCCATTTCAACTCTGTACTATCTAATAAAACTGGAAAATACCAAAAAATAATCTTAAAAAAAAAAGAAAAGGGCATAGGGCGCTCATCTATGTTAGCTTAACTCAAACACTGGTAGTCGGAGTATTTTGACCTACTCTGCTTGACTATAAAAAATGCACGCACAGTGCAATGTTACAGTAACGATTTCTGATGTCTTTTCTTGAGTAAAGAGTAAAAAGCTAAAAAAATTAAATGTTGAACTCTTCCTTTAAAAGACAAGGCCAGTAAGAACCGGTAGGAAAGCACTTGATGGTTTCCAGCTTCACAAAGCAACAGATTGTTATTCCGTATGTCAGAAGAAGATGATTATTTTCATGTTTTCCAGCCCATTAAAGCTATAGTGCTTAACTTTTTGTTATAGAAATTAATGACGGTTACATTCAAGCCATCAGCAAACGAGTTGACACAAAGATGATTAAGCCTATCTATCAGCTCCACAAAACTCTCTCTGTATTTCTCAGTATGGCAGTGTTTACAAACTGGTGTCGCCCCCGCCCCCCCCCCTCCCTCCCGACACTGGTGCAGGAGCTCAGAAAAATTCCAAGAAGAGCCCAAGACATGTTTCAGTTGTTGATTCTACTGATTCTTACCTCATGTAGATGCATTGACAGTGTTGTTGTAATTACTCAAATTGACTCATATAGGGGGCGGCATAAGTTACGCACTATAGCTTTAAAGAGACCAATAAAGGCAGTAATTCCTCCGTGAAGAGTGAAGAAGAAGCAGACAGGAAAGGGAGATGGAAAAGTGTACAAGACGACCAAAGGCAAAAACATGTGAGACGTGTAAGATGAAAAAAATATGATGGAAGGATGGATGGTGCCAAAGATCGGAGGGAGATGAAACGGAAAGGGAAGGTTGAGTCATTTAAAGGAATACTTCACCCATACGGAACCGGCGCTCTATCATTATAAAATCACTATTATAATATAATGAATCAGGTTTTTCTTCCCTCAGTCTTCCCTCAGTCTTCCCTTGGCCCAGCTGTCCTGTTAATCCTAACGCTACATTTTACCATGTAGGGT
>OX442365.1:26762873-26827873 GCA_949357725.1 Hyperoplus immaculatus
CACACACACACACACACACACACACACACACACACACACAAAGAAAAAAATTAATGCATTTGCTCTATGCATCAGGTATCCCTTGGCAGATATAAATTACATCACTCATCCAACACAGGCCACATTGCCCCCAGATACTGATGTGAATAGTTGTTTTGGATAAATAAGTTGACACACACACACACACACACACACACCTACACACACGCACACACACACCTACACCTACACACACACACACACACACACAGTTTCTCACCAGCACTCGGTCTCCCAGTCTGAGTTCTCTGCGGTTCTTCTTCATGGATTCTGTCTCTGAGAGGTTGGACACGGAGCCGCTGGACATCCGGTTCAGAACAGCACTGGTCCTGATGCCACAGCCCACAGCTGGACAGGGAATACAGTTTTGATTTGACAAAACAACAAGGATTCAAGCATTACGTTAACTTTGAAGAGAGACGTTGATGTAATCTCTAGTTTTTTTGATATAATTCCTGGAAACATTTATTTTGGCATTGCCCTATTGTTTTCACTAGTTGGCAATAGATATATTTCTAACCTTTATTTCTACAGGTAAATCCCATTGAGACCGAAGACTCTTTTGCAAGGGAGACCTGTTTTCCTTTCCCACGTTACCATTCACACACACATTCATACACCGATAGCAGGCTAACTATCCACATTCACACGAGGCAAGGAGGGTTAAGTGTCTTGCCCAAGGACACAACAACTATGACACAGGTGGCAGGGCAGGGATCGAACCTCCAACCCTTTGATCATCAGCCGACCCGCTCTACCAACTGAGCCACAGTCGCCCCCATATTTGCAGTGGTCTTATTTCATAAAAAAAAAAAAGTGTGCACTGTTTTGTTTTTAAACTAACAATTTTATTTGAAGTAATATTCTAGTTATCTGTGTACATAATTCATAGTCCTATTAAGTCATATTATTCTGTAAATGCTGTGTACACATAAGACAGCTTGTCTATAAAAATGAAAGTGTGTAAAACAAAAAGTGTGTAAGGTATTAACTTTCCCATTACCAGCTGGGGTGGTGCTAGCAGGTGTAGCAGCCTCCTTAGCCTCGGACCCCCCCGTTGCTGGTCTGCCCTGCCCTCCGTTAGCTTCCCTCTCAGGCAGCAGTGTCTTTGAAAGCTTCGACGGTCGAGTGAAAATCCCTTTGCCATCTTCACACTCGAAGTACCTCACCCCCGCCACCGAGCCGTCGTTTTTCCCGATATGTTCGTCCAGGACGACCCCAGCCCACTGGCCCGGCGCGAACTGTGTGCCCCCGATAAAGTGCACGTATCCGGGCTTATTGCCGTTGACCCACACCCTCTCTCCAACCTGGAAGTAAGAACGTCAATCGCTGGTTTCATCATCTCCGGAAAAAATTAAGAGACCAGTCTGGATTTTTCTTCAATCTTCATCTCTACATTACTTAATGGAAAATGCTCTTAATGGCAGAAAATGTATTGGGATTTGGTAGAAATGTTGTCAGTTGTTTATATCATAAAACCAACATGTTCATTCTACTCAAACATATGCCTATAAATAGTAAAACGAGAGACACTGAACATTTGGAGTGGTCTCTTAATTTTTTCCAGAGCTGTATATTAGTAATTATATATCGATCCATTGGACAACGATACAATATTTGCTGATATCACAAAGACCATTAAATTCATCAACTCATTAGAAAACAACTGAAACATTTCATTGATTTTAACATTTGAGCTCTTCCAGACATCTCGAGGAAAATCAATCCATTATTTCATTGGAAATAGTGTCTCCCACACAGACGTGCAGAGAGATTGTAAAACAATAAAAGCGTTTATTAAAGACAGTGCTATTCATCCAAGTTTAGACATTGTGGCATAGATAAGGATTCAATATTATGTATGTCAATTAATATTCCGACATACGGTTAATACACCCATACCTGGAAGTCAACATTTACTTCAGTAGTCGGAGAGGTGACGCTACCGGGAGATTTATCGGGAGGAACTGGCTTTGGAGAAACTGAAAATATTTAAAGAAAGGTTTGTTATTAAAGTACGGCAGGAAATAGTAGAATAAATAGGAATAGTGCCCATCACAAGTTTTGCTTCGTGCTCGGTAAAGCCTACAAATGTTTTGTTTCGTTGACAGATCTAAAACGTATTCAGTCAACTTATATAAAACCCCAAGACGAAAATGTAAATATTGCAGTTCGGAAAATTTAAAAAAATTCAACGTGTCAATTAAGCGTTCGTTGCAAACATCCAATAGTTGATATCTTCCAATACTTGGCCTCCTCCACTTTATCGCACTTTCTGTGCATTCAAGCTGGGGTGGAGGATTTGAGGAGAAAATGGCAGTTGGGATAGAGATTCTAATCCAAATACCTCAACTGCTCCACTTGTTCTCTTTGGTCCCTCCCCTATGGTCCCTCCCTGACACGCTCTACACCAACAAAGTCGTGCCAAAGTGAATGGACAGTCCCAACAGCCAATAAGAACAGAGAATCTGAGCCTCGCTCTGATTGGTAAAAGTTTCAGCTCATGTTAACTTTGACCAATCAGAAATCACATACCCCAGCTTTAATGTTGAATTATGATAATATAATAATTAGCTGAAGAGTAATTTTAATCTAATATAAAGCCATTTTTCAGGATTCTCTTTTAAATATGGCATCAGCGATCTATTTAATGTTTGTTTTGAAAAATTACTTTTGGTCAAAATTCTTTTAATAATTTCTTACCCGAGGATGGAGAGGTCTTTGAAGGCATCATCGTAGACGGGCGGCCTATCTTGCTGGGAGGTTTGATCCCACTGACCTTGGCTGGTGTGGGCAGGGGTGGCTGTGCTGGTTTCTCCATGGTTAGTTAGTGGGTAGACAGACAGTGGGTAGGGGGTAGACAGACAGTGGTGAGTGGGTAGGGGGCAGGGGGTAGGGGGCAGTGGGTAGTGGGTAGGGGGGCGACTAGGCCTTTGGGACCAGGCCTTCCCCACTATCCCACAAGGTGTCAATGTGATGGGACGAAAGCTGGAAAACAAGAATGAAAAATGCAGTGTGAGTCAGTGGAACTATACAACAAAAAAAATGTAATTGGTGGAAAACATCACAAATATAGTAATTGGCACTTTCATTTATATATAAATTGTATGTATATGTACTACTGTTAAATCTGTCTATCTGCCCATATGTCTGTCTGTCTGTCTGTCTATCTGTCTGTCTGTCTGTCTGTCCGTCATCTAATAAAGGCAGACTTTAGACTGTGACAAGTTGAAACTGTCGCTTTTGACCGAGCTGCACTCAGGAATGAATCATCAGCTTTATGAATAACATTTACAGACTTATTTCAGGGAGAGAGAAAGGAAAGTCTTATTTCAGTGTCTGAGGTCGGAAAAATCAACTTCACTTTATGTTAATAAGTGAAGCTGACTTGAATGAGTCATGTGTCTCACACTGGGTCACACTTATTACGCGGGTTATAATAATAGAAATCTTGACAGACAGGCAGACAGATAGATAGATAGATAGATAGATAGATAGATAGATAGATAGATAGATAGATAGATAGATAGATAGATAGATAGATAGATAGATAGATAGACAGATGGACAGACAGACAGACAGACAGATAAATAGATAGACAGATAGATAGATAGATAGATAGATAGATAGATAGATAGATAGATAGATAGATAGATAAATAGATAGATAGATAGACAGATGGACAGACAGACAGACAGACAGATAAATAGATATACAGATAGATAGATAGATAGATAGATAGCTAGATAGATAGATAGATAGATAGATAGATAGATAGATAGATAGATAGATAGATAGATAGATAGATAGATAGATAGATAGATAAATAGATAGATAGATAGACAGATGGACAGACAGACAGACAGACAGATAAATAGATATACAGATAGATAGATAGATAAATAGATAGATAGATAGATAGATAGATAGATAGATAGATAGATAGATAGATAGATAGATAGATAGATAGATAGATAGATAGATAGATAGACAGACAGATGGATAGATACTTTGCTAGCCTTCAAATAGCCTACTTTGTTAAGTCAGTTCTACCAGTTACAAAATAGTCCTACTACTTTATACTGAAGTAACGGATGTGGATTCTTCTCCCCTCCCACCTGCACCTGAGATGTTATCACACTAAATAGATCCCACGCAAATTATCGCCGCGTCTACCTCCGCCCATGCACACACCAAAACAATGCGCACACACCTACAGCTGATCTAACCTGTTTGAACACGGCCCACACACCAAAACACTGCTTTAAAATGTATCCTAAACATCTAGATATATCAGCCGTGGATGAAGAATAATAAAGACTATTCGGCTAGGCTTGGCTTGTGTAGTGTCTGGGATGGGCATATCATTCTTACACACACACAGACACACACACGGAACTATTGCGTTGATTTTTAAGAAAGAAAAGTATTTAGTGTTAAAGAGTGTGTGCGGGGACTTACTTTGTCTCTTTGTCTTCAGTAAATAGTGTCGTTGTGGGTTAAAATAATTTCTCTTAGCGCCCCTCCAACCGTTACATGCTATTCCAACGGCCCCAGCCCCAGAACGTACACAATGACGTCACCCCGGGAAGCGGACTGAAGATGTGTTCACTGAGGCTCGTATATCTGAGTGGCGGAATGTTAATTTTTAAAGGAAATACGGTTTTCTTGAGCCGGTAAAAGACACAAATATGAAGTAAATATGTGATTTTTAGGCCTATTATATGATGGAGTATTAGGGATACATTAAGGAAAAGATATGGCGGTTTATTTTCTTTTTAGAGGAAAATGTTGAAATCTCAGTTTTTTTTTACTTTTTTCCTCTACAATAAAACTTTATTGTCAAAATTTAAAATATATATATATATATATATATTCATTCTTATGCCTGGCACATATTTCAAGTTCGATTTAAAAATACTTACCCTTAAATTATAAATTACTATAAACACTATTTTATTGTTTTTATATCTGGCACTATGAGGGAGTTGACAGTGCCGCCTTCAGGGGAGGGGAAAAAATCATGAGAATAAAGTCTTAATTTTACCGAAAGAAAATAATAAATCATAAATATAATAAAACAGTCATAGTTTTAGGCTGTATGTTTTAGAGAAGAAATAGGCCTCATCATAACAGTTTTGTCTCCTGCATTAAAATGAGGAACGTGAAGTATCCATAGATAGTATAATAAAGGAAGTATCTTGGAAAGTTGGACTTCAGTAACTTAAAGCTGAGATATATGATTGGTCAAAGTTAACATGAGCTCTACACTTTGACCAATCAGAGCGAGGCTCCGATTCTCTGTTCTTATTGGCTGTTGGGACTGTCCATTCACTTTGGCACGACTTTGTTGGTGTAGAGCGTGTCAGGGAGGGACCATAGGGGAGGGACCAAAGAGAACAAGTGGAGAGCAGTTGAGGTATTTGGATTCAAATCTCTATCCCAACTGCCATTTTCTCCCCAAATCATATACCCCAGCTTTAATAGGTTCCACAAATAAGAGCAAAATTTTTGGCACATCAGCTCAACGTTATCTTAAGCATCAGGACGTGTTGACAGTGTGTGGCACCGCCCTCGATTGTGTTTTAATAACGTTTTACTGACGAGTTATTGATACAGGAAGTTCCAATCTGTCAATATCTTTCAAACTTTACCGAAGTCTTGAAGAGTAGTTTATTTTCGGCATTTCGACTTTATTCCTATTCTCACAGTTCATAATAAAAACAAACAAATAATTCACTATTCATTCAACACTTTTTCCCCTCTGTCATGGCCTTATTTTTTTTATTTTTTTATTTTTTTAACCTTTATTTATACAGGTAAATCCCATTGAGACCGAAGACTCTTTTGCAAGGGAGACCTGTTCCCATTCCCACGTTTCCATTCACACACACATTCATACACCGATAGCAGACTAACTATCGACATTCACACGAGGCAAGGTGGGTGAAGTGTCTTGCCCAAGGACACAACAACTGTGACACAGGTGGCAGGGCGGGGATCGAACCTCCAACCCTTTGATCATCAGCCGACCCGCTCTGCCAACTGAGCCACAGTCGCCCTTCTGTAGAAAGTTGGACTATTTTCAAAATTCAAAATAGATATACACTGTATTTAGGTATGTCTGGCACGAAAATGCTAATTTTAAATAAAAATTAGATGCTATTGTTGGCATCTGTCTCTCAAAATACAGAGGCTAATCTCAAAATGCAAAATATTTCATATCATATTTACATGTTCGTGATGCTGTAACAGTTGATTTGTTTATAAATGTGCAAAACTATTTTCACACAGAGACAAAACATAGAAGATATAATATTGAAAATATATTTAGTTTTTTTTTAAATATTCCTGGAAATTATCCACCTGCAGGTATCACAGAGAACTTGACACACTAAATATACTGTATATATATATGTGTTAGTCTGGTCTGTATTTATCTGGAAACCAAAAAAATAAATAAAAAATATAAATAGTATATGTAGGCCTACACAGAAAGAAAAGACAGCAAATTAGGAAAGAATACATTGCTTTTATATACTTAACATTGAAAACACCCTCTTGGACTCACTCAGGTTATGTATCACAGAAAAGTTAACACACAAAAGTAATTTGTCATTTCAATTACATTTTTATTTCATACACACTGTCATTAATTTGTAGGTTTCCTGATTTTCAATTTATGCATTAAATTGTAAAATAAATGTGACAAGATACAAAGTCATGTATGTGCAAGGATATATACAAAGAAAGATAAATATCATAAAATAATAGCAAACAATATATACATGGATTCTGATATACAATAGCTAATACACTTCAGACTGGACATACGATTTGTGAAATGTTTGACCGCTTACTGACAACACTAAAGTCATCCAACACTTTCCTCTTGTTGTTCAACTTGTGGTTCATAATGTAAATATTAACTTAATGTGGTGACGGCAAATCAATGTTTGCTTTGCACTGTGGATGTGATCTTAATATAAAGTGCAGCTATGGTACCTCACTGCATATCTATCTATCTATCCAGCCATCTATCTATCTATCCAGCCATCTATCTATCTATCCATCTATCTATCTATCTATCTATCTATCTATCTATCTATCTATCTATCTATCTATCTATCTATCCAGCCATCTATCTATCTATCTATCTATCTATCTATCTATCTATCCATAGGCTAAATCATATATTAATTTATATGTATTAAATCTCCCTCTACACACACACACACACACACACAGTAGAGCATCAATTATTTGACCGATATTTACCTTGACCGTGTATATAAATTGCAGTGCATATTTGACCAATTAAAATTGCAACTGAAGTTGTTGTCATTACCACAAATGGGTTTACGTAACAGCCCACCTATACATGTAATAAATTAGCTGCTTATGATTTATTTCTGTAGGATTTTATTGTTTTTCTTTAGGTCTCTACATTTTTCCCAATTGTAATTTTATACAGCACTAAACCAAAATATAAATGCAACACTTCTTTGCTTTTTTCATTGAAGACTTTTGGTGTGTACTCAAAAGGCTTATTTCTCTCAAATTGTGTTCACAAATGTTTGAACACATGGCCACTCTAAAATGTGCAGTTTTAAAAACACAGCAAAATGGGATGTAGCAAGTTTGGAGAGAGAGTGTGCAATTGTCATGCTGAATTCATGAATGTCTACCAGAGCTGTTTGCCTGTTCATTTCTCTATAAGCTGTCTCCTAAGTCGTTTAAATAATTTTCGCAGTACATCCAACCGACGTGCTGCCAAATTATGTAAGTAGAAGTCAAAAGCTGAATGTTTTTACAAGTATGAAAGATACATTTCCAGTATGTTAAGTTATCCCCATAGATAGTATAATAAAGGTTATGCCAACAAAACATAACGAGTTTTCCATAAAACTTACAAGTTTCAGTTAAAGCCTCAAAACTAAAAATTGGAGTGAACTTTTTAATTTTTAAATGTGTGCTAAAACTTTCAAACTAAGCATCTACAGTTAGTCCAATGTAACTTGAGTTCCACGTGTCAATTAAAACCCAACTAACTAACCCTACTATTTCTTAGTATGTAGAACTCAAAATCTGAATTATTTGTATACATTTGAAAGATACATTTTCAGTACATATGAATGTTAAGTTATCTCAACAAAAGATAGCTGAGTTGGCTCAAATGCAGACAGTGTTCCTTGTCAAATAAAACCCTACAACCTAACCTGGTTCGAAACCCTCCTACTACCATCAATGGTGGAGATGTCATTCCTAGTTCCAGGATTCGACACTTCTTCTTCCGTTCTTCTCAAAAGTTTATTCAAAAGTTTGTTGAAGGTCCCACTGAAAGCCGGACTCGAGAAGTAATAGACCACGGGGTTGAGAACGCTGTTGAAGTACGTCAGACACACCGTAGTGTAGAAAGCCAGGCTGGTCTCCCTGAAATACTCACATTCACTGTACCAAGCTTTAAGCACCAAAACCGCCACGCGTGTTACCGTACTAGGGAAGAAACAAATGATAAAAATCAACGCCACGGCCAAGATGAAATTGACCGCACGTTTGATTTTCCCCTTCGTGTCCACGGTCTTGCTTTTGAGTTGCCACGTGATCCGTACGGTGCAGAAAACTATGATAATCGTGGGCACCAAAAACTGGATTATGTAGAACAGGTTGTGCCATGTTTTACGGAAACTGAAAAAGCCCATGCAGATGTTGAAACTCTCGCATTGCGTTTGATTGTTTTCCCGGGATAAATGGTTCTCGGCGAGTATATTGCACGTACAAAGCAGTATGAGACACCATAGACCGAGGCAGACCCAGTTTGCGTAGCCGAGACCCTTTCGGTTTATCTTATTCAACGGACGGACTATCTTGAAGTATCGATCCACAGCCACCGCGGTCAAGAAAAAAATCCCGGCTGCACGATTTGACCCGAGTAAGAACAAATTAATTCTACAGAAGGCGTCACCGTATATCCAATCTTTGCCGCGTAGATAGTAGTCGGCGCGAAACGGTAAACAGAACAGCACGATAATGTCGGCCACAGCCAAGTGTGTGAGGTACACGGCATTGGGTCTCCATTTATCCATATGGAAAACAAACATCCATAAGGCCAGGAAGTTCCCCATCAGGCCGAATATGAATTCCAAGATCAGAATCGGAGGCAAAACTTGGTCCAAAATCGGAGATGGGAAGGCGCAGCATTCTTCGTCGACATCTGGATTTGTGAGGTTCATTGTAGTAAAAGTGTCCTTGCGTTTTTCTTGAAAAGGCAAGAAAATGCCGGAGAAAATTTTCAACCAAGTGTCGTCTCGGAAAGGAGTTCGAACTGCATATGATGCATTGTGCCTGCCGCCTGGATACAGATGGTACAGTAATGTTTGCCTATATGCAAACCGTTCTTGGACAAACATCATAATTCCCAAGTGCAGGCGGACAGAGATAACAGTGAGCGTGTTATCTCCCCGGGGGAAAGTGTGATATCTAAGAGCTGTAAAATGTTGCTTTGTTTGGGGATTGGGTTGGGCATCGTCATAATAAATATTTATTCAAGGGGAATCAGTGTGTTCTTGAGGGGTTGTGTGTGTGTGTGTGTGTGTGTTTGTGTGTGTGTGTGTGGGGGGGGTGGGGGTGAGAACGAGCACATGAAATACAAAGTAACCTGTGGATGTTTATGTACAGTATTCCCACACATTTTTATCAATGAATTTTCTAAACTTTCTCCATGACAATTTACCCATCCTCATTAAAAGTAGCTTGAAGTAGGTTACAGGCCTGTTTCGCAATCATATGGTTCATAAATACGACATACAGCAGGAAAAAAAAATGAAGAGACCACTTCAAATGTTCAGTGTCTCTTGTTTTACTATTTTTAGGGCATATGTTTGAGTAGAATGAACATTTTGGTTTTATACTATAAACTACTGAAAACATTTCTACCAAATTCACAGTAGGAATATTGTCATTAAAGAGCATTTCCATGAAGTAATGTAGAGATGATGAAGATTTAAGAAAAATCCAGACTGGTCTCTTCATTTTTTCCCGGAGCTGAACACTGCTTTTGTGATATTTGTCGTACAAAAGGCATACATTATTCAACACACTTCCAAGGCCTTCTTGTGGGTAAGCAAGTTAAATGTTAAAGGAATACTTCACCCATACGGAACCAGCGTTCTATCATTATAAAACCACTATTATAATATAATGAATGAGGTTTTTCTTCCCTCAGTCTTCCCTTGGCCCAGCTGTCCTGTTAATCCTAACCCTTACTGTGATGTCACAGTAAGGAAAATGTAGGGTTAGACAGTGAGACCATAAAACACTCTATCTGCCTTTTCTCAGGCTAGGATGATCCGATTTCATTTTTTGCATATTTATACTTCATAGGATCTCTGAATTCAATACACCTTCATATTCCCACCGGTGAAGGTTGGCCTTTAAGTAGCTGCATCCCAATATGCATCACGTATTCAAGTTAAGCACTGGTTTTTAAACAATACTAATTCTAGGAACTAGTTCACATAACGTTAGACACGCTTTGGGATTTCTTTTATAAACATGTTTTAACCCCTTAGTTAAAGGAGCTGTAAGCGGAATGGTTCTTTTAGCTAACTTCCTGTCAGTTACTGCAGTTAGCAGTCCCCTCCCTCGTCCCTTCGTCACCACATTAATGCACTGCGGTCTTCAAGCAGCGAGTTATCTAGCATCATCTCAGATCCATAAGTGTGAGACGGGTGTCGGTTTGTAGCGTTCTCTCTTGTGATTGGATAAAAATGTCGGGATCCTCCAATAAGTTTATTTGCCGAGTACATGCAGAGCAGCTGACTGAGAGATTGGCTTTATGAAACATGCACATTATGTAAGTGATCACTGTATGAATAAAGAGCGATGTAACACTTATGTTAACATAAATAAACCGCTTACTTCACCTTTAAAATTTGTATAAATTCAAAACTTAATTCCAACCCATTTCCAGGCCTGGGAAAAGCGTTTTTCATAACTTTTCCAGGAATTGAATGACCCCTTTTTTTAAAACCCCTGTGTTTGAGGTACTCAACCAACCGACTAACATAACACATTGTAACCCTGTAAAAGAAATCTATTTTAATAAGAACTGTCACGGATTTAATCTAACATCTGTATTGGGTGCTTGAATCAGTATCTGTATGGATCGGTACATTCATAATTTTAACATTTGTGAAAAGGCGAAACAGTCCCTGCGTTCCGAATCTCATACTCTTTTTTTTTCTATTCTACATACTACATCCAAACAATAAAAATAATCTAGTTAGGATGCAGTAGGCATACTATTGGGACATACTTTACTCTCTTATTTCATCATAACATCGCACCTTGATCTTGCCTCTTGCTTTTATATCCGTCGCATCCCCGTTTGTTTTCATGTGGAGGCTCTGTCGATGCGCCGTCACTTCACGTGCGCACTGGATTGTGGGTCAGAATCGCCCAAATAGGATGCTGTTTTCAACACTAACAATCTTGGCCGCATGAAGTAGGACATCCGGGTCTTTCTAACCATCCTAAATCTGGCCTCAAGAATCGGAACATCCTAAATATTTTTTCTTTCACAGTAAAAAGTATGCGATTCGGGAACGCAGAGATTGTAAAGCAGGGATGTAGCTCAGTGGGTAGGGTGGTCGACCCGCAACCGCAGGGTCGTTGGTTCGATCCCCCGTCTTCCCGCCACATGTCCAAGTGTCCCTGGGCAAAGAGACACTGAACCCTTAATGTCTCCCAATAGTTAGCTTGCTGCTGCTATCGGTGTATGAATGTGTGCTCCAGTTGTCAGTCGCTTTGGATAAAGGCATTTCTCTAAATGACATGTAATGCAATGTAATGTAAAGAAGACTTGAGCGTTTACAGGGCGAAGGAGACTGAAATTTATTAGCCTACAGTTTGTTTTTGCGTGTGAGAGTGAAGAACATTTTGCGAGGAGGGATTCACCAGATCATAGGCCTTACCACACCTTTGGCAAACGAGAGAGAGAAAGCAGAAGCTCGAAATGAAGAAAAAATAAAGAAAAAAAAAAACTGATGCCAAGTGAGTGGCCAAGTCCGCAGCTTTTTATGAACAGTAAATAAAATAGGTATAAAATGACTTAATGTTGATGTACATTTTGGCCAAGGTTTTTGTTTTCGTGTGTCACATCCATTTCAGTAAAAGTGCATATTTGGTCTCTTCACTTCTTCACTTCACCCAGATCCTCAATACTGTCGTCATCCACCTGGAAGACAGACAGAGAGAGGGACAGACAGACAGACAGACAGACAGACAATGTTAGAGTGTGATTTATAAACGAGAGAGAAATTAAAGGTGGAGTCAGCGATTCTGGAAAACGCTTGTTGTCAAAATCACTTTGTCAAAATCACTGAAGATATCCTCATGATCAGCTACCAGTGTGTGTGTGTGTGTGTGTGTGTGAGTGAGTGAGTGAGTGTGTGTGTGTGTGCGTGTTGAAAAAGAATCCAGTGTTAATACACAGCAGAGGCTCTGTAAACTGGCATGTTACTAGCTCCCTTTGTTAACATACCAATTTACAGAGCATAGCTGTATAGACTGGATATTTTTTCAGCACACACACACACACACACACACACACACACACACACACACACACACACACACACACACACACACACACACAAATAGCAGAACATGAAGAGATATTCACTGATTTTGACAACAAGCGTTCTCCAGAATCACTGACTCCAATTTTAAAGGGTAAAAAAGAAATCCAGCTCAGTATAATTTACTTAAAAAACCATAATGTTAAAGGGATAAAAAACAAATCCCTATTCAACATGAACCAATTTAGAAACAGACAGAGATTTCTCTAAATGTAGGGTTAAGACAGTGAGACCGTAAAACACTCTTTCTGCCTTTTCTCAGGCTAGGATGAACCGATTTCTAAAATGTTTGTACATTTTTACTACATAGGATCTCAGAGTTCAATACACCTTCATATTCCCACCGGTGAAGTAGGCCTTTAAAGTGTTAAAATAGAAATCCTTATACAACGTGAACCAATTAAAAACAGACAGATTCCTCCCCAGACAGACAGACAGACAGACACAGATTCCTCCCCAGACAGACAGACAGACAGATAGATAGATAGCTAGACAGACAGACAGACACCGATTCCTCCCCAGACAGACAGACAGACAGACAGACAGACCTCGGGCCATTTCTCCTGGATGACGTCTATAATGTCGTCTGTGAAATCTCCCTGGATGATGATCTCGTCCTCGGCCGTCACCGAGGCGCCGCACGAGAACTTCTGGGCAAAGAATCGCTGAGCCTCTTTCAGCTCGATGTCTGGGAACGGCCACAGCACAATGTACATTATAGATCAAACACTTTTTTTTTTTTTTTTTTTTTGTAACCTTTATTTATACAGGTAAATCCCATTGAGACCAAAGTCTCTTTTGCAAGGGAGACCTGTTTTCCTTTCCCACGTTACCATTCACACACACATTCATACACCGATAGCAGGCTTACTATCGACATTCACACAAGGCAAGGTGGGTGAAGTGTCTTGCCCAAGGACACAACAACCATGATACAGGTGGCAGGGCGGGGATCAAACCGCCAACCCTTTGATCATCAGCCGACCCGCTCTACCACCTGAGACACAGTCGCCCCAAATTTTAAAAAGAAAAATTGATTATTTTAACAACATTACTCACTACTTCCCATGACTGAGCATGTTTTCAAGACCTTTAAAAGATTGATTTTGGAACACAATAGAATAAAAAGAATAACAGGGAAAATACACATAAGGAACTAAAGAAGCTAAGTTTGTATTTACTTATTTATTTGTATGTGTATTTTTATTTAGTTTTATATATGTATTTTTTATTATTATTATTTTTTTTTCTTAGTTTTTTTGGCTAAGAATCGCTGAGCCTCTTTCAGCTCGATGTCTGGGACGGTCACAACACAATGTACACTATTAGAATAAGGGTTAGGGTTAAGGGGGAATTAGATTTAGGCAACATTACTTCCTACTCCCCATGTCTATTAATTTTTTTTTTAAGATTTTGGAAGATTTATTTTAGACATTTTAATATCAATTAAGGCTTCTTCTTCTTTTTTCTCTTATAAATATGCTAAATTTGCCAAATCTAACTAATTATGTGTAAATTTGCATCTCTTAAAATCTCTTATCATTTTATAAATCATTAAATACTTTCTACGTGAGTTTTTAATTAAAAAAAAAATAAAGAAAATAAACTCTTTAAACCAGATAAGGCTTTATTTTCATATTAATGAATTCAATGCTTTTAAGGATCTGTAGAAAAGCCTGATATAAATATGAATCACTTACCGAATGTGTTCATGCCGCAAACCCTTGTGACGTATTTTTTCTTGGCTCTCGGGATCTTTGCTATCGTAATTTTCTGAGGCAAAGTCTTCTTTTTCTGTTTGATCTGACCTCTGCCACCTAGAAACAACAACACAGAAACAAACCAGATTGAAGTCTTTGACACACATTTACATTTAAAATCCCTTAGCTCAGTTGGTAGGGCGTCCCCCCCCCCCGGGCCGGGCCCAGCAGCAGACCCGGGTTCGATTCCCGCCCGCGGTCGTTCTCTGCATGTCACTCCCCTCTCTGCCCCATTTCAACTCTGTCTCTACACTGTCAATAAAGCATAAAAATGCCCAAAAAATATCTTAAAAAAAATAAAAAATAAACTACAACTAAAACGTTAACATTCGGGACCCCAAAAATAATCAGAGCTGTATTAACTGTGTACGTCTTCTAGTTCAAAAGCTTTCAACTAAGGAAAGACAAGGCAGCTTTTGTTGTGGCCCCCGTCAGACGAGACATTGTGTATTTATCACAGAGTCCATCTTCAAAACAAGTCAATGTTTTGATCGCAGTTCAGTGATAGATATTGCTCAGTGAAATGGAACAAGAAGAGGCCTGTTTGTTACTGCTGCTTCTGCTGTGGAAAAATACCCTCTATACTGTGTGTCTGTCTGTCTGTCTGTCTGTGTGTGTGTCTGTCTGTCTGTCTGTCTGTCTGTCTGTGTGTGTGCATTATGACTGATCTTTTGACATTTCAACAAAGTAGCTACACAAGTACATTTGCTGTAGAACGACCACACGTCAACAAAACTACAATTTAAAAAAGGTGCTACGAGGAACTTTTAAATATTTCTGCGACAGTCTCATTTTTCCTCTGATGAAACGAGAACGTCAGTCTACAGAATGCTGTTTTTATATAGTTCTTGTTAATGCCTTTGTCATGGGTACGCTCACCACTATCGCTTTTTTTTCCGCCAAAGGGGGTTCTAGAATTAAGACAAGTTCCTCGGAGAACCTTTAACTAAGCATACAATACCAAAAGTGACTAATTGATTAAATCTGTTATTAATGTATCTACTTTTCCAATGATTATATTGTCATGACCTAGCCCTCTTTTTGTAACAAAACAAAATAATTTCATGTGAAAAATATATATAAAAAAATGTATAACAATTAAAGTTGATTATAAGAGAAATATCCTATCTCCCATAATTTTTTTTTGGCATGTTTATGCTTTATTGATAGTGTAGAGACAGAGGTGAAATGGGGCAGAGAGGGGAGTGACATGCAGAGAACGACCGCGGGCTGGAATTGAACCCGGGTCCGCTGCTGGCCGAGGCCCATGGGGGGGACGCCCTACCAACTGAGCTAAAGGCGCCCCCCCCCCCCCCGCCCTACCAACTGAGCTAAAGGCGCCCCCCCCCATCATATTTGACTGCGTGATATTGTACCTCTCTTCTGCTTCTTCTTCTCCTCCTCCTCTCCCATAGCAGGAGCCTCTCCGGCCGCGGGATCCGCTCCGCTCAGCATCGGGGCTTTCGATACCGGGCCAGTGGACGGGAAGACACAGGGGACAAAATTAAACCCAATACGGACACAAAACACTCGTAGCTTCTCACTGTTTGAATGGATACAGTATTGTTATGTCTGATGTAATATTGACATGTGCTATCAAAGACAATAAAACTACAGTTTTTCAAAAAGTATAGGGTTATCATGTCCTATATGCTCGATGGTGTTTTGTGCTCTCAACTGAGCCTTCAAGGCAGCGCTGCATGAAAGGCCCTATCCCCTAACCCTAACCTAAACCAGGGCTGCCTTGAAGGCTCCATTGGGCGCACAAAACACCAAACACCGTCCTCTATTGTGCATAGTCTGCATACACACATTTGAAATGTCCAGGAAGGGCACAATTGTGAATTTTCAAAAATAAATTGTGCCCCCTCCTCCCCCAATAGCCTAACTGCTATATCTCAATCTTAGTGGAGACACTGATACATTCTACATTTAAACAGCACAGCTTTATCCTTTAGAGTACAGTATGAAGACTTCAGTAAATTATCATTGGCTCTTTTTTTTTTTTTTTTTTTTTTTTAACCTTTATTTATACAGGTAAATCCCATTGAGACCGAAGACTCTTTTGCAAGGGAGACCTGTTTTCCTTTCCCACGTTACCATTCACACACACATTCGTACACCGATAGCAGGCTAACTATCGACATTCACACGAGGCAAGGTGGGTGAAGTGTCTTGCCCAAGGACACAACAACTATGACACAGGTGGCAGGGCAGGGATCGAACCTCCAACCCTTTGATCATCAGCCGACCCGCTCTACCACCTGAGCCACAGTCGCCCCTTAGATCTTTAAATGGAACTCACCTCCTACAGTCATGCTGGCGAACACATCGGGAAAGTTCTTCTCTAGCCAGTGTCTACACTTTGCCGGCTCGGGCATGTACTCACAGTACTGAGGACACAACAATACACAATCAGTTCTATGTCAAAGAATATTATACATCTTAAAGCTACAGTGCGTAACTTCTTATATATGTACTGTTTGATGGTGGTTATGCCTCCTGTGTAAAGCGCTTTGAGTGCGAGAAAAGCCCTATATAAAATCGAATATATTATTATTATGTAAATGAATGTAGGTTACATTCAAGCCATTGCTAGACGTGTTGACACAAAGTTGATTAAGTCTATTATCAGCTCCACAAAACTCTCTCTGTATTTCTCAGTATGGCAGCGTTTACAAACTGGTGTCCCCCCCCCCTCCCATGACACTGGTGCAGGAGCTCAGAAAAATCCACTGCTAAGAAAAAACCTGGACGTACAGCAGAAGGAATAAAATCCATGCGCCATCACTGAAGTCTTTACCTCATGTAGATGTACCGACAGTGTTGTTGTAATTACTCAGAATTCCTCATGGGGGCGACAAAAGTTACGCACTATAGCTTTAAATGGCATATTTATGCGGTGCTTTAATAAACTGAACATGCTTTCCGTTTGACATTATGAAACTTACCTCCGTAGGCAAAGAGCAAACTGCAGAGAAGAATAGAATAGAAAAAAAAATATTGCATTGTCAAATTGTTTGCACAAAACAAATCTGGACAAGACGCTAAACTAAATACAAATATTCTGACGGGAACATAGGATAGATTTATTTTATTATTTTTATTTATTTTTTAATTCTGTTTTGTCTCTGTTTTGTCTGTAATTTTTTATATTTATTTGTATTTCTTTATATATATATATATATATATATATATATATATATATATATATATATATATATATATATATATATATATATATATATATATATATATATATATATATATATATATATATGTTGTGATGGTGCAAGTGTTTGTTTGTGTGTTGTGAAATAAGAAAAACAATAATATTAATAATATAATAATAAATACATTGTGAAAAAATAAATATATTATATTCTAACTTAAACTGTACCTCCACAATAAAGGACTTTCAGTGGGTACCCTGACGTGTCCAGTTTCGGTCGCTCTAATTTAATTTCTGTAGAAGCAGGTTCCATCTCAGTAGTCGCCATCACAAATTATCTAGAAAAAAAGACAAAAAAGGCCAAAGATAAATAAAAGAAAAATGGAACGACAGAGCAGATAGATATACGTTGGTTGGTTGGTGCAAGTGATAAACATTCTCCTTGTAGAAGCGTCGACTCTTTAAAAAAGGTGCTACGAGGAACTTTTAAATATTTCTGAGACGGTCTCATTTTTCCTCTGATGATCATAAATGACATGTAACAGCAAACGAGACCATCAGTGCAAAGAATGCTGTTTTTATATAGTTTTTCCTTAATGCCTTTGTCATGGGTTTATACGCTCACCCAGGAACAACAGCTGGCGTATTAAAAACACTACCGCTTTGTCTGTTAACAATGTCTATTTATTATCAAATCTTATTCATTGGCATGAGTTTGAGTCAAATGAAAATTATTGTTTTATTGTTCTATAAATTACTGACAACATTTTCTACCAAATTTCAAATAAATATAGTGTCATTTAGATAATTGTCGTAAATGTAGAGATGCTACAATAAGAAACATTCAGGACTGTATGCAACACTGCAATTTCCCCTGTGGGTATTAATAAGGTCATCTATCTATCTATCTATCTATCTATCTATCTATCTATCTATCTATCTATCTATCTATCTATCTATCTATGTATGTTAAAAAGCCTAGTTTACACCCTACATCCCTAACTAAGGCATTGATAAAATATCTTCATTTATATTTAATTTATAGTAATTATTCAGATTCTAGCTCAGATTTAATATTAACAGTCTCTTGATTTAAGAAGGCTCGTGTCCTTTACGTCAGCTCAAAGCCAGCACCGTGACACACACACACTGAAGTGAGCAGAAATAGTACACATGCTAATTTTAATACACAGTTTAGTTGGCTCATAGAAGTCAGTCACCAATAGCTTTTAGCCTGCTAACACATGCGGCTGTACTGTTAAATATACCGTTTTAGCTTCAATACTATGTCATAATGTCGTCTATTTAAACACCACAGGTTGCCATAGACACTATCCCGACAGAGACTAAATAAAACCTTCTGAAAAAACCCACAACAGAATATAAGTTAGCATAGGTTTCATTCATCTGGTAACGTTGACTCACCCAGCTGTCACCGTTAGCTGCGTTAGCTTAGCATGCTAAAGCCAACCGCTAACTGAGCAGGAATAACTCAAATAAAGACAGAAATTTTGGAGCTACGTACCCAGCGAAATATACTCTTAAAACTGATATGTTTTGAGTGAAGCCGCGCGCATTATTCTCCTTAGTTTGACTTTTAGAAAATCATCTTATTGACGATCAGGTTTAGTTGGCGTACTTTGAGCACGCCTAGCAGTGCTTCTTCTTTCAGGGGGTTCGTGAAAACGGCTTGTGCGCACCTCTCCTGCGCAACACCGCCACCTGGTGTTCGGAGAAAGGACGTACACACGACACAAACTTTTTTTATTTTATTTTTATTGAAAAGAAAACGTACAAAACTTTCGCAGGGGAAAAAACTACGGACCTATTGGAAGAAACACAAACCAACAAAATTAAATACAATTGTTTTCGGTCTAAGTGAAAGGAGAGGAATCACATAGGCCAACACAAAATATAAATAATAATAAATTACGATAACTTTTATAAATTAATTACTTTCCAACTAAACCGTTATTAATGTCTCTCGGACATAATTAGTAAATTGACTCGTCATAAACCCTATCATAAACTCATTATATTCATTCATTCAGCGAATTCAATATATAATATAAAATATAATAAAAAGTTTAGTAAAAACGGAAGCGGGATGTCTGTTGCTGTGACGTCATTGCCCGATCCTTGTTCCCACACCGCTCTCATTTACATTCAAAAGTAAAAATTCTCCGAGTAGCTAAATGTAGCTTTTCTAGATGTTTTTTTTTTTGTAAAACTCGTCAATTTTAAAGCATTTCAAATTCGTTTCTTAGCTTTTTGTTAAATTACTTAAGCGCGTGAGTTGTTTAACTTATTCTTCTCGCTGAGTTTCAGTTAGTTTTAAAGTTATTTAGGTGTTTTACGAGTGAACGTTAGCCGCATAAAAATGTCAACGACAAGGCAAAATCCACAAAACAGGTGAAAAATATACTCCAAGGAACTGGAGTTTTGATTACATATTTAACTGTTATGATGTGATGGACGAATGGAAAGGACTGACTTCCTCCAATGGAAGTGTTCACTGGTCAATCGGTAAATATTCCCGTTATCATTGTCTTTTACCAATAGCAGGCTAATGTCATTAAAGTCCTTTATTTACAATTTTCTATTCGCTCTTACTTTGTTTTCAGATACTTCAGCTGAGCACTGGCACAGCACTCCAGTTAAAAAGGTAAATAATCCCTTTTAAAATCCGCATTTTAAACAATACATTCCTAGTAGAAATGCATTCATATTGTCTTATTATGATTATGATGTGCGCTATATGCTACATTAAAGAAACATGCGGTGGATGGTAGCCAGCCCAGCGTCCTAACCAGCAGTAAGATGGACAGCAACACACCAAAACATTGGGCCAAAGGTTCAACGCCCATCCAGACAGACTCTCACTGTCCCCCCAGAACACAGGACGCAGAGGTGAGATCAGATATGGAGAAAAGAAAGGCACCAATTTGGAGCTATGGGTTCAATTCGTCTTATTTAGCTTGTGCATCATTTCCCCACACAATTGAGTTATTTCTTTGTACTTGTCATTCAGGGGGCTCCATTACCATCACATATACAGTAAAATGCATCATGCTTGCAAGATAGAAAATAATCGAATATTGATTTAGAACACACCTTTTAAGTTGTAAATATTATTTTGATAAGTTGTGTTGGCTTTATACTGTTGTAATTACACTAACTTAATATTGTGTAATTTAATTTAAAGACCATGCTTCACTATGGTCATATTACCATTAGAAATCTGATATAGTCACATATATAAATACATTACCTCATGGCCATGTTAATGTAATAATATTAGCTTTTTAAGTGTCTTTCTCTGTGCTTTTTCCTGTAGTCTTCTTGTAGCTACTTTAATGTATGTTAGTGTAATAATATTAGCCTTTTAAGTGTCTCCCTCTCTCTGCTTTTTGCCCCACAGTCTCCTGCTAGCGACCTCAGCTCCTGCACCATAGCGAGGCAGCGTAGAGAGCTTCACCTCCTCATGGCAGAGCTGAAGGACCGGGACAGGGAGCTGAATGCCTCGGCCGCAGCCCATCACAGGCAGCTTCAGGCCTGGGAGCAGGACAGGCAGAGAGCCCTGGGGCTGGAGCACAGGGGGGCAAGGCTGGAGGGTGAGGAGGAGACTAGGAAACCTTTATTTATTTATTACAGATTAAAGGAGAGCCCTTTGTTTACACACCAGTTTACAGAGCCTAGGTGTGTATTAACACCAGATTTTTTTCTTTCGGGGACACACACTCAAGCAAAGATATGTGAATGTGTATGACTGCTGTATGTTTGAGGTGGTGGTCGGAGGGGCCGTAGGCGCTGAATGGCAGCCACGCTTCCGTCAGTCTGCCCCAGGGCAGCTGTGGCTACTATGGTAGTTTACCACCACCGGTATGACTGTGTGTGAATGAATGGAACCTGGAACCCTGTAAAGTGCTTTGAGTGCCTTGAAAAGCGCTAATATAAATCCAATCCATTATTATTATTATATATAGCTTTAAAGGTGTAGTCAGTGATTCAGGAGAACGGTTGTTGTCAAAATCACTTTTTTCAACATCAGTGAATATCTCCTCAGGATCTGCTGCACCACATAGTTGTGTTTACATATAAGTCTGATGGAAAGCATTTGTTCAGTTTTATAAATATTTATTCATTTAGAGCCATGCTCATTGTCTAGTTCATCCTTTACATATTTTAGTTTTTTGCTACATGGCCATACCATTTTAAAATATATTATAATATATTCTTGAGAATCTCTGACACACTGATTCTGTAGTCCAGGATCTTTATAATATATTTTTATTATACTTTCTTTGTGTGTTTACAGAGGAGTTGCAGAAGTGTAACGATGTGATTCGCGTCCTGACTAAACGTGTGTGTCTGTTTGTGTGTCTGTCTGTCTGTGTGTCTGTCTGTCTGTCTGTCTGTTTGTTTGTGTCTGTCTGTCTGTCTGTCTGTCTGTCTGTCTGTGTGTGTATGTGTCTGTCTGTCTGTCTGTCTGTCTGTCTGTCTGTCTGTCTGTGTGTGTCTGTCTGTCTGTCTGTCTGTCTGTCTCTGTCTGTCTGTGTTTAAACAGAGGAGTTGCAGAAGCGTAACGATGTGATCCGCATCCTGACTAAACGTGTGTGGACGGTGGAAACCAGAGAAGAAGAAGTGAAGCAGCAGCTGAGTGCAGCCAGACAGACGCTCTCTGAACTCCAACTGACACAGCAGCAACTCACACAGAAAGCTCAAGACTTGGAGGTAACAAAATAACAATTTTGCAGTTTTTTATAATATTATTTTATTAATTAAAAAAAAAAAAATCTGAAAAAAAAATATTATTTTAATAATTGTACCTCATTTATTTATTTTATTAATAAAACAAAATAGAATATTTTTTATTTTACTTTTCTTTTTATAATATTTTTTTTTTATAAAAATCAAGTTTTCAATTTTTTTAAATTTTTTTTTTAAATAATTTATTAAATTTACATAACAAAGAAAGAACTAACTGTGTGTGTGTCTGTCTGTGTGTCTGTCTGTCTGTCTGTCTGTCTGTCTGTCTGTCTGTGTCTTAGGAGCAGAACGTCAGTCTTAACTCCACGGTGATGGCTCTGTCCACTCAGGTCGGCTCTCTGCAGGTCAGAGAGGAGGAACTCAGCTCAAAGCTCAAACTAAAGGTACAAACACAACTTTACTGTTATTCATTCATAACTTCCTTGACTTAATATTGCAACATTATTTTTATCTTTAGCTTGTTGTCTCACTCTCTTTTACCGCTTATCCCTAGTTAGCTTAGCTCAAATACTGATATTATTCAATTGGAAGCATTAGTACACAGGACCGTTTAGTGATATTGTGAAGTTTATTATCTGACTGTTGACAGAGGCAAGTCAACACAACATACTGACTGCAAGGCCAGGCCATTGCTTAAATAAGACATTGTTTCTTAGCAATTTTTGCCTGTTTAAATAAAGGTTGATGATGATGATGATGATGATGATGATGATGAAGTGTTTGAGATAAGTTAACCATTGATGAGTGACCTTTACCCATTTCTTGTTAAAAAAAAGCACCCACAGTTACAGGAATGGTTTCTGTTGCCTTTTCTTTAACCCAGGAATGAGGCAACAAGCTAGAAATACAGATTTTGAACTATTCCTTTAAATACTGATTGGATTTTCATTACAATTGGTCGTAATGTTAATGTACATTTTCCTTCCCCATCAGGACAAAGATGTGTCTGAAGCCTCCGGTCATATCGACGACCTCGCCAGTCGCCTTGGAGACATGGAGTCGTCGCTAACGGAGACTCGCTCACGGGAAAACAAACTCCAGAGAGAACTGGAGGAAAATAAACGGCGATACAAAGACGCCAGGCACGAGCTCACATATCTTAAAGGTGCTTAAAGGAATACTTCACCTATACAGAACCGCCGTTCTATCATTATAAATCACTATTATAATATAATGAATGAGGTTTTTCTTCCCTGATTCTTTCCTCAGTCTTGCCTTGGCCCAGCTGTCCTGTTAATCCTAACCCTACATTTTACCATGCGTGATGTCACACATGGTAAAATGTAGGGTTAGACAGTGAGACCATAAAACACTCTTTCTGCCTTTTCTCGGGCTAGGATGAACCAATTTCTAAAGTTTTTGCACATTTATACTACATAGGATCTCAGAGTTCAATACACCTTCATATTCCCACTGGTGAAGTAGGCCTTTAAAGAAGTTTGAGGCTGACCCTTGAAGTCAAGAAACAGAACGATTGTCCAAAGGGGAAGCCAGAATGAACACAAACTGAAAGTTCCTCGGAGCACCTTTAAGGATGTCTTTAAAGTTATTTTCATCATGTCTTCATTTGCCCTTTTCTTGACCTTATTAATCCTTTATCTGAATCTGGACATTTGAGAAACTGGAATTGGAGAATTTTTGAAATGTAGAAATTGTTCAAATTATCAATCCATCATTACAATACCTGCCTATTTATTTTCTTATTCAATAATTTACTAATCTGTGTATGTGTTTGCGTGTGTGTGTGTGCGTGTGCGTGCGTGCGTGCGTGCGTGTGCGTGCGTGCGTGCGTGCGTAAATGTGTGTCTGTCTGTGTGTGTGTGTGTGTGTGTGTGTGTGTGTGTCTGTGTGTGTGTGTGTGTGTGTGTTAGATGAGTTTCAGCAGCAGGTGACTCAGAGCAGCACTCAGAGAGAAGAGATCATTCGTCTCAAACAAGAACTGCAGCTGCTCCGTAGAGACCTGGCTCTGTCTGGTACGCTACACTCTTTATATACAAGCTTACAAGCTATGGTTTAATCGGGGGCGCCCTTAGCTCAGTTGGTAGGGCGTCAGGCCCGGATTAAGAGGAAAGATTACACTAGGCATACTGCATTTTTTCGGGCCCCCTCCAAACGGATACTTCACGATTTAGTGACAAAACTACATACATTTGAACTGCCACAAGAGTATTATGCTCATTCATTTGTTTAAGAGTTGCGCGTTTGTAAACGGGAGTAAAGAGAAACGTAACCGTGTGCGACTTCACGTCTGTTTGTGAGCGCACTGCAGGAGCACTTCTGTAAAGAGCGTGCAGAGTCCAGTGTGCAAGGACAGATTAACATGACCACGGGCCCTGGACACAAACCAGCCATGGACCCCTACCAACACGCAAATACATGGACTAGCACACCGTGCAATCCACAATCACACACATTATAATGCAGCGCACAGCCTAGAGAGAGAAAGAGAGAGATAGAGCGAAATACAATTCTATAAAGTCTCTCTGGTGCTGCGCAAGAGAAAGAGAGTCTTTGCGCCGGAGTCTACTAGACAGTTAGATTAGGGCAGAGACACCGACGATGCGAGCGAGCTCTAAGCGCGCGAACAGATTGTTTTTGCCTTTGTAAGATCTCTGCGCCTGCTTTTTCGCCCCCCTCGGAGCCTACACTCAATGTCTGAGCGAAGCAGCGCGTCACCCCGTGAAACGCTGTGTTGGTGTCTTCACAGTGAGACAGACACACTCTGTGGTTTAAAACTAAATGATCACAGGGGATTCCTGCACGTTAACGGGTGTCGAGGGGACAGGCTCCGCGATCTGATTGCATGTCCCGAGCCTGGATACCCCAATCCCCAATCTCACTGCCGACTAACTGTAAAGTGAAACAACCGCCTCGCTCGTTACACTGGTACTGGTGCGTAAAGGGGACGCACAGTTAGCACACTTTCCTCACTACAACTGCCACAGCAGAAAAGCCACGGTAGGTCGATCGCTTTGTCGATTCGTGCCTCTGACACGTTGACTCGCAACATAATGAGTCGCGCACACACGCTTGTCCCGGCCGAATATAAGACCCCGAATATAAAACAACCCGACTTTTTACGACCCAGGGGGGAAACCCCCGTCAAATTTTTTTAATTAAAAAAAAAATTCAAGGGCCCCCCTATTGGCCAGGGCCCTGGACATGTGCCCACTTTGCCCATGCGGTAAGGAGCAATTTTTCAAACTGGATGAAAAACAGTGCAGTGCAATGCTTTATTCAGCATAAAGTTAAAACACTCGTGCAAGCCAGATTTAAACACAAAAGCCTTGCGTGAGCGAAGCAGCGATTCACCTGGTGAAAACTGGCGTGGAACTCTGTGGTGGGTAACGGCGAAATTCACATTGATGAGACATCGCCGGTGTGAGCCGCCGCACAGAAAAACTCTGGTTTGACGGCTAAAATAATAACCGGGAGCAGAGCCGGCCCAAGCCTTCATAAGGCCCTAAGCCGAATTTGATTAGGGCCCCCCTCTCCAATGTTATCGTGGCCAAATGATTGACTATTGTTAAATGTCATTCACACACCCAGTTCATTGCTAGTGCCTCCAATGTCCAGCTTAGTGAAAATAGTGGCTAGCCGAGATCCTGACTCTCCTAGGGGGGTCCGGGGGTATGCCCCCCCGGGAGATTTTTTTTACCTTTTTAAATTGAAATGCATGAATCTGGTGCACTTTGAGAGGGAAATTAAGAGGCTAAATCTGAGGATTTTTTTGTGAACAAATAATTTGGAGATACTGGCTCAAATGAAGTAGAATTAAAAGCTATTGAAGAAAGACATATGGATTTTCCATAAAAATATTAATATAGAAAAAATATAATTCAGTGTCCTCTGGGATGGGCTTGGTGCTTTTTTTTCTTTTATGGGACATATTTCTCTGTAATTTAATGAATGCATTTAAATGCAGTGAGAGGAACGTAGCAGAAGAACTCTGTTGTCCAGCTATCTTTTTTTTCCACAGATGAGGCTGAAATAGGCTATAGGCTAAATAGACTATACACAGTGCATGGGCAACTGAGGGCAGCCCCATTTCCAATTTTTTTAAATAAACTCAATACCGAGTGATAAGTTAACCTCGGATGAACTGATTCAATTATTAGGCTATTAACTATCCAGACCAAAACATTGTATTCATTTTTTTGTATGATAACTTACATTTGCATAATATGATGTTAATATCAAACACACGTACTAAAAAAAAAAAAAAAAAACATTTTTTTTTTATCCTTCTCACTGGGCCCCCTAGTGGAAATGGGCCCTAGGCACGTGCCTAGAATGCCTATGCCTAGATCCGGCCCTGTAGGGCGTCCCCCCCATGGGCCTCGGCCAGCAGCGGACCCGGGTTGGATTCCAGCCCGCGGTCGTTCTCTGCATGTCACTCCCCTCTCTGCCCCATTTCAACTCTGTCTCTACACTATCAATAAAGTATAAAAATGCCCAAAAAATATCTTAAAAAAAAGAAGAAAAATCCAGCAAAGCAAATCCACTCTCAGATTATTTAGTTAAAATATAATTAGGTAATTATCATACAGTATATAACGTTGATTGCTCAGTCCTAATAGTTAAAAGTTACGTGCAGATTTTTCATAATTAGCAGTGATATGTTGTGACAGTGACTATGTTTTGTCTTATGAATTATTGGTTTAAAGTGTCAAGTCAAAAGTCAAAAGTCAGAGTTTTTTTTATTGTCAGTTCTGATATATGCAATGACAGACATCAGAATCAAAATGGCGTTTATCTCTGACCCACAGTGCAATAGGAACAATAGAAAAAATATAGAGTGTAATAAGATAAAGAAGTGAGCGGCAGTTGATATTTTCTGAAAAAAATATTATATTTCCTGCTGACATTAAAGGTACACTGTGTAACATTTTAAGTAATTTATTAGCTAAAATCAATATCCTCATTCATAAATATGTCCTCATTGGTGTAAAATCACCTCTGCCAAAAATCTGAATTATCCTCCTGAGCGGAGAATTACAAATATTAATATGACATTTTGTCCATTGAGCAGGCAAGTCTCATGGCGGAATCCATGTTTTTGGAATGTCATCAGGTGCATTGTTTAAAATTTAGAATTCTTCTTGTCCTTGAAGGCCACTGTAGCTTCTGTTATTATTCTAAAGGGTTGGGGTTACCCAGGGAGCGTTGCATTCTGGAACTTTCTAGAACTTTCTTGATGATGTCACATTACACAGTGTCCCTTTAAAGGTGAAGTAAGCGATTTATTTATGTTAATATAAGTGTTACATCGCTCTTTATTCATACAGTGATCACTTACATAATGTGCGTGTTTCATAATAAAGCCGATCTCTCAGTCAGCTCCTCTGCATGTAATCGGCAAATTAACTTTTCGGGGATCCCGAAATTAATATCCAATCACAAGAGAGAACGCTACAAACCGACACCCGTCTCACTGCCGGTGCACGCCAGTGGACAGATGGGTGAATGTTTATGCGCCTACAATGGCGGAGCAGGTAAAAATCCTTCCCAATGTCTGTTTTGATGGTTTTTATCATGTTTTATCACACTTTTGGATCTGAGATGATGCTAGATAACTCGCTGCTTGAAGACTGCAGTGCATTAATGTGGTGACGTAGGGACGAGCGAGGGGACTGCTAACTGCAGACACTGACAGGAAGTTAGCTAAAAGAACCATTCCGCTTACTGAACCTTTAAATGTAGATTTTACTTGTGTGTTCCTCCACCAGGAGAGGGCGACGGCTGGAAAGATGAGCTGCTGGATCTGTCTCGCTCCAAACAGGAACGCACCATGTCGGAGCTGCGCTGCCTCAGACAGGTACACAGCCCACTGTATGGAAAAGGTTATGTTAAAGCTGGGGTCTGTGATTTCTGATTGGTCAAAAATAAACATGAGCGGTAGGCTACACTTTGACCAATCAGAGCGAGGCTCCGATTAAAAAAAATTAAAAATTAAATCCGATTCTCTGTTCTTATTGGCTGTTGGGACTGTCCATTCACTTTGGCACCGACGTCTTTGGTGTAGAGCGTGTCAGGGAGGGACCATAGGGGAGGGACCAAAGAGAACAAGTGGAGCGGTTGAGGTATTTGTATTCTTATCTCTATCCCAACTGCTATTTTCTCCCCAAATTCTCCACCCCAGCTTTAAGTCTCTTAGCATTAAAGTCAGTGTTAACCCAAATCCACAAAATCCTTCTAACTATGTTAACATGATAGTAAAGCATCTGAAAAGAGTTAGGCATATTTATGTATCAATCCAGATGAAAGATATTGTCATTTAAGTTTGTTAAACATTACAGAGGACAACCAACTTTGATATCATATTTTGATTGTTACTATTTTAAAGGTGCAGTGTGTAATATGACATCATCAAGAAAGTTCTACAAAGTTCTAGAATGCAACGCTCCCTGGGTAACCCCAACCCTTTCGAATAATAACAGAAGCTACAGTGGCCTTCAAGGACAAGAACAATTCTAAATTTTAAACAATGCACCTGATGACATTCCAACTATGACACTTTCAAGATGGCGGCACTAGGCCTTGGTCCAAGATATGCAGAAATATGGACATATATGAGACCCTTTCAAAGGGAAAAAATAATAATTAAAAAAAAATATTTCAGCTATTATGCACTAAATTAAATGTACTTATGGATATTATAATTACTTTCTACAAAATCTGCTAGGAAATAAAACCCAAAATTCTACACACTGCAGGTTTAAACCAGGTTTCCAAGGGATTTATAAAAATAAAAAACAACAACATTCCTTTAGAAAATGACCCATTAGTTAAGGTTATGAAACTGCAAATAGTTGTTGTTTCCACATTCCTCATGTCACAGTGCCGCAGACGTCTCAGCTGTGTTTCTGGTTCGGCTGCATTCCAAACAGTCTTCCTACAGATTCCTCTCTGTGGCTCTGGGTCACTGTCATGTCCATTTTTTTTTTTTTTTTTTTTTATCTATTTATACAGGTAAATCCCATTGAGACCGGAGACTCTTTTTCAAGGGAGACCTGTTTTCCTTTCCCACGTTACCATTCACACACACATTCATACACCGATAGCAGGCTAACTATCGACATTCACACGAGGCAAGGTGGGTGAAGTGTCTTGCCCAAGGACACAACAACTATGACACAGGTGGCAGGGCGGGGATCGAACCTCCAACCCTTTGATCATCGGCCGACCCGCTCTACCACCTGAGCCACAGTCGCCCCATTACATCACGGTTAAACTGAACACTTTTATTAAAGCTGGGGTATGTGATTTCTGATTGGTCAAAGTTAACATGAGCTGTACACTTTGACCAATCAGAGCGAGGCTCCGATTCTCTGTTCTTAATGGCTGTTGGGACTGTCCATTCACTTTGGCACGACTTTGTTGGTGTAGAGCATGTCAGGGAGGGACCATAGGGGAGGGACCAAAGAGAACAAGTGGAGCGGTTGAGGTATTTGGATTCGAATCTCTATCCCAACTGCCATTTTCTCCCCAAATCCTCCACCCCAGCTTTAAGATTCTTAGAAAAATATCAAAATTACTTTTTTTTTCTGGTAGTTAATATATAAGGAAAACTAGTCTTTTATATTATTAATGGCTTTTGGATGATAAATGTTTTTTATAAGAAGCTTCCCCATTATTTAACAGAAATGCTGCAAATTTCAGATGGGCTTTATCAGACCCGCTCCACTGACATGCTTATGCTTTATGTCCCACAAGCCCGGTCTGAGCTGGGAAAGACAGCTTTTAGCTTCAGTGCCCCCTGACTCCTGGAACAACTTACAGCATCAAATTAAAATAGAGACCCTCATGTCCGTTAACAAATTTAAACATATTATTTTGAATCAGCCCCACTCCACCTGTAACTGTTTTAATTAGGCTATTGTTCTCCTTCACTCAGTTGATCTGAATGTTTTAATAGTTGTGTATTGTAATTTTACTCAACATCATTGTAAATGAGGGTCATCACCCCTCAATTGATCTTTCAAGAAAAATGAAAAAAACAATGAAATATGACTAGAAAAATGTGCACAATCAAAATATTTTAAGATGAATTAGTGATGTTGAAGACGGATTGGATCTTTGATTTTATTGATTTTCAAACATTTAAATATAAAACAATAAACATAAATTTGAATCTGTTGTTCATTAATTCTGTTTCTCTAATACATTTGCTGCATTTCACAAAGCTCTCTTTTCCGTTTTACTGTGACCTAAAGTGTTGGGTGGTTTGTATCTGACAAATCTTAAATGTATATTTATTAAATCATAAATGCATATAATGGTGTGTGTGTGTGTGTGTGTGCGTGTGTGTGTGTGTGTGTGTGTGTGTGTGTGTGTTTTCCAGGTGTGTGAGAATCAGCAAAATGACCTTCAGCTTCTGAAGTTGAACATGGAAAGTTCCCGTGCAGTTTGGAGAGAGAAGACGAACCAGGGTTTATTACCTGGCAGGTGGGTGGTTAGTTTGCCAAATATAGTCAATGCATGATGTAGGGGTAGAGTTTTGATAAATATATCGCTCTTGAAAAAACTAAGAGACCAGTCTGGATTTTTCTTAAATCTTCATCTCTACATTACTTAATGGAAATGCTCTTAATGACAATATTTTGGGGTGAATTTGGTAGAAATGTTGTCAGTAGTTTGTAAAATAAAACCAAAATGTTCATTCTACTCAAACATATGCCTGTAGATAGTGAAACGAGAGACACTGAACATTTGGAGTGGTCCCTTAATTCTTTCCAGAGCTGTTTCTTTAAGCTACGTCCACATATACACAGGTATTTATGTAAATGTTTTTTTTTACGTCTTTCGTTTGCACGATAAACATCATTGAGATTTACATTCTCTTTCCACGCTTTTGTACCTTAGTTTCAAAACATATCTTCTGGACAAAAAAATTTAATTGCTAGCTATCTGTCTAGCTATCTATTTATTTATTTTTATTTTTATTATTATTTTTATATTATTATTATTATTATTATTATTATTATTATTATTATTATTATTATTATTATTATTTTTATTTTATTTATTTTATTTTTTTTATTGTGTCTGTGTGTGTCTCAGTCAGGAGGAGTTGAGATGTTCCTGTGTGGACAATCGTTCCCCTTCATCTGTCAGAGTGAAAAACCTTCGACTTTCACACGAAGCCTCCGCTATGCTAACGGCCGAGCTACAAGCCAATGGCCAAGGAGACATGGGAGCCTTCTCTGCACACTCCATAGATGTAAGATGTTTACCATTAAAAAAAATATAATATTTATTAGTATGTTTTAAAGCTGGGGTGGGTAACTTTTTCAATGTAATATTTGGCAAAAATGTCATATTAGCCATTCAGCTATCTGTAGGTGAAGTGCTCTGAGAATATCTACTCTAATCACTTTACTTTACTTTTTTAATTACCTTAGAATGAACCTTTTATATCTACATAGGAGCAGGGAGACGGGCCTGTCATGTTGCACCGCCATGTTTCTACAGTAGCACAGAACAGACAAACTTAACACGTTTTTATATATAGTGGGCGTCCTGGGGAAATGCACCTGTTGGAAGACCAAAAACAAGAAGTACTATAGAATAAATAACTAAATACATCTTCACCTCATCACTTGATATTGTGGAAAGACTTGAGGCAGTGGTGGATGATGCCTTCTTTAGTAACTATAGCTTCTTGTACTTTGAAGGCCACCGTAGCTTCTGTAAATTCTTTAGGGGTTAGCAAGGGAGGGTTGACATCTACAATCTCACCACTAGATGACACCAAAATACACCTAAACTACACACTGTACCTTTAATTTTCAGGGTGAGGATCCTCTGTCGAGTTGTTCTCTGCAGCAGTTGTTACAGGAGACCAGAAGGCTGAGTACAGACCCAGTTTACTCTCACAAGACGTGCCAGGCATCTCCCCCAACCACCACCCATTACCTCATCATTTAAGTCCACAGGCATACAAGGTAGAGCAGTTACATAATGCCTCCTTGTCTGTCTGTTTGTCTGTGTGTCTGGTCTGTCTCTCTCTCTCTCTCTCTCTCTCTCTCTCTCTCTCTCTTTCTCCCTCTCTCTCTCTCTCTCTCTCTCTCTCTTTCTTTCTCCCTCTCTCTCTCTCTCTTTCTCCCTCTCTCTCTTTCTCCCTCTCTCTCTCTCTCTCTCTCTCTCTCTCTCTCTCTCTCTCTCTCTCTCTCTCTCTCTCTCTCTCTCTCTCTTTCTCCCTCTCTCTCCATTTGTATCCAAGGGGCGTGTCATCAAGGGCGTAAAGAAATTCAGTTGAACGTTTGAAGTCTGGGTGTGTTAAAGTTAGAGTCAGTGATCCTGGAGAATCAAACAGGCAGACACATTGTGAAGAAGTTGAATTGAATCACACTCAAAAGTAAAAACAAATGGGGTGCTCTGGTGGCGTAGTGGATAGAGCGCGTACCTTTACTGCAGGTCATCCCCTCTCTCTCTCTCTCTCTCTCTCTCTCTCTGTCTCTCTCTCTCTCTCTCTCTCTCTGTCTCTCTCTCTGTCTCCCCATTTCAACTCTGTACTATCAATTAAAGCTTGAAAATGCCAAAAAATAATAATGTTTAAAAAAAAAAGTAAAAAAAAAAATAAATGTAGCTAATGAAAATCTTTTACATTTTGACGTTTTATTTCATGATGCATTGTTAGAAGACATTATACAGCTTTTATGTTTCTTGTTTATTTATTTATTTCCCAAACAGGCCTGTGAAAGTCCACCCAGAGTCTGCCCTCGACACTGCACCAGCCAGACAGGCCTGTGAAAGTCTACCCAGAGTCTGCCCTCGACACTGCCCCAGCCAGACAGACCTGTGAAAGTCCACCCAGAGTCTGCCCTCTCCACTGCCCCAGCCAGACAGGCCTGTGAAAGTCCACCCAGAGTCTGCCCTCTCCACTGCACCACCCAGACAGGCCTGTGAAAGTCCACCCAGAGTCTGCCCTCGACACTGCCCCAGCCAGACAGACGTGTGGACGACACGATGACATCGACCGACTGAGGCAGCAAACTACAATATTTCAACCAGTGTTTAGAATCAGTGTTATAACTGTGCAGCTAAAAGGTTGAACTCTTCTGTATATCAGGGGGGATTATGAATTGATACCAACACAGACTGCATTTAAACTGTGTTACACCATAAAAGGAGTGTGTGTGTGTGTGTGTGTGTGTGTGTGTGTGTGTGTGTGTGTGTGTGTGTGTGTGTGTGTGTGTGTGTGTGTGTGTGTGTGGAGTCAGTGATTCTGGAGTATGCTTGTTGTCAAACTATTTTTTGGATGAAAGTCAGTCAATTCCTCCTCACGATCCACTACCTGTCCGTACTGTGTGTGTGTGCCGCAAAAAAAAAAAAAATCCAGTTCTAATACGGTATACATTCTCTGTAAATGGGCATGTTGCTAGCTACGGTTGGGCCCCTTTGTTTATATAGCAGTTTACAGAGCCTAGGCTGAATATTAACAAGTACATGTACAGGTATCGGATCATGAGGAGATATTCACTAATTCTGACAAAAAGTGATTTTGACAACAAGCCATTCTCTAGAAACGCTGACTCCACCTTTAATATTATATTTTTTTAGCTACATATTGCCTACCTTAACATAACCATACTGTGTGTGTGTGTGTGTGTGTGTGTGTGTGCGTGTGTGTGTGTGTGTGTGTGTGTGTGTGTGTGTGTGTGTGTGTGTGTGTGTGTTTTAAAGCCCTCATTGTGTGAAGTGGGTGACAGGGTGAGATGTGGAACCAGTCCTACAGGGCTGCTGACTGGCGCGTCCTCGTTTTGTCTTTCCAGTTTCACTGCCTGGTGACTCAGAAACTCGGAAGTTGTTTTATAAAATACTTTTCACTTTGGATTTGTAACTCTCATCGTCGTGTTACAGCGTTTTTTATAAAACATGTCTATGCAAAATACTGGTCCGTGGTTTATTACTGCCTGATTATCGCATTTTTTAATGATGGATTTACTGATTTGGTGATTTTTTTTTTTCCGATTTTGACGCAGTTGGAGAGCTTTTACGCACGAGAGCAAAACTGCCTTGTTTACACGTAGGACATATTTGCGAAGGAAAACTGTGATGTATTGATTTGAAGAAGCGATTTCAAGGTGGAATCTTTTTTTTGTTTTTTGTTGGGACATGCGCGCGACGGGTTTGACGCACCTGTTATTGTTCTAAATCAGGCTCGAGAGCGCACAGGTGAGGAGTCGGGACCACCGTCGGATTTTAACGTTTTTTTAAAACTTTAAATCTGTGTGGAATAAAGAGACAAAATGAGCAAAACGAAGAACAAAACCGACAATAAGACCGAGAAGGCTCTGGCGGCGGAGAAGGAGCAGTTCGGTAAACAACAGGTAAGGAATTACGATTTGAATTCATGCGGATTTCAACCGTTTAAAGTTAAGTAAAGTTATTTATCCCGATTACTAATGTGGTTTTATAGTAGGCCTAGCTGTTTATAGGCAGGATTCCAACCATTAAGGGCCAGTTTCACAGATATGGATTAAGCCTAGTCCTGGACTACATTGTATTATGAATGGAGATTGTCCATTGAAAGTACAATTTAGTCCAGGACTTGGCTTAGTGAAACTGGCCCTTAAAGCTATAGCTAAGTTATTTATCCCGATTAGGCTACTAATGTGGGTTTATAGTAGGCCTCGCTGTTTATAGGCAGGTTTAGATAACAGTGATGGCTACCATAATATGAAATGTTAAGCTAAACCAACAACAGTAGCGTAGGCTATGTAGCCTACTGTATTCTTCAATGCTTTTAAGTTGGTCTATTTTGCGTGGCTAAAACGTAAGGTTGGTTTATTTCGTTCGTAGCCATTTAGTATTGTCAAGCATCTATTTTTGGTTTCTGGTCTGCTTGCTTTCTTGTCATGTTCAGCCTTTTGTGGGCTGAGCATATTGTTTATCAATGATGACACAATAATACTAATGATTAAATCAATCACTCTAAGTTGAATAGGCTAGTTCACTAAAAAGAATTTCCATTTCATTTTCGCTGCGATAAATCCAACTATTTGATGTTATCAGTATGTCTTTATCTTGATGCCTTGTTGTGTTCTTTCTTTCTTTCTTTCTTTCTTTCTTTCTTTCTTTCTTTCTTTCTTTCTTTCTTTCTTTCTTTAAGCTTCACAACATCAGTAAAACCCTCACCTCCAGTGAGGCACCGCCCAAAGAGAAATATGTGCGCAGTATCCTTTTACTTTATATGTTAAACAGCATGTTTGCTTCTTTGCAGGTATCCCAAAAACTTGGACTATTATAATGAAAACTTCCCAGGTTTCACTATCTTGGTTTAGTGTGATAATATGCTAACATTTGCTAATTATCAGTGGTGGAAATGAACTTAAAGGTGCAGTCAGTGATTCTGGAGAATGCTTGTGGTCAAGATCACTTTTTGTCAAGATCTACTAACTATCCTGTGTATGTACTTGAGTCAAAGTGTAAGTTTGTGCCAAATTTGACGAAAATCCCTCAAGGCGTTTTCTTGCTACGGTGGACCCCTTTGTTTACATACCTTTGTTTGTTTGCATACCAGTTTACAGAGCCTAGGCTGTATATAAACAGCACGCACACAGTACAGACAGGTAGCTGATCGATAGGAGATATTAAGTGATTTTGACAACAAGCATTCGCCATAATTGCTGACTCCACCTTTAAATGTTGAATTGAATGATTCTGGAGTTTCCTTGACACACACACTCACTCACTCACTCACTCTCTCTCTCTCTCACACACACACACACACACACACACACACAAACACACATGTTGAGTTCCCTTGACCGCTGTTCAGATATCATCATTGGGACGTTTAAAGAGGGCGGGGCTTCAACCTTCTGGTCCTACTGTCTGAACCTTCCTCTCTCCAGCCAATCGCTGGTCAGCTGGAAGTTCTGCTACCTGCTGCACAAGGTGCTCAGGGACGGGCACAGGAACGTGAGTGAAAAACACACTCCTAGCCTAAACCTACTGTTTGACTTTGTTATATCTCAGGCATTGTTTCCACCTTTCCTCTCTTTAAAGGTTCAGTGTGTAGAATTTATTGTATTTTTTTTACAGAACAGACTTGGTAGAAATGTAATGCAATCATTAATATTAGTGTTCGGTTTTATTTTATGACATGAGAATGAGCATTTTATAGGAACGTGAGTGAAAAACCCTAACATCCCCCCCTAACAGGAATTCTTTTGAATGGGCAGAATTTTCCCTAAAATGTTACTGTATACCTTAGGAGACATTGGTGTAAGTGCCTTTTTATAATTGGTCAGAATGTTTTTTTATTCTTATTTATTTGTGTGTTGTCTATTTTTTTTATTGTACGTACGTATTTTAAATGGACCTTAAGTCTAATAATACAAGTTGTTGATAATGATGATGAAATATCTATGTTGTTATGAATGTTATGACAATTTTGAATGGTAGCAATAATGTCCTGAAAGGGGGCGCCTTTAGCTCAGTTGGTAGGGCGTCCCCCCCATGGGCCTCGGCCAGCAGCGGACCCGGATTCGATTCCAGCCCGCGGTCGTTCTCTGCATGTCACTCCCCTCTCTGCCCCATTTCAACTCTGTCTCTACACTATTAATAAAGCATAAAAATGCCCAAAAAATATCTTTAAAAAAAAATAATAATAATGTCCTGAAGGAGTTGAACCTTTTAAATGGTGAGTGAAGTTTATAGAATTAAGTATGAATGAATGAGTGGAAGGGATTTGAATTTTTTCTGAAAAAAAAAAAAAAATTAAAAATACAAATAAAGCCTGTACACAAAAATCCTCTTAGTTTTTTTTTTAATCGCAGCCATTTTTCCCAACCCTTCTTCTCTGTAATGTTGCTGATGTGTGATCTCTCTTCACAGGCTGTCAGAGATTCTCAGAGATACTGTCGCAACGTTAAAGACATGGGGATCCTCTGGGTGAGTATAGCTGTAAAACAAACCAATACAACCAGCGCCTTTGAACGGGTCAAATCTTGAACATGGCTGGGTTCCAAGCAATCCCCATACTTCCTTACTATTTAGTATGGCAGAAAAAGATTTAGGATGTCCCAATACATGCACGTCAATTGTAGTATGCTGAAAATACATAAATGCCCCCACTAACTCCAATAGCATTTTGGAGTATTCGTCTTTATTCTTGACATTTCTCGACATAATGAAAAGAAAATCTTCCTCATCTGATTTTTTTTTTTCTCTCTCCTGTCTGTGGCCCTAAAACTCTTCTGTACTTTAGTATGTAGTGTAGTAAAAAGACTAAAACTCTTCTGTACTTTAGTATGTAGTGTAGTAAAAAGACTAAAACGCTTCTGTACTTTAGTATGTAGTGTAGTAAAAAGACTAAAACTCTTCTGTACTTTAGTATGTAGTGTAGTAAAAAGAAAGAGTATGCGATTTGGAACGCAGGGTGTGTCCTTGTATTTTTTTTGTTGTCGCATTTTTCTCTTTATTTTGTGTTGTTCAAATGAAAAGCTTTTAATTTTTCTTTTCAGGGAAACTTGCACGATCGGTACGGTCACATTGTCGCCTTATCAGCAAAATTCCTGTTCCTCAAGATGGAGTTTCATGCAAAGGTAAAAACCTAAATATAAGTCTTTATTAATGTATAACAAATATTATATTTATCTTTTATATATAATTAATTATGTGATATAAACCATTTAAATACCAATATAAAAACATTCCTTCTCCCTCACAGCACAAGGTGATCCCGGCAAACTTTGAGGCCAGTGACGAGACGCTGTACAAGGAAGCAGGAAATGACATGAACAAAGTGTAAGATTTCATTCTTACCCTAAAACTATGGTTGCGTTCAGAATCGCATACTTTCTACTATATAGTATGGTAGAAAAAAGATTTAGGATGTCCCGACTCTTGTGGCCAGATTTAGGATGGTTAGAAGTACCCGGATGTCCTACTTCATCCGGCCAAGATTGTTAGTGTTGAAAACTGCATCCTATTTGGAGCGATTCTGACCCACAATCCGGTGCGCACGTGAAGTGACGTCACATCGACGAAGCCTCCATATGAAAACAAACGGGGATGCGACGGATATAAAAGCAAGAGGCAAGATCAAGGCGCAATGTTATGATGAAATAAGAGAGAAAAGCATGTCCCAATAGTATGCCTACTGCATCCTAACTAGATTCTTTTTATCGTCGGATGTAGTATGTAAAATAGAAAAAAGAAAGAGTATGCGATTTGGAACGCAACCAATATGAGCTCTGACATTTTGTCAAATTCATATAATAATAATATGTGTTAAAATGTGCCATATTGGCTCGTTGCAGTGGTCACGGGTTCAAATCCGACCCGTGGACCTTTACTGCAGGTCACCCCCTCCCTCTCTCTCTCTCTCTCTGTCTCCCCATTTCAACTCTGTACTATCCGATTAAGCTTGAAAAGGCCAAACAATAATCTTTAAAAAAAACCTGACGTGTTTAAATGTGCTTTATAAAACCTGCTCTAAATGTATCATAGGTTGGATATAACACAGGAGCTGCTGGATTACTGGGACGCTGCACTGAAGATGGAAGAGACCGGTGAGTCCACATTTGAGCCTGATTTTGCGTGATCTTCCAGAACCAATCAGGGGCTGCCTTCCACTAACAGACACACAGAGATTGGAGAAAGTCCAGACTGATCTGTGGCCGAGAAAACAAATGTGAAGCTCGCATATTATGCATGTTAACCACTTGGCTATCAAGGCAATCTGAAGCAAATTACCTTCAATGAAATTAAAGGCCTACTTCACCGGTTGGAATATGAAGGTTTATTGAACTCGGAGATCCTATTTAGTATAAATGTGCAAAAAAAAAATTGAAATCGGATCATCTTAGCCTGAGAAAAGGCAGAAAGAGTGTTTTATGGTCTCACTGTCTAACACTACAGTTTCCTACTTGTGACATCACACGTAGGGTTAGGATTAACAGGACAGCTGGGCTGAGGGAAGACTGAGGGAAGACTGAGGGAAGAAAAACCTCATTCATTATATTATAATAGTTATTTTATAATGATAGAACGCCGATTCCGTATGGGTGAAGTATTCCTTTAAATGAAATGAAATGTTTTATATTACGTCTTGTCCACAGTTCTGCGTCAGCTGGATGCTAACGGAGCTAAATCGACCACAGCAGCCGGTCAGTGCAGACTGACTCCTCTGATCCCTCTGATCCTCGACTGCAGCTTCCTCTACCACTTCACTGTGCTGCTGATGTTCAAGCTACACAGCCGTGAGTTAGAGAAATATATATTATTTATCTGTCTGTCTGTCTGTCTGTCTGTCTGTCTGTCTGTCTGTCTGTCTGTCTGTCTGTCTGTCTGTCTGTCTGTCTGTCTGTCTGTCCGTTCAAGCTACACAGCCGTGAGTCAGAGAGAAATAGAAATATATGTATTTTTTTATTTTTCAATCAAACATTTTTTAACACCATTCTGAAGGTTATTATAGAAGGATGTGTTCCTATGTTGTTAATTGTATGATTTATGATAGATTTTGTTCTTAGAAAACATGCTGAACATGCATTTTTAAGACCGGTTTCGGAAATCTGGACACTAGAATGTTGTAGAAATTAAATTCAGATTTTAACTCTGGCTTTATCCAACATCTAGATTTTTGTTTTTTTAAAGAGATGCAAATGTATACATATTAAGTTATTCAAACATTTCTGAAGTTAAACCATATTGACCTGCAATGTTTCACCTTAAATCCATCATATCCTCCTTGCTTACAGGCATTGCCCCGGATGTTCTCCTTGGACATCGAGAGCGATTTCGAGATCTGTTTACAAGGTCTGTTGGACACTTTTTTTATTTTGTACTATATAGTTACTTCTAATGTTTTCTGTAAGTGACCTAGTGTATTTATTCTTGCTTCAGTCTCACTCAGTTCTACGATCGTGCCAGAGAAATGGAGTTCTTTAAAAGTATCATCCAGATCCCAGATCTACCTGATGTAAGTAGGAGTTTCAATTAAAGCTTACACATTTATTTATTATATATATATATATATATATATATATATATATATATATATATATATTATATATATTATATATATATATATTATATATATATTATATAAATGCATACATATTATGTAAATATGACAGAACAACAAGAAAAAAATACCAAGTATGTGGCAACATACCGCACACTGGAGACATTCTCTATTATATACAGTATGCATTTGTTTTGTGTGGTTTTCCATCATGCACATGTAAGGCAAGGCAAGTTTATTGATATAGCACAATTCAGACTCGAGGCCATTCAAATTGCTTTACAGTGGCAAAAAATACATCAAGATTAGACGTTAGAAATTGCATTTAAGAGATATTAAAAACAAAGAACAAATACAGACAGATTTGTATATGTATTCTATTTATTCCAACAGGAACCTCCAAACTTCCTCCGTGCCGCTGCGTTGGGTGAATATAAGAAGCCGGTGGTGTTTATGCCCAACGAGGAAGGTTACAACGAGGACGAAGTAGAACCACAGGTAAGCTGATAAACAGGTTAATGTGAGACGAAAACGAAAAATCTCAACTTCTAAAGCATTTTACATCAGCTAAAATTTCCATAATCCTTCATAGCACTATTCTGAAGGTTATTACAGAAGGATTTGTTCACATGTTGTTAATTGTGGGAGTTATGTATTATATATTTTCATCTTAAAAACATGCCGAATGAATTTATTTTTAATCTTTTTTTTTTTGTAAAATTTAAAAAGGTTGTAACCCAAATCTGTTAAGTAAAAACTTTGGACAGTAATATGTTACAAATAAACAAAAAATGTTAATCATCTATCATTGAGATTTTTGTCTTGAAAAGATTAAAATTTACGCATTATTATTTAGATATTGCCAAATTTGCATATTTTTTCAAACATTTCCTGATATAAATTGATGTAGAAAAAATGAATGATGGTACTTTATAAGGTAAAATGTTGAACCCATTCACCTGCATTGTCTCGCCTTATAAATGATGCATTACGTGAATGTTTACAATCTCTTTTTTTCTGGTTTTAATGGCTGACATTTTGTTTTGTTATTTTTCTCCTGTCAGTATTATTCCCTGAGCCAAACTCCCGATGTGTCTGTGGATCAGAGGGAGACAGAGAACGAGATTCTGAAGAGAGAGTTAGAGGCTCTAAAACCAGAGCTGCACCTCATCAAGACTGAGGTAAGATCGGGCGCTCCGGTTGTGTGGTGGATAGAGCGCGTACTATATTGGCTCCGGCCTTAGTTGCAGTGGTCACAGGTTCATATCTGACCCTTTACTGCAGGTCATTCTCTCTCTCTCTGTCTGTCTGTCTGTCTGTCTGTCTCCCCATTTCAACTCTGTACTGTCTAATAAAGCTTGAAAATGCCAAAAAATAATCTTTAAGAAAAGACTGAGGTAAGATCTTTCTATGGTAACATCTATGTAGGGCTGGGCGATATGGACAAAGTGCAAAGGCCAATCAGAATCTAAAGTTAGTCCCTTATAGTGGAAGGCAGCTTCTGATTGGTTCATGTAGTGGTTAATCCATCCACCTGAGACCAGCCATTTCTCACCAGCGTATTCAACAATAATAATAACAATCTTGGCCGGATGTAGTAGGACATCCGGGTACTTCTAACCATCCTAAATCTGGCCACAAGAATCAGGACATCCTAAATCTTCTTTCTACCATACTATATGGTAGAAAGGATGCCATTCGGAACGCAGGGACAGAGATTGGAGAAAGCCCAGACTGATCTGTGGGAGAGAAATGAAAGTGAAGCTTGCGCTAGATCAGGCTTGTCTCACCAGGCTATCCCTACATAGCTGTGTGACTTCTTAGGTCTCCTGTTGCGAAATAAAAAGTGAAATATCCGCCCTTAATTCATCATCTGTTGTGGAGCTGATAGGCTTCATCAACTTTGTGTCAACTCGTTTGGCGATGGCTTGAATGTAACCGACATTCATTTATAAGAAAAAGTTACGCACTATAGCTATAAAGGTAACATATACCGTGTGTGTCGGTCTGTCTGTCTGTGTGTCTGTCTGTGTATGTCTGTCTGTCTGTGTGTCTGTCTGTCTTTGTGTCTCTGTGTCTATCTATCTATCCATCTGTCTGTCTGTCTCTGTTTCTGTCTGCCTGTCTGTCTGTCTGTCTCTCTGTCTGTCTGTCTGTCTGTCTGTCTTTGTGTCTGTTTGTCTGTCTGTCTCACCCCCCTCCACAGGCCCAGAGGTGTGTGACAGAGCTGCGGTCCCAGGTCAACCGTCTGGAGGCGGAGCTGGAGGAGCAGCGGACACACAAGCAGACGGCCATGATGGAGAAGGAACACATGAGGATGGAGGTGGACGCGCTACGATGTGCTAATGTGGCTAACGTAGGAGCGCAGATAGGATTCAAAGAGGCAGACAGTGAGTATTTACATAGAGAGAAGGCAGGAAGACAGACAGACAGACACACACACACACACACACACACACACACACACACACTCTCTCACACACACACACACACACACACACACACACACACACACACACAGACAGGCTTCAAAGAGGCAACCAGACAGTGAGTATAATACAAGACAATACAACAGATCTGAGTCCATATGAATGTAAACTGCATCTTACCTTTAAGATGTTTAGATGACATCATGAATTCATCCATATCCTTTATTTCCATTTCACTTTTAATAAGGAACCAACATAAACATGTTCAGGCATGTGAGCAGTTTCCTTCAGTCAACAAACACTAGTCCAGTTAATTGTCTGCATCACTTTCCACATATATACTGTAGTACATTTTCTCCACTTGTCATTTATATGTCCTTTTCAGTTTTAGTTGGTACTTTTTTTTTTGGGCGGCAGTGGCGTAGTGGGTAGGGAGATTGCCTCTTGAGTGCAGGGTCAGAGGTTCGATTCCCCGCCTACCCGCCACATGTTGAAGTGTCCCTGGGCAAGACACTGAATCCCAAATTGCTCCCGATGGTTCAGAGAGCGCTTACTGCCATCGGTGTATGAGTGTTTCTATGAATGGGTGAATGTGGTTAGAAAGCGCTATATAAGTCAAGTCCATTTACCATTTTCCATCACTGCAGTATAAAACACAGACAGACAGAAACACACACACACACAAATACAGATATGTGTGTGTAGGTGAAACGGCAATAAGAATGTATCAATCTGAATCTAACTAACTAATTATTCTCTGATCTTTCTCCACACAGCCAGAGCGCAGGCGGCCGAGCTTCGTTTCTCTCAACTCAAAGAGCGACATGCAGAGCTGGTGACCAGCCACGCAGACCTCATGAAGAAGGTAAACCAGGGCTTCTTACACTCTATTAAAGGGAAAGTTAGAAAGATTTGGGGAAATGCCAAAAGCATCACACGTAGCACCTAATTACCTCAACATTAAAAAATATGTTTTAATTTAAACTAGTCGACTATAAGCAAGAAAACGCAGAAAAAACCAAGCACAATGTAAACCATAATGTTTATACATTTTAGGAGACCTTTGGCCTTAATAACATTTCTAGACTCTTACCAAGCTGTTTAAGTAAACACGATTGCAATGTGCTACGAGCCATTTTATTGAATTTTTTTTAGAAAACTGACTGAATAAAAGTTAAGAAAAACCATTTACAGCAAAATACATTTTCACTGATTAAGGCAAACGTGTTTAAATCTGGACATTTCGAATTTTCTAATTATCCTGAATTGTTTTTGGGGTTTGTTACAGAATGCAGAAACAGTGAAGCTGTATTCCTGCACCAAACACGGACAAGACGATCTACTGAGAGTCAAACAGCAGCTGGAGAACGAGCTGGAGAATCTACGCCAGGAGAAAATCAACGCGGTGAGAATATGTTCAACTTCTGACTCACGACCACTGCAGACTGTCAGGCTACTAACACCTCTGGCATCTAGTATGAGTATTTTTAGCTGGCATGTGTCACATTTTGTTTTATAATTTGTAATTATTTAATAATTTAATTTTGCATGTGCATTGCCAATTTGATTAAAACTTTACAAAGAAGTTTTAAAGGTGCAGTGTGTAATATGACATCATCAAGAAAGTTCTAGAAAGTTCTAGAATGCAACGCTCCCTGGGTAACCCCAACCCTTTTGAATAATAACAGAAGCTACAGTGGCCTTCAGGGACAAGAACAATTCTAAATTCTAAACAATGCACCTGATGACATTCCAAAAACATGGATTCCTCCGACACACACACACACACACACACACACAAGCTCTAACCACTGCACCACAAGCGTTTTTCGTTTTTTAGCTTTAGTTAACCAACTACATTCCTCCCTAGCTTTGCTCAAGTTCGTCTTCTTATGCTGAGAAGTCATTGGTAGTTTATGAGGCTTTGAAAGTAGCTTACCCAACTCTGGTGATGGAATATTGTCTTTTTTTGTGGTTTTATAGTTTTATTCATATGGACAAAAAAAACAGAATAAGGTAACACATACAATACATACACAACACCCCCCCATCCCCCCCTCCCCCCTCTCTCCTCCCCCCTCCCTCACATAAACAGACAAGGAATACAGAAAAAAGTGAAATAAATGGAATATTGTCCTTTCAACCAGTAAAACTTTCTCTCTCTCTCTCTCTCTCCCTCTCTCTCTCCCTCTCCCTCTCCCTCTCCCTCTCCCTCTCTCTCCCTCTCCCTCTCCCTCTCCCTCTCCCTCTCCCTCTCTCTCTCCCTCCTCTGATCAGATGAATCAGCAGCAGTTGGATTCTCAGCGTCTGAACAAAGAACTTCTGGATCAAAGAGCCGAGATGCTTTACCTGCGCAGCGCTCTGGAGAACAAGGAGATGGTGAGAGACTGGAGAAGATACACTTACACTTTGTTTGGCATATTAAAGTATTGGGAGTCGGAAATCACAAATTCCTTTGTTGAGAGTCTGTGTTTGTAGGTTATTTTTTTTTAAATTGACTGTTTTATCTCAAATATCCCTGTAACATAAATGGTAAGTAAGACTACTCGGAAAAAAAAATAATGTTGCCGAACACAATTTGTGAAATTCCACCTAAGCCAAACAGCGACAAAACCTCACAACTATTCCCCGTTTACCCAAAATATGCCTATTAAACATGAATTGGTTTATGTGAGGGAAGGGGAAGAGGAGAGGGGGGAGGAGAGAGGGGTTTGGGTGTTGTGTATGTATTGTATGTGTTTACTTATTCTGTTTTTTTTTGTCCATATGTATAAAACCACTAAAATAAAAGTAAAAAAAAAAAAAAAAAAAAAAACGTGAATTGATGCCTTAAAGGTGCAGTGTGTAATATGACATCATCAAGAAAGTTCTACAAAGTTCTAGAATGCAACGCTCCCTGGGTAACCCCAACCCTTTAGAATAATAACAGAAGCTACAGTGGCCTTCAAGGACAAGAACAATTCTAAATTTTAAACAATGCACCATATGACATTCCAACTATGACGCTTTCAAGATGGCGGCACTAGGCCTTGGTCCAAAATATGCAGAAATATGGACATATATGAGACCCTTTCTAAGGGAAAAATAAATAATTCAAAAACATTTTTCAGCTATTATGCACTAAATTAAATGTACTTATGGATATTATAATTACTTTCTACAAAATCTGCTAGGAAATAAAACCCAAAATTCTACACACTGCAGGTTTAAATATCCCCCTCCCCCCCTCTCTTCCAGGAGGGGTCCCAGGCCAGCAGCAGCCTGTCTGCCCTTCAGGCGGAGCGAGACGCGTTGCTGCGATCAACCAGAGAGAAAGACAGCGAGCTCTCGTCGCTAAGACAACAGTCCCAGAGTCTCCACGGCAACATGGACCTGGAGAGAGACAGAGTCAACAGAGAACTGGAGGCTCTCAGGGCCCAGCTACAACAACAGGTGGGAACTAGTTACATTAAGTTTAGTTACTCTATTTGTCCATAGTTAATGCACATACAGACACTCGAAGCGCGGTTTTACTGTGTCATTTTCTTTCGTCTTTTTTTTGTTTAATTTCTCAATTTTAAATTTTTTTTTTAAATTTTTTTTTAAGTTTTTTTTTTTGGCATTTTTGATGCTTTATTGATAGTGTAGAGACAGAGTTGAAATGGGGCAGAGAGGGGAGTGACATGCAGAGCACGACCGCGGGCTGGAATCGAACCCGGGTCCGCTGCTGGCCGAGGCCCATGGGGGGGGGGTGGGGGGGGGGGGGGGACGCCCTACCAACTGAGCTAAGGGCTCCCCCAACACTGGTTGAAATCTTCTCTGATAAACTGTGTGTCTTTGTGTTTATAGCTGAACATTAACGCAGAGCAGAAGTTGGAGATCGATCGTCTGAGGAGAGAGCTGGAATCCACCAGAGCTGAACTGGCTCGAGCAAACGGCGCCCTGCAGAGCAAGGAAATGGTAGGAGGGGTTTACACTGGTATTACTAATGGAGAGGAAAAAAAGTGCCCGTGAAATATCGAAAAAAAAAAATTATTTAAAAAAATTGTGAAAAAAATTAAATTAGTTAAATTGAATTAATACAAAATTCCAGATAAATTAGAAAAATACAACATAGATAAATTAATAACGTAATAATAATAAATAATAATAATAAAAAATGTAACATAAAAAAAATATCCTCTTTAGAAAAAATAAACACTCCTATATGCATGTCTCCTATTTGACCCTCGGGGCGCTAGTTTCCTGTATGAAATGTGCTAAAATAATGAAGTTAATTATTGTTATTGTGCAACAGCAGGTGATACACTGTTCAATTCAAGTTTAAACGGATTACCATGAACATCCTCTAATACTTGTGAAACGTATTGTCTCGTATTCAGAGTGGGTCCCAGCTGAGCAGCTCCTTAGCCGGGCTGCAGTCGGAGAGAGAGATGATGCTTCGCTCTGCCAGGGAGAACGAGGCTGAACTCAACTCACTCCGACAGCAGGTTTGTTTATTTGTTCATAACCTGCAGACATTTACTGCATCATGCCCCCCCCCCTTTCTCTCCCCTTCTCCACTCTGTACTATGGTCAGGAGATATTCTTCATAGGGTTTCTAGAGTTCTTTTTTTTTTTCTTTTTTTCAGACATATCAAAAACAATACAAAACAAAATGAAAAGCATAAAAATACAAGAAACAAAATGTATGTTTAAATGACTTCACAAAAAGAAAAAAAAAAGAAAACAAATGATCTGTATTGATGTGATATGCCTGAAAAGGAGCAGGAAGAAGTATACACTTATTTAATCCTACCCCCTTTTCCACAGTAAAAAACATAAAAATATTTATTATATTCGCTTCTTGTATTCCATATAATCTCTACACAATCTATCTATACAATTGGCGATACTGTATTTGACATTTACGATCTATACATACATACAACTTAAATATACTATGATTTTTTATATTTTATATATTTATACAATGCATATATCTATATTTATATACAATCGATTGTGAAACATTTGAACATTGTGATAATGTGACAATTCACATATTCACATCAAATGCTATGTTCAGTTGTTCCGTGTGGATGTTTTTGCTGTTTATTTACCCTAATACATTTTTTTTTTTAATAAATAAAAATGTTACTGAGAGTTGAGTTGATTTAGTTTTTTTCCACTTCAGGCTCAGATGCACCAGAGTTCACTGGAGCAGGAGAGACAACGCAGCAACATGGAGATACAAAACCTCCACGCTCAGCTACAACAACAGGTGATGCACTGTGTGTGTTAGTTGGTTATATTCTACTTAACATGGACATCACAGTTAAAAAAAAAGTTAAGAAATGTCACATTTTCAAGACAATTGTCTGAACTAGATGTTTGAGTTTGGAGGCATAAACTAACATATTTACATATTTGTGTGTTTGTGTGTGTGTGCCTGCGTGCTTTGTCTGCCTGTCTGTCTGTCTGTCTGTCTGTCCGTCTGCCCGCCTGTCTCTCTCTCTGTCGGTCTGTCTGTCTGTCTCTCTCTCTCTCAGGCCTGTCGTGAAGGTGAGCTGACCCATAGGCTTCATGAGGAGCAGTTCAGTTTGCTGCAGTGTGCCGTGGTCGAGGCCGAGGGAATCATTCTGGACGCGGTCGCCAAACTAGACGACCCCATCCACATCGCCTGTATCAGCTCGCCTGGTAAAAACTACACACATCACATTGACAACACCGAATTTACTGAATAGTAGTGCTTTCAATTAATCATTAGCTATTTTTTAAGTAATATATAGTCCATCAAATATAATTTTTTAAATGCACATCAAGGGAGGAAATCCAGAAACATTACATTCATTACTATGCATTTACTGAATACTAGGGTTATCAATTAACCATTTGATAATTTTTTCAGTAAATTTAGTTTATAAAATGTCAGAAAATAGTACACAATGCTCATCACAGGAGGACGTCTTAAAGGTAGAGTGTGTAGATGTATTGGCATTTCTCAGAACAGACTTGGTAGAAATGAAATAATATATTCATAAGTATGTTTAAATTTGTTCATAATAGCTTGAAAATGAATTGATTTTTCATTCTTCATAACATTTCTCTGACCTCATTTCTCGCTGTGTATTTTTACAGATTATTTGATCAATCGAGCTGAAATCACTCTGGCTTCAATTGACAAAATGCAGCAGAGCCATTCTTTCTACATGGGGAACAGGAACGGTAAGTGTGTCTGTCTAGAGTCTGTCTGTCTGTCTGTCTGTCTGTGTAGTATAAATAACAATTATGTCTTCTATTCAACATAAAAAAAACAGTTGAAAATGTAACATAGAACAGTGTAGTACCGGAAGTTATATTGCAAGATACATAAAAAATGCCTTACAACATTTTCTTGGGGTTAGTGCATTAAGTGACATTTTTTTCAATAAATTATTATTTCCTTTTGTGTTAGCCCTTCCATTATAGATTGCAGTGACTGATATATGAATAGAAAGGACCATACTGTTTAATCCGTGTGTGTAAGTGTGTGTTTAGCTCTAGAATAGACAAATAATGCATATGATTCTGTTGTGTTTAGATGCCAGTGGTTTGTTGAGATCCGTCACACAGTTTTCTCATCTTGCCGCTGACACCATCGTTAACGGATCGGCAACGTCACACTCTGCTCCAACCGACCAGGCTGACCGTAAGAGACTCACTCACTCACTCACTCACTCACTCACTCACTCACTCACTCACTCACTCACTCACTCACTCACTCACTCACTCACTCACTCACTCACTCACACACAAACACACAAATGAAATCGCTCACTTTAACCGACATTCATTTACATGAAAGAGTTACACACTGTAGCTTTAACCCAACCCACACACACACACACACACACACCAGAGGTGGAAAGAGTACAAAAATATTCTACTCAAGTAAAAGTATGATTACTTGGATGAAATTTTACTTAAGTAAAAGTAAAAGTACTAGTCTAAAAATCTACTTAAGTAAAAGTGAAAAAGTAGCTGATTTAAAATGTACTTAAAGTACAAGTTACTAGTTACTTTTTAACAGCGGGAGGGGGCAGGGGTCTCTTCTGTGTAGGGCATTCTATATACAAGGGGATATAAATCTCAAACTAGTTTTGTTTAATCAATGCAACACTTTTACAAATTAAAGTGCACAAATTAAACAAATCATGTCACCACACATGTATGGATGTATACTGTGTCATTATACTTTAGATAAGCAAATATGGAGCAAATAGTCTGTTAATGGGGGAATGGGAAAGTAACCGGTCTACAAACCTAAACAGACTGCAGCTGCAGTTCTAATAATGTAATTAATTGATCTAAACCATGGAAATTGCAAGGTTAGGCTGCTCGATTTTGACAAAAATCATAATCATGATTATTTTGATTGACATTGTGTAATCACAATTATTAGACAATTATTCATTGATTTAAGAACTGCAACATGCACTTATTTAACATTTGAAACCATGACTTTTGACTTTAAACATATCCTAATTGAACTGAAAACAAGGAAAATGCAAATAGGTAATAATATAATAAGTAAAACATATTTTTTATAATTAAATAAAATAAGTGTCAAAATCAAAATAAACCGTTGCAAATGTTGTTGATAGGGCACGTCTTTTGCTAGCAGGAATGTGAGGGCATATTTAATTTATATCTCATGGAGCTGGCTGGATAAGCAAGTTGCATTGTAGGCTACAGTGTTCTTAATTGATGATTGTGGTGGCAAGAGTCAAGGAGCTTTAAACTTCCAGTGTTTTTTATTTCTTTATTGCTTGGTCATAGACCACTTGGATTCAACTTAAAGTGAGTAAACTAATTGGTCGTGATGTTTTGAGGTGCAGCTGGGTCGCATATGACTTTTTTTCTCTCTCTCTCACGGTCGCGCATGTCATCTGACGCGCGTGTCCGCGCATAACATATCTTGCACATTGTTTTAGTCTATTACTTTTACCTTTCTTCTCGAGCAAAGGCTGACTTTCTGCCGTCTTCTGGAAGTTTTTCAAAGCTCCCGGCAACACGCACCGTCTCCATCCTACTCTGCACTGTTAAACTGAAAGCTAGGTGAGGGAGGGGCCGATCGTACGGCTGGATGAAAGGTTTGCTGCATTTAAAAGCCTTCACGTCTTCACGTGCGGTACAATGACAGTTTAACTAGGATTATTTTGTTTTAATGATAGAGGGAAGCAATGTTTGTTATCATTTAGTCGCAATGATTATGTCGATCATTCTCTGTCTTAGTTTCCGGTATTGTGCCGTAAAAATAAAAGCCCCCCGCGATATTTCTTTTCTTTTCTCTCCTTTCCCTATCTATTTTTTACTCAGTAACGCAGGTGATATAAAATGTAGCGAAGTACAATACTTCAAAATAAACATACTCAAAGTAAAAGTAAAAGTATAGGTTTTAAAAATCACTTAAAAAATTACAAGTACACGAAAAAACTACTCAATTACAGGAACGCGAGTAAATGTAATTCGCTACTTTACACCCCTGACACACACACACACACACACACACACACACACACACACACACACACACACAGACTAACCCTCCCCTCCCTCTTTGCAGGTTTGACTGACAGCTGTCGTGATGCGGCGAATCACTGCCTTCAGTTCTTGAAGGATCTGAAGCTTCAGGCCAGTTTACCCAGAGCAGATCCCTCCGCCGTGCGCTACACCGTCCAACGCATCCTCGCTCTGGGACAGGTGTGTGTGTGTGTGTGTGTGTGTGTGTGTTGCAGTTGTAAGTCACTTTGGATAAAAGCGTCTGCTAAATGACATGTAATGTAACAAAACTAGCCCTGCCCTTCCTTACTATATATACATATTTTGAAAAATGTTGTTTCAATTCATCCCATACATTTTGAGATTATTTGTTATATAAGTGAAGGATCCCTAGATTCAATAGGATTCGACATTGATTATCTAGATTTTAAGGGCAATCCATAATTTGGTCGTCTGATGTTGGTGCAGAGCTTAGTACAGACAGAAGAACCTTTTAAACATGACAGTTCTCATCAAACCGTTTGGTCGTAGGCTCGGTGCTACTTTGACACTCCTCCCTTTTTTTCTTCCCATTTATCTTATATGTTGTTTTGTATTGTATATTGTACAGCACTTAGGTCAACACATGTTTTTAAATGTGCTATAGAAATAATTTTGACGGGCGCCCTTAGCTCAGTTGGTAGGGCGTCCCCCCCATGGGCCTCGGCCAGCAGCGGACCCGGGTTCGATTCCAGCCCGCGGTCGGTAAAAAAAAATGCAAAAAAAAATTCTTAAAAAAAAATATATGTAATAATTTTGACTTTGACTTTGATTTTGACTATAACTGTTTTCTTTTGAACTTGTTGACGTTTAGGAGTTGCGTCCCAAAGGGCGAGACGTGCTGAAAGAAGAGCTTGGCTCCATGGTGGATAAAGAGATGATCGCTACGTCCACAGCTATAGAAGAAGCTGTTCTCAGGATGGACGTAAGAGAACACACACATTATTATGACATCTATGGGCGCTCCGGTGGCGTAGTGGATAGAGCGCGTACCATATTGGCTCCAGCCTTCGTTGCAGTGGTCGCGGGTTCAAATCCGACCCGTGGACCTTTACTGCATGTCATCCCCCCCCCTCTCTCTCTGTCTCCCCATTTCAACTCTGTATTATCTAATAAAGCTTGAAAATGCCAAAAAAAAATAATTATTATGACATCTATTGCAGCATGTCCGTCCTGGGAGAGGGATCCCTTACTCTGTCAACTCTCCCTGAGGTTTCTAAACATTTGTAATCCCTATAAAGGGTTTTTACTGGGAGTTTTTTCTCAGCCGAGCTAAGGGTGTAAGGGCAGAGGGTGTCGTACTGTATGGAATGTAAAGCCCACTGAGGCAAATGTCTATTTGTGATATTGGGCTGTACAAATAAAAAAAAAAAAATATTTACTATATTATTATGGCAGACAAACGTATGAACTACAGCTGTTGATTTTTGACCTTATCTATTATGATTTGTGTGTGTGTGTGTGTGTGTGTGTGTGTGTGTGTGTGTGTGTGTGTGTGTGTGTGTGTGTGTGTGTGTGTGTGTGTGTGTGTGTGTGTGTGTGTGTGTGTGTGTGTGTGTGTGTGTAACCTTATCTATTATGATTTCTTCAGGAAATACTGAATCAGGCAAAGAGAGACACCAGTGGAATCAAACTGGAGGTCAACCAGAGGTAAGACTGAACCTTTAAACCGTTTTAATATTTATGAAAACAGTCTCATTTACTTTGCTTCTCCATGGTCATATCACCATTATTAATCTGACATAGTCACATATAAATACATTACCTCATGGCCATGCATCCGGCCGTCTCTCTTTCACTCGCTTCCTAAACAAATGCACGCACACACGGTAGAAAATATCTTTAGGACAGCAGGCGATGGATAGATAGATAGATAGATAGATAGATAGATAGATAGATAGATAGATAGATAGATAGATAGATAGATAGATAGATAGCAGGCGCTGGTGTGGTAAAAACACTACTGCTTTGGTCCAAAGGGGGCGCTACAATAAACAACTCAAAACTCCTTATAGTCACTTCTGTCCTTCAATTTTTCTTTAAAGGTGCTGTAAGCAGAATGGTTCTTTTAGCTAACTTCCTGTCAGTTACTGCACGTAGCAGTCCCCTCGCTGGTCCCTACGTCACCACATTAATGCACTGCGGTCTTCAAGCAGCAAGTTATCTAGCATCATCTCAGATCCACAAGTGTGATAAAACATGATAAAAACCATCAAAACAGACATTGGGAAGGATTTTTACCTGCTCCGCCATTGTAGGCGCATAAACATTCACCCATCTGTTGCTCTGGCGTGCACCGGCAGTGAGACGGCTGCCGGTTTGTAGCATTCTTTCTTTCTGACTGAGAGATCGGAGGTATGAAAGGTGCACACTATGTAAGTGATCACTGTATGAATGTAGAGTGATTTAATACTTATATTAACATAAATAAATCGCTTACTTCACCTTTAATGCAATCTGTGTGATTTTCTATATTTTCTTTCTGTTTCGTCACAGTATCCTGGGATCCTGCTCCGACCTGATGAAGGTATAACGTCTGTCTGCTTTATCATACATGTCTGTGAACTCTTGATTTATTTTCACTCAGTATTTCTTCTTCTGTGCTTGTATCTCTGCAGGCCGTTCACATGCTGGTGACGGCTTCTACCGACCTGCAGAAAGACATCGTGGAAGGAGGCCGGGTGAGTTGATGAGTTGACGTGTGATTGTGTCGCAAAGTAAAAAAAAACAGTAGATTTTTGCATCTTTTCCTGGGATGTTTTAGCCAAACTTATAAGAAGAACTGTAGCAGTCAGACTTAAAATATTCCTTAAAGTCGGGCGCTCCGGTGGTGTAGTGGATAGAGCGCGTACCATATTGGCTCTGGCCTTCGTTGCAGTGGTCGCGGGTTCGAATCTGACCCGTGGACCTTTACTGCAGGTCATCCCTTCCCCCTCTCTCTCTCTCTGTCTCCCCATTTCAACTCTTTACTATCTAATAAAGCTTGAAAATGCAAAAAAATTAAAAATATATTCCTTAAAGTCAGACCATATATGTTCTGCCTTGAAACCACAGTTAAGTGTTCACACACACACACAGTTAACACAAGTGAAGCTCCGGCTCGTCAGTGAGCGGACTGATTTTTGTCAGTTTGGTGAACAGTCCCTGAACAGTCGGAGTGATGTTGTTCGCTCATATCAGCGCTGCTTCAGAACGCATGGAATGTCTCTCGTCCAATCAAATCACTCGGTCAGAACCAACTGCTGTATAAGTGTAAATGTCTTGTGTATTTGTTCTTCCTCTAGGGAGCGGCATCCATCACAGACTTTTACGCCAAAAACTCTCGGTGGACAGAGGGACTGATCTCTGCCTCCAAAGCTGTGGGCTGGGGCGCCACTCAGCTGCTGTAAGCATCAACATATACACACACATATGGCGCTTTTCCACCGCATGGTATCAGCTCGACTCGACTCGACTCGACTCGCATTTTTGGCTTTTCCACCGCAATTTCATGGTACCTGGTACCACGTAGCGGCTGCTTTTTTGGTATCGCCTCGCTCTAGGGTCCAAGCGAGCTGAGCCGATGCTAAAAGGTGACGTCGGCAGACGGCCGGCCACTGATTGGCCAGAGACTATTGTCTGGCCAATCAGTGGCCAGAGACTACCGGCTTCATTCTGTTGTTTATTCTCCCCAACTCTCCGGGACTTTTGAGTGTATTTCCGCCGCGTGCAGCCTTCTCTGGCTCTCTTTCATTTGATTTGCATCACAGATCCGAATTTATTTTCCATATATTCGCTAAGCTCACCCAGTGTTGGTTGTTGGGGAAGTTACTTACATACGAGAGGAGACATGTAGGGCAGCTAGCAGCTAGGCTAAATAGTAGCCAGCTGGGACAGACATGATAGCGAGCGATTACATTACAAGCCTCGGACTGAACTGATTACCTCAATAAAATATTCAGGCTGAGACACGGCTTGCATTTGAAAACACGTATCCTGAAACAAGCACTAAACAGTCAACTTTATCATGCCCGTGTTTACGTGCATAGGGATGTACGTGACGCATCCCTACAGCTGACTGTGTGGCAGAGTCACACATCGGGACATCAACCATCCCTCTTAATGGCCCGTAGCAATATTTTCTACTTCTTTTAGCAAACAGATACAAGGGGGTATTTCTTAAAAAAAATTCATCCGTGTTTTTGGCGGTTGGTTCAGTTAATAGTGCAACAACTGCTCGTAATTTCTGCTTTGCTACTTTGCTCCGGAGTAGGCTTTCAGCCCCTTACGACGACCCCGCCCACGTTCAGCAGGTACTATTTGCGGTGGAAAACGACCCGTGCTGCTACCAAACCAAGTTGAGTCGAGTCGAGTTGAGTCGAGTCGAGCTACATGTGCGGTGGAAAAGCGCCAATACAGTACATATATATATATTTTTTAAACTATTTATTTATTTATAAAAGACAAGCAGTTTACACACAGAGTACAGAACAGTAAACAACAGCGTACTTTTACTTTTCTTTGACTTCTGAAAAACATCTCTATACATGGTCAATGATTATCTTATATATATTTAGTTATATTTGAATATCAGACTAAGTAAAGGTGGAGTCAGTGATTCTGGAGAACGCTTGTTGTCACAATCACTTTTTACGAAAATCAGTGAATATATCCTCATGATCGGCTACCTGTCCGTACTGTTTAAACACTGGAAAAAATCTGGTGTTAATACACAGCCTAGGCTCTGTAAACAGGCAAGTTGATAGCTATGGTAGTTTACAGAGCCTGGGCTATTTGTCAACACCAGTTTTGTTTTAAGTGTGCACAAAAAATAATTTACCATAAGTGATTTTGACTACAAACGTTCTCAATATTAACTGACTCCACCATTAATGAACTCTCTCCTGTGTTTGCTCCCTATCAGAGGATCAGCTGACAGAGTCTATCTATCTATCTATCTATCTATCTATCTATCTATCTATCTATCTATCTATCTATCTATCTATCTATCTATCTATCTATCTATCTATCTATCTAATAAAAACCTGTCTTTGCCTTTATATAATCAGAGGATCAGCTGACTATCTATCTATCTATCTCACTCACTCACTCATACACACACACACACACACCCACACATATATATAATGAAACCTGTCTTTGCATAATCAGAGGATCAGCTGACAGAGTGGTGGGAGAGAACGGTCGATATGAGGAGCTGATCGCCTGTTCACACGAGATCGCTGCCAGTACGGCTCAGCTGGTCGCCGCCTCTAAGGTAAAAAACAGTCACAAACATTTAGTTTGTGAAGCTGAAAAATCAATTTAAAGACTTCTAGAGGTGCCTTTTTTTACTACAAATATGCATTAACTCAAATAATATACGGATGATAAAAAGGTGATATTAGTGGTGGTCAACCACTGTATCTGAATCAAATCCTTAAATGTATCCTTATATTCTGCTGCTGAGATTTGCCCTGACTTCCAGGTGAAAGCCGATCGCAAGAACAAGAAGTTGAACACGCTGCAGGCGGCTTCACGACACGTTAACGACATGGCCGCCGTGGTCGTCACGTCAACCAAACACGGACAGCAGCAGATATCTGACCAAGGTGAGAGAGCAGCTGTGAAACGACACTAGTGAAGTGGGGTGGGATTGAACAGGTTTTTACTTCTTCCCACCCCTTTTCAAATATGTTGTGGCATTCTTACAGAGTGCTTGGCGGCCTTATCAGAGCAGGAGTCACTAGGGCTGACTCCTGTTGATGCATTTTTAATATTGTATTGTTGTTGCATATTTGAAATAAATTATTCATTCATTCATTCACACTCACCGGCCACTTTATTAGGTTCACCTGTTTATGGTAATTACTTGTAAAAAACAAAAAGCTTAAGTCTATACTTCTTCCTGCTCCTTTTCAGGCATATCATATCAATATATATAATTTGTTTTTATTTTTGTGAAGTAATTTAAACATAATCTGTTTATTGTATTTTCTTGCTTTTCATTTTGTTTTTGTATTTTTTTTTGATACGTCTGAAATACATTAAATCAATCAATCAAAAGCTAATCAGCAAATCACATGGCAGCAACTCGATGCATTTAGGCATAGGTTTTATGTGTTAAAAAGAAATTGAACCGCTGTCCCTAATGAAGTGGCCAGTGAGCGCATGTCACATTGAAAACAGGTGATTTATGTTTTTTTTTTTTCTAGTGAAGTAGAGCGCGTACCGTTTGAGGCTCAGTCCTTATAGCAGCAGTCCGGGCTGTTCTCTGCATGTAATCCTCTCTCTCTCTATCTATCTATCTATCTATCTATCTATCTATCTATCTATCTATCTATCTATCTATCTATCTATCTATCTATCTATCTATCTATCTCTCCATCTCTCCATCTCTATATATATATATATATATATATATATATATATATATATATATATATATATATATATATATATATATATATATATATATATATATATATATATATATATATATATATATATATATATATATATATATATATATATATATATATATATATATATATATATATATATATATATATATATATATATATATATATATAAAAACCATGACATTGACACTGTGTGATGTCGTTACAGGTGTGATGGATTTCTCCGGTTTGTCTCTGATTAAGCTGAAAACAGAGGAGATGGAAGCGCAGGTGAGGGCCAAACATTCATCATCACGTTGTTTTGTGTATTTTCCTTTTTTATGTTGTTTTTTTGTTCTCCATACAACACACACACATACTGTACATAATGTAAAATCTAGTGTTAATAAACAGATTTTAGCTAGCAGCATGCCCATTTTTTTACAGAGGCTAGGCTGTGTATTAACACTGTTCTGGCAGGTAGAGGATCATGAGGAGATATTCACTGATTTTGAGAAAGTGATTTTGACAGTTCTCCTGAATCGCTGAGTCCAGCTTTTCAGTTGGCCTCAAAACTCAATAATCTAGCAGACAGTTGCCTTGAAAACTGTAGTTTTCCTAACTCTTTTAATTTGACAGTGAAGTGCCTGAAAGGAAATAGAATACCAACACCAAAATTAAATTTGTTATACCTCTCTCTGTCTCCCTCTCTCCCTCCCGCTCTCTCTCTCCCTCTCTGTTTCTGTCTCTCTCTCTCTCTCTCTCTCTCTCTCTCTGTCTCCCTCCCTCTCTGTCTCCCCTCTCTCTCTCTCTCTCTCCCTCTCTCTCTCTCTCTGTCTCCCTCTCTCTCCCCTCCCTCCCTCTCCCTCTCTCTCCCTCTCTCTCTGTCTCCCTCCCTCTCTCTCTGTCTCCCTCTCTCTCTCTCCTCTCTCTCTCCCTCTCCCTCTCTCTCCCTCTCTCTCTCCCCTCTCTCCCTCCCTCTCTCTCTCCCTCTCTCTCTCTCCCCCCCTCTCTCCCCCCCCTCTCTCCCTCCCCCAGGTGAAAGTCCTGCAGTTGGAGAGTGAGTTGGATCAGGAGCGAGTGCGTCTCGGCGAGCTCAGAAAACGCCACTACGAACTAGACAGCAACAACGAATCAAAAACAAACGACAACGATAATCTAACCAATAAGGGAGATGATAGCTTCCCACCCCCGCCTCCGCCCACTTTACTAGAGCCTTCACCAGAGCCTAATCAGTCTACTCCAAACACCCACACACAGAGCTTTGAGTCAACCAACCCATTCGCACGAGTGGCGAAAACTAACCCATTTGAATTGGCCAAAACACAATCTATAACACCTTCTACACCTTACACACCAACACAGACAACCCAGGCTTATACACCCCCACAAACAGAATACACACCTTCGCAAAGTTACAACCCTACAAATACACAAACGTACAGCTCTCTTGCTCAAACGTACACACCGACGAACACACAAACGTACGCCCCTCCGATTCAAACGTACATCCCTACACACACTTACTCTGCTCCCCAAATTCACACCCCTACTTCAAATCAATCATACACACCATCTCAAGCTTACACCCCTTCGCCGATTCAAGCCTACGTCCCACCCCCTACTCAAACGTACCCAGCCTCCCAGCCATACACACCTAACCCTAGCCGGTCTTATTTAACTCCTAACTCACAACCATTGGCAAGCACATCCAGGCCTAGTTCGCCATCCTTGACCCAGAAATCGACCCCACAGACAAACACAGAGACAATTAAACCGGCTGCACGCAAACCCAACATCTTCACCAAATCTGGCAACTTGCTGAAAAAAACGGTAAGTGAAATCATTTTTTTAATAATCTGAATTTGACATAATTATCTCGTTCCCACGTATTATTTTGTTATTTTTATATATATTGTAAATAAGAAACTGTTTTTAAAGGTGCAGTGTGTAATATGACATCATCAAGAAAGTTCTACAAAGTTCTAGAATGCAACGCTCCCTGGGTAACCCCAACCCTTTAGAATAATAACAGAAGCTACAGTGGCCTTCAAGGACAAGAACAATTCTAAATTTTAAACAATGCACCTGATGACATTCCAACTATGACACTTTCAAGATGGCGGCACTAGGCAGAAATATGGACATATATGAGACCCTTTCTAAGGGAAGAAATAATAATTCAAAACATTTTTTTCAGCTACTTATTCATTTAATGTACATTCATATCGCACTAGACAGAGCACCAATAACAACTTATCTTTACCCTTTTCCCGCACATCACATCATCAATTTAGTATATATTATAGAGGCCCGGCATTATGGAATGTCTTACCTCCCCTTTTAAGATCCATATCATCCCACTCACTCTTTAAAAAGCAGCTTAAAAAACACCTTATCTTTTTGTGAATCTTCTAATAACCTCCTGTCTTCTCCTTTGCTTTTTTTTTTTTTTTTTTTTTTTTTTTTCTTTCTAATTTTTTCATTATCTTTCACATGTATTTTTCACATTTTTTCCCATCTATTTTTGATTATTTTGAGTATTTATGTACTTTGTCTCCTTCATTTCTAGAGTTTATTTGTTAGCCTGAATATGATTTCATTGTGATTATTGATAGGGGTGGAACTCTGTACAAGCCCATTGGGCTTCGTTCCCTCCTTGCACCATTAATTGTTAATGTGTGCTAAATAAATAAACTAAACTAAACTATTATGCACTAAATTAAATGTACTTATATATACTTATTACTTATTATAATTACTTTCTACAAAATCTACTAGGAAATAAAACCCAAAATTCTACACACTGCAGCTTTAATGGGGGTTTGGTTGTGACCAGGCAATATATTTTTTGCCCCAAATGCCATCATAGGGGTTCCTTAGGAAATTCATCAAATCTGCAATAAGAATATCTGAATATAAGAATAATTTGAGTATTTTCTTTTTTCATTTGCAGTTCAAACGAGGTGAAACTGGATCGGGGGAATCCTAAAGCACGAATGAAGAGATCTGACCTTGTACATTACTAAACGTGTGCTGTTTTAAATGTGCTTTAAAACAGTGATTTTAATCTAATTTTATCTGTTTCTTTAACAAGGTTAAAAGTGCATATTTAAAAGTGATACAACTTATTTTTGTAATATACTGAAGCCTATATTATGTCTGTCTGTTGTATTAATAATTGATTAATTAAATATCATAAAATCTGAATAAAGTGCTATATTTAAGCAATTCTTGTGATTTATAATTTATTTATTTTGCACCTTCTGGTTATATGCTCCTCTATAAGTCTGGTATGTATTTTATATTTTCTACATCAGGAAAATGACACATAGGCCTACACATTAATGCAGCATATACAGCTCTGGAAAAACATTAAGAGACCAGTCTGGATTTTTCTTAAATCTTCATCTCTACATTACTTATTGAAAATGCTCTTTAATGACAAAAAATGTATTGGAATTTGGTAGAAATGTTCTCAGCAGATTATATTATAAAACCAAAATGTTCATTCTACTCAAACATAATGCCTATAAATAGTAAAACGAGAGACACTGAAGTGACTGAACATTTGGAGTGGTCTCTTTAATTTTTTCCAGATCTGTATAATAGGAAAACAGTTGTGGTTTAATGCAGGACTTTTATTTTGTACCAGATTATTTTCGCACTGAGATATTAAATAGTTTCAAAGTGTCTAACCACTGAAGGTCTTATTCTCACAGTCACAGCGACCTCATCTGTCTGTCATTCCTGTCATGCGCATTACAAACTGCAATCTCACCACCATGGAAGCAGCCACTGAAGCTCCCATAGGGCGCAGAGCGGAGCTGCGTCAAGTTAGAAAACGATACGATAGAATAAATACAGAAAGTAGACATTAGTAGCTTCAAAATAAAAGCTGTACATTATTTTTTTCATTTTAATTTTTCCTTTATTTGTCCTCGAATGATCAATTGAGGGGTGAGTGAGCCTCATTTACAATGGTGCCGAGTAAAATTACAATACACTCACAAACACAATGCAAGTATAGGCCTACAACAAGCTGACAAAGAGACAACATTATTAAAACATTCAGATCAACTGAGTGAAGGAGAACAATAGCCTAATTGAAACAGTTACAGGTGGAGTGGGGCTGATTCAAAATATGTTTAAATTTGTTAAATAGCTTGATTGGTAAAAATATATAAAGCAGTCGTCTTTAAAAGCTAGTGAAAATGGGTTGAACAAATTAATCTGTAGATTGACAGACGTCAGTGTGTTGTAGTTTGGTAGCCTACTTCTGTTTGAATTCTGTCCTAATAGCTCTTATAAGTCACTTTCAATATCGTTTTAATAGGTTTTATGTACACCCACACTTGCATTATAGCATATAGTATGCCACTATTTATCATATTTCTTGTTCATAATATTTTGTATTAAAGGTGCAGTGTGTAATATGACATTAAGAAAGTTCTACAAAGTTCTAGAGTGCAACACTCCCTGGGTAACCCCACCCCTTTCGAATAATAACAGAAGCTACAGTGGCCTTCAAGGACAAGAACAATTCTAAATTTTAAACAATAGACCTGATGACATTCCAACTATGATACTTTCAAAATGGCGGCACTAGGCTTTGGTCCAAGATTTGCAGAAATGTGGACATATATGAGACCCTTTCTAAGGGAAAAAAAATATTCAAAACATTTTTTTCAGCTATTATGCACTAAATTAAATGTACTTATGGATAATATAATTACTTTCTACAAAATCTGCTAGGAAATAAAACCCAAAATTCTACACACTGCAGGTTTAAGCAATTTATCTTGTTTGATATGGTTTGTTGTTGTGCTGTTGTGACATTTGAACTTGTGTCGTAGGCCTAGAACTAGAACCCTTTCAGGCATTTTTGTGTGAAATTGATAAAATGAGCTATCGGCCTATAATAAATGTTGATTGATTGAAAGAAAGAAGTATTTAGGTGCAACAAATCTTGTCCTGAAACTGCGTTGATGACGTCAAGTATTAATTCGCAATGGTTTTATTTTGAAACCTTGAACTGGAAGTTTCATATTTCAAAATGGCGGACTTGACAATATTGTCCAGCAGCAGCTCAAACCACAGGACGACCGGACCGGACAGCGAATATTTACCTCAAATAAATCAAATTAAATCCCGTACCGGGCCTGTAGTGATGGATACGCGATAGCTACATTGTTCAACGTGATTATATCGTGTTTTTATTTCTAGGTTACAAAGCTAAATAGGCAGAGTTTAGCTAAACTTAGCAAAAAAAAAAAAAATACTTCCAGGGGGAGAGAGGAAAGAGGGGGGAGAAGAGGAAGTTGCCGTGGCCGAAAAAAGTGATCGGAAACCCGGGTAAAGGGAGGGCCAACACCCCGGCAAAACTAAAAAAATCATGGAGGACTCCGGTTCGGCCCTGGAGAAAAATGTGTCGGATCTCACTGTAATGGACGTGTATGATATCGCGGCAGTGGTGGGACAAGAGTTTGAGCGGATAATAGACCAGTATGGCTGCGAGGCGCTGTCCAGGCTGATGCCCAAAGTAGTGCGTGTTTTGGAGATTTTGGAGGTGATGGTGTCGCGGGGGAACATCGCTCCAGAGACCGAAGAGCTGAGACTAGAGCTGGACAAACTCAGGCTAGACAGGCTGGACCGGCTGGAGAAGGAAAAGAAACACCGCAAGGTATGGCACTAGAAATAAAAAAAATAAAAATACATATATATATTTTTAGCCTACATTTAAAGGAACTGTCATTTAGTACAATGTTGACAACACACTATATTTTCGGGGTCAAGGAATTCAATGATGGTAGTTACAAAACTAAAAAAAAATACAGCATGAACCCTTTTTTGCGTTAGTGGGTCCAAAATGACTCGGCGAGGCTGCTTTCTTCCAAGATCTTGTTAATGAAAAGTTACCATTTCATATGAGAGCTGTTCCCCAAAAACTGGCATTAAGTACTTGGTTGAGGTACACTATGCTTGATAGTTATTAGGCCTAGCCCTAGGCTATACATCTCATAGTGAATTGTTGCTTTTTTAAATAATTAAGCTTGTCTGACAGCTGGAGTTACTTTACTTAAAAAATAAGCTAATTTATAATAAGTAAAATGTATTGTTTGTTACTGTGATTTAGCCAGAGATTGTGGAAGTAACCTATTCAAATAGTTTGCTTCGGTCAAAATAACAATTCCACTGTAAAAAATTAGTAAAAAAAAAATATCCTTATTAGAAAAATGGCCACATGTAATCAGTTGTGGTAAGTAACTAAATACACTCATGGATTGCTACAAGTTTGAGGTACTTTTACTGTGCGTTGGTATTTTGATTTATTGCTTTTATTGCAAGTCAGAGATAAATAGTACGCTATACTTTTTTTTTTTAATCCCAATACAAGCTGAGTTAGTGTCATTAAACAGAAGCACTTCAGATAGTAAATGTGCTATCTATCCTTGAGTAAATAATACTTGATCAAACATCCCTACTCAGTCCACACACACACACACACACACACACACACACACACACACACACACACACACACACACACACACACACACACACACACACACACACACACAGAGAGACTCACTCACACACACACACACACACACACACACACACACACACACACATTGTTATATCCTGTTTGTTTTAGCTGCAGTATTGATGGCAGATGCGTTCCCCTGACTCAGCAGCAGCATGTTTCTCCTCAGACACTAGAGTTTATATCTGTCACATGTGTCATCATCAAAGTGTTTAAATTACAACAACACGCTCCCTATGAACCACTGTGAACTGACCGAATGGACTGTACTTATATAGCGCCTTTCCTAATTGTAATTGACCACAAAAAGCATTGTAAACTGCCCTCACATTCACCCATTCACACACCAATGGCAAAAGGCCAATCGGAAATCTAGTCTTTTTTTCTTTTCTTTTTTTAAGATAATTTTTTTGGGCATTTTTGCTCTTTATTTTAATTGGATAGATTTTGGAGAGACAGAGTTGAAATGGGGCAAAGAGCGGAATGACATCCAGAGAATTGACCCTTACTTGACCTGTGTAAAACTGACCCTACACACATGCTGCTTAGCCACAGCCGCCCCACTAACATCACTGGTTAAATTTTATAATAGGCCTATACATTTATATACATAGTATAGAAGATTGAAGAAAAATCCAGACTGGTCTCTTAATTTTTTCCGGGGCTGTATATAGGCTATAAGGTAATGTTAGAGTGACACTTAAAAGTCAGTCACACTGTTGGTCGTTCAACTTTGTACCA
>OX442365.1:26832873-26887873 GCA_949357725.1 Hyperoplus immaculatus
AGCGGGCTGTGAGACGAGAGCACAGGGACCGTCTACAAAGGGAAACACCCAAGAGAAACATATTCAATTCCTTCACTCTGATACAGTGCAGTTATTAGTGGAGCTTAGAGGACGTCTGCTTTCAGTCAAAATGAGGCTGTAGCCCATTGTCTGTCTTGTCTGTCTGCCTGTCTGTCTGTCTGTCTGTCTGTCTGCCTGTCTGTCTGTCTTATGACCATAGCAAAGATGTATCGTTTGTGTTTTTATAACATTTTGCTCTTGAGTTATTGATCTCGAAAGTTCGAATCATTCAATATCTTTCCAAATTTACCGCAACCTGGAACTGTTGAGTTTCATCTCAGCATTGTATTTCGACTACATTCGCAATATTTTAAACAATTTTTGTTTTTAGTGCATTATGAAAAAAAAAAAATCCATTCACTCCTGTGGCCCTAAAACTCGTCCATTACAAACAACCACTTTGATAGAAAGAAATAAATCTAGTCGACTAACATTTGTGTGACTGTGGCCCATGTGAAGTGCTGAATAGCTTGGCATGGGTGTTCAACTACTAACAGAGAGTTTCCAAGAGGATTTGCCAACTGGGTGAGACTTTGTGTTCGACTGCACTGATGACCTTTTTATATAAATATAGATTCACGTCTTCAACTCCTCGGTCTTTATAACAACACTTTGAAGATGTCAGTAAATGCACCGCGATCCCAGAACACTCACAATAGAAAATGGTAGAAAAAAGTCCAACTGAAACAAAATTGCAGCGCCATATAAAAAAAAATAAATAAAAAATTGTGTGAAATTTTTCATTTGCTTTAAAACAGATGGGAATTGAGAGCTACAGCTAATTATCCAGCATGTACATGTACCTGCAAATGTCACTTCGACGTGGTTAGATGCTGGTAGTGTCTTTACTATTCAGTAACAAGACAGGAAGGCTCAAGAACAAGTACGTTTATTTTCCCTGAGTTCCAAATCACATACTTTTTCTTCTTACTACACTACATACTAAAGTACAGAAGAGTTTTAGGGCCACAGGAGATCATCTTTTTCATTATGTCTAGAAATGTCGAGAATAAAGACGAATACTCCAAAATGCTATTGGAGTTAGTGGGGCATCTAGGTATTTTCAGCATACTACAATTGACGTGCATGTATTGGGACATGCTAAATCTTTTTCTGGCGTACTAAATAGTAGGGAAGTACGGGGATTGGAACGCGGGGTTTGTTTCTCGTGCCCCTGCTCGTGTTTTTCGGCCTACCATTAAAAAGTGTCTCTCTTGTTCTTTACCAAAATAACTATTTTTTATTTCGTTTAAAAAGTAAAACTTCAAAAAGTTAATTTCATAAAAGACATAATTTTTTACTGCAAAAGGGAAGAAATATGTTTCAGTTGGTCTTGAACATTGTGTGCAGAAAACATTACACATAATATAATATACGAATTCTCGTCTGTTTTTTCCGCTCAATGCATGAGTGTGACTTCTGTCAGCTGCATGTGTTGCTTTGGAAAAAGTCTTCCAGGTGTGTTTTTCTAACAGAAGTTGATTGTCTCGATTTGTGCAGAGTGGAAAAAAAACATCAAAACAAACCAGAGTTTTTAAGGTTAAAGCTATAGTGCGTAACTTCTGTCGCCCCCATGAGGAGTTCTCTGAGTAATTACAACAACAACACCTACATGAGGTAAAGCCTTCAGTGATCGCTCATGGATTTTATACCTTCTGCTGTACGTCCAGGTTTTTTATTAGCAGTAGAATCAACAACTGAAACATTTCTTGGGCTCTTCTTGGGATTTTTCTTGAGCTCCTGCACCAGTGTCGGGGGGGGGGGGGTGACACCAGTTTGTAAACGCTGCCATTCTGAGAAATACAGAGAGAGTTTTGTGGCTCCAATCAACTTAATCAACTTTGTGTGAAGGCAACTCATTTGGCGATGGCTTGAATGTAACCGTCCTTCATTCATATCTTTAAAAAAGGTACGCACTATAGCTTTAAAGGAAGGAGGGAAGGGTGAACAAATAAAACAAATGTATTGGAACAAAAAGGCCCCGATGTAAAAAAACTTAAGAGTTCAACGTTTGCCGACAGGAGGCGATGTGCGATGACGACATGCCGGCCGTGTTCCAATACTTTACCAAGGTATCCTCTCCTCCCTTCATCCTTCCTTTTCTACGTTTAGTTTCCTTGTGTGTGTGATTGCATTTGTTCCCCTGTAGGAGGCTCTGTGTGAGGAGGACGGGGGCGGCCTGGACCCTAAAGACCCAAACCGGCCTCGCTTCACCCTACAGGAGCTACGGGACGTCCTACACGAGAGGAACGAACTCAAGGCCAAAGTCTTTATGCTGCAAGAGGAGCTGGCATACTACAAAAGGTTCTCACACTGTTTTAGGGTTGTGTAGCTATGCCATATTCCTACTATTACCATAATGAAAAAAATAATGTGCGCATTTTTATAATAAATAGGGGTGACCCACAATAGTCGACTATTCGACGATTCAATCGAAGGAGCCCGATTCAACTGCCAATCTCACAGTCGAATATTTGCAAAATGTGGTTATGAAACAAGGACCATTCCATTCTGGTTAGATGGAGGTGCTTTTGCCTGCAATTTCTTGGTTTGCTTTGTTTGTAACGTAGGTCGTATTGAGTAACATTGTGACGTGTTCAAGCACTGTTCAGTGAAACAATTACATTTGGCAAGGTAACTCCATCAGGATTAGTTCAATGTTATCTTGTCAAATGTATTGTTAGGCCAGACACTTAAGCAAATCGGCTACAGTTGAATTTAAAAAAGTATAACCTGACTGTAAATATGTGTATGAAAGGTTTTAAATGGTTCAAAAATTGGATACCTCCCAACCCTACTGCATATATCTATGGGAGGAGAAATTTTGCTATGATGTAATAAAAGTATACTTGTTGTAGATACTAATATCGCTGTCTGACTGTTCCCTGCAACTTATATTGTCAATATGTGTCAACGGACTTTAAAAAAAAAAAATCTTCAATTTTGAAAATTGTTGGCAGAACCACTTTTCACATGTCAAGAAAGTTATATTTTGATCAAATGTTCACTGTATTTAACGTCCAGTTTAAAGCTGGGGTGGAGGATTTGGGGAGAAAATGGCAGTTGGGATCGGTTGGGATAGAGATTCGAATCCAAATACCTCAACCGCTCCACTTGTTCTCTTTGGTCCCTCCCCCTATGGTCCCTCCCTGACATGCTCTACACCAACAAAGTCGTTCCAAAGTGAATGGACAGTCCCAACAGCCAATAAGAACAGAGAATCGGAGCCTCTCTCTGATTGGTCAAAGCGTACAGCTCATGTTAACTTTGACCAATCAGAAATCACATACCCCAGCTTTAAGTTGGAACTTTTTTATATATTATATTTGAAGATATATTGATGTAAACACAGCATATCTGTTGTTGATAATATCTCTGTCTCTCTTTCCAGTGATGAGACGGACGATGACATCATGAGTCCCAGTCCGTCTCCGTCTCCTGAGCTCAGGACTCGCTCTCGTTCTTCTGCTCAACCCGAGTCTGGAATCAAACGCCTGTACGTTGGGTTCACATATCTACACATCCATATATCTACACATCCATATATCTACACATTCACATATCTACACATTACATATCTACACATCACATATCTACACATTACATATCTACACATTACATCCACCTCATCTTTCCACATACACTAAAACAGGGGTGTCCAAACTTTTTTCACTGAGGGCCACATACAGAAAAATCTGCGAAGGGCCGGGCCACTTTGCAAAAATAACACATTTATCAGGACATGTAGCTGCTCTGATGTTTAGTTTGATAGTGTCTTCGTAAATTGTAATCCTTCTTCACGGCAACACTTTCCTTGCACTTTAAACAGACTCATTTCCCCTCTTGTTAAATGCCATTGATACACCCAGTGTTTTCTGCTTTTGCTTCCAATGTACAGCTGGGTAAAAATAGTAGCCAGCCGAGATCCCGACCCTCCTAGGGGTGTCCGGGGGTGTGCCCCCCCCGGGAGATTTTTTAAAGTTTCTAAAGTGAAATGCATGAATCTGGTGTACTTTGAGAGGGAAATTAAGAGGCTAAAGCTGAAGAATTTTGTATGAAAAAAATTGAGACACTGTGTCAGATTAATTGGAAGCTATTGGAGAAGGACACATGGATTTTCCATAATAATATTAATTTAAGATAAAATATCCCTCTGGGATGGGCTTGGTGCTCTTTTTCTTTTATGGGACATATTTCTCTGTAATATAATGAGTGCATTTAAATTATTTAAAAATTAAAAGGGCCATATTACATTATATTTTTAAAATGTGCCACAGGCCAATCAATCAGTTTTGACACCCCTGCACTAGTGGGTTAACTAAGAAATGCAAAAAGGGCCATATTACATTATATTTTTTAAATCGGCCGCAGGCCAATAAAAGGCGGCCCCGCGGGCCGTAGTTTGGACACCCCTGCACTAAAATGAACTAAGGCATGACTTCTAATACCTTAGAATGGTTTGATGGAAAATAATAGCAGTTTGGAAACCTTGACTTTTTCAAACTGCGGTGTACCTTGAAACCGGTTATCGGCACATGCCCAGTCTCACCCCCTGTACGTCCCCTCCTCCCTCAATTCTCTCTCTTTATCTATCTATCTATCTATCTATCTATCTATCTATCTATCTATCTATCTATCTATCTATCTATCTATCTATCTATCTATCTATCTATCTATCTATCTATCTATCTATCTATCTATCTATCTGTGCCTGTGTGTGTGTGTGTGTGTGTGTGTGTGTGTGTGTGTGTCTTTACTGTGTGTACCAGGATCTTCACGGCCATTATGCCGATGGTGGCGGCTGGTTTGATCCCAGATGACCCCACTTTACAGCCAATCAGACGTCTCGTTTCGCTTGTATGAATCTATCTCTATGTTTATATGTGGTTGGCTTTCAAAAGTCCGTCATTTTTCTAAGCTTAACCCCCTTTACCGATAAGCATTAGGGCCACGGAAAAAAGAAAAAAATGAAGAGAATTTTTTTTTCTTTCATTATGCATTTCGAGAAAAACTTTTCTTCAAATTTGACTAATAATAAGAATAAAATCAACTTCATTATTCAAGTGCATAATGTAATGTATTATGTATCCTCTCCCGTGGCCTTAATACTATTCCCTAACCCCTCTGCATGTGCTTTCTTCGCCCTTTTTTTCCCGACCCACCTTTGTAGTATTCTGATTGGCTGATTGTGGGGCCGTCCTACTATCATTTTCTAATGGAGGATCATTAAAAAATTTAAAAAATCAGCCAGTTAGAATATGATCATGACGCCTGTTGCCATGTCACTGTTTCCCCTCACTGACCTCAGTAACCACTCGCAATAAACTCAGAAAAAAAAATTTTTTGTGGAAGTTTACAAACTAAAGTGTTTTGAGCTCCTTTGCAATAGCTAGTGATTAAAACACTTAAAAATAATAACACAAACTTAAAGCTGGTGTATGTGATTTCTGATTGGTCAAAGTTAACATGAGCTGTACACTTTGACCAATCAGAGCGAGGCTCCGATTCTCTGTTCTTATTGGCTGTTGGGACTGTCCATTCACTTTGGCACGACTTTGTTGGTGTAGAGCGTGTCAGGGAGGGACCATAGGGGAGGGACCAAAGAGAACAAGTGGAGCGGTTGAGGTATTTGGATTCGAATCTCTATCCCAACTGCCATTTTCTCCCCAAATCCTCCACCCCAGATTTAACTTGTCATGCTTAATTCTACAGTACTGCACTCATCAGTTAACATAGGAGTTTAAAAAAGTGTAGTCAATACAAAACAAAGCATTAAAAAAGCAGGCGCTTGGGTTGTAAAAACACCACTGCTTTTCTCCAAAGGGGGCGCTAGAGTCAACAAAAGACTGAAAGCTACTCGTAGATACTTTTACAACACAAATTCGCTGTTAATGTCAAATGAATTATTCTGTTATCTCAATAAAAACAAATGTTTGTTATCTCGAAAATTGTATTTAAGACGGTAAAACAGAGGAAATTAGATATAGAATTCCACTTCTGTAGTGATAGTAACACTCGTAAAGCTGGGGTGGAGGATTTGGGGAGAAAATGGCAGTTGGGATAGAGATTCGAATCCAAATACCTCAACTGCTCCACTTGTTCTCTTTGGTCCCTCCCTGACACGCTCTACACCAACAAAGTCGGTGCCAAAGTGAATGGACAGTCCCAACAGCCAATAAGAACAGAGAATCGGAGCCTTGCTCTGATTGGTCAAAGTGTACAGCTCATGTTAACTTTGACCAATCAGAAATCACATACCCCAGCTTTAACACAGCTTTACAAATGACTGATATTTCCTTCACATTTAACTGCAAACCAAACCCACTTGTATCTTAACTCTTCACTGACTCCTCCATGTTATTTTCTCTGTTCCAGGTTTAGTTTCTTCTCCCGGGACAAACAGAGGAACTCTCAGCGCAGCGCCACGTTTGACGGAGGCCTCGCTCCGTGGACCGGGAAGGAAGATGTTTATACAGAACAAGCACAAGAGGCCTTACAACATATGTAGCCACTGGAAAACAGGACTCGAAACGTTAACTACAAAAACTCTATTAACACTCCTACCATTGTCACTACAGGCTCAGCAAAACCACCACTAGCTACTCAAGAATCAAGAGGGTTCATTTGTCATATGCACAACAAATACAGCAGCAGTCGTTGGCAACGAGAGAAGGTTCACGCTCCCCTTCAACAACGCAATATAAAAGAATAAAACGAATATGACTGAAAACTGCAACTGGAATATCACGGGCTTTCAGGTGAGAATGAAGAGCGGACGGAAAGAAAATCAAGATATAAAAAAAGAAAATACCTTGGAAAAAATATTATTAAAACGTGTGAGTGTGGAGGATCAAGGGTCATGACATTTCCTATTAAGCATTTTGTTTATTTAATAACTAATTGTGAGGGGCTGTGACAATTTCGTGGCTACGAGATCTTGCGATGATTTGAGTGACCCCTTGATATCCTCTGAATCTGACCACGGTTTATCTCAGTGAGTGATGGCACATCAAAGACTGCATATTGCTAAAAATGCAATGAGGAATTTTACAAGGAGAGAGAGAGTGAAAACGGAAGTTGTTTGATGGAAAAATTGAAAGTTGTTTTAATCTAAATGGTTATTGAAATGTCGGTAAGTAAATGGTAAATGGTCTTGACTTATATAGCGCTTTTTAGCCGATTTTCTCAGCCCCAAAGCGCTTAACGTTGGTAAGTTTACAAAGTAAGTTGGTTAAAAGTACGACATATGACGAAGGCTTGGGGACACGAAAGTTTGTGGCAATTTTTTTTTCTTTTCAAATGACATAATCCCATCGAAATAAACGGCAAAACCATACAAAGAAAAAATACAATCACTGCAGCTTAACATTCCTGATCTAAAGATTGATTTTTCAAAATAAAAGCACAACCCTTTTGTGTTCCCATTAATTTATTTAAATATCACACCGTCACCAGCATTCAGCGATTTCATAAAATATGCAGCGCTGCACATCTAAAGGCTAGTGTATGAAATGTTGCTTAGAACCACAGTTTTAAAAGATGTGAACAGAAAATTGCTTACAAATGCTTTTATTTATAATATGAATCATGTAAAATATGTATGGAAGCCCAGTAAGGCCAAGAAATCAAGAGAAAATACACAGATGGTTGGACATAAAAATAATTGAAGTCAAAATCTCGACATATTGTTAAAGGTGCACTATGTTACTTTGGGTGTATCACAGAAGTGAATATTTTTCTAAGGTATATTCTCATAACTTGATATACAAACTTTCCTCACAGGAAAATGTGATCCCTGGAACACTGTTTGAAGTTAGAAAGCTTCCTGAAAAGTTACTGTTTCACTGTTGTTGTTTACAGCAGCGGGGCCCACAGTTTGGTTTACAAACTAGTAAACTCTAGTCTTACGTTTGTTTCCAGGTTCCTCAAAATTATTTTGTTTTGATTTAATGATGATAGAATTATTCAATACCAAGAATCACATGTAGAGAAAATATGTTTTGTAAACGAACTGCAGGCTCTGTAAATGTAAACAAATCCCCCTCCACTGAAACTGCCTAGTGCACCTTTAAAAGTTTATAATATATTATGTTTCTATCCACAAGGTTTTATGCAAATGGAAGTATTATCGAATGAAAAATGCCTTATTGGAAACAGAAAGATGTGATTGAATTTCTTGAATATGGACACAAAATGTGTAGGTTCAATCTTGTTGAAAATATTGTACTTTTGTAACACAGCAATATGCACCTTGACGTGTGTTTAAATGCATCATTTATACAATTCCTTAAAAGTAAACATGATTTGGGGCGCTCCGATGGCGTAGTGGATAGAGCGCGTAACATATCGGCTCCGGCCTTCGTTGCAGTGGTCGCGGGTTCAAACCCGACCCGTGGACCTTTACTGCAGGTCATCCCCCCTCTACCCCTCTCCCCCTCTCTCTCTGTCTCCCCATTTCAACTCTGTACTATCTAATAAAGCTTGAAAATGACGAAAATAAAAAAGTAAACATGATTTCAAAGTCAGATTGCACTGCAGAAGAATAAAAACTGTACAATATTAAATATATAAATATTCCTCAGATTGTGCCAAGGAGACTGTTGAAAAGATGGAAAAAGTGTGTCGTGTGGTTGACATGATTTGAAATAGCTCATTGCTGGCTTCTGCTTGCACAATTAACACAGAATGACAAGCAGAGAGAAGCTGTGGTGTGTTTTAATACCAATTGGCACTTTACGTTTCATTTATACTGAACCGGCGATGTGAAATAAATGAATGTAAAATGCAAACAATGCTCTAGAATGAGCTATAAAGTTAAAGCAGCTCCCTTTGTTTCACCTTTTCACCTACAGTCTATCCATCTATGGTATTCAGAGAAAATCATGATATTTATTGCAAATTTCAGCCTTCATTGTCATTGTGCTAACTCGTACAACGAAATTGGGGGACAGTATCAAAGACAGCATCATAATCAGTATCTGGAAGTCTAAAGGGATGTGGAGAAATTAGGACGTGAGAATAGATAAAAAACGAAAAAGGGAATGTGAATCACACCTGTGCAAAACCTTCACTCCAGTTATTGAAGTCAGTGTTCAGTGTTGATCACCATCTCATGTTGTTTCCCTCATATTTAAACGATATAATAAATGGATTTTTGTGCTTTTATTTAATGAGCTGCTTGGCTTCTATTCAAATATTTCAATGTCTCAAAAATATTAAAACACCTGTAATGTTGGTATACGTGTTTGTCTGTTTTTCTTTTTAAAGGTTACCTGTCCTCATATTTACTATATATAAAAAGATATATTTGTGTGTGTGTGTGTGTGTGTGTGTGTGTGTGTGTGTGTGTGTGTGTGTGTGTGTGTGTGTGTGTGTGTGTGTGGTATCTTATAGTGTGTGCATGTCATTTTAGACTGTGTTTAATTTGGAACACCCGATGTACAACTCTGGAAAAAATTAAGAGACCACTCCAAATGTTCAGTGTTTCTCGTTTTATTATTTATAGACATATGTTTGAGTAGAATGAACATGTTGATCTTATAATATAAACTACTGACAACATTTCTTCCAAATTCCAATATGTTTTTTTTTTGTCATTTAGAGCATTTTCAATAAATTATTCAGAGATTTAAGAATAATCCAGACTGGTCTCTTAATTTTTTCCGGAGCAGTATTATGTAAATGCATAAAATTACCAGAATAAAACAGTGCTACCCAGTGTTACTGAACGGTTACTACACATGACCAGAAAAATCACTCAAGCTGAGTAGATGAAGTTCATGTCATCTTATAAAATCTTTACAAGGTTAATGTGGATAAATATTTTGAATGCCTTTTTTTGAAGATAATTTTTTGGGGCATTTTTGATTTTAAGGTAACAGTTGACACTTCTGAAGAAGACTGCAGGAAGTAGTCGAAACATGTCAAGGTACAAACTAAATAATACTAGTCTGTTTACATGAACATATACAAGCTAATTTATCAATTAAGACTAAATTAACCTTTTTGAATTGTTTTTAGGACAGTTTTGGAGAGGCAGAATTGAAATGGGGCAGTGTAACGTTACTCCAGTAATAAAGTGGGACTTGGCACTCATTCTGTACCGCCCCTGAAACAAATATAAACTTATTCTATACTTTTTACTCTCTGTATTTAATGTTGTTACAGTGTTTACTGTAGAAATACATAGACATACTTAAAGGGAAATGCTTAAGAATTCAGATAAATCGTGATTGTTTTTATTTTTATTTTTTTATTGTCTTTTTTATTTTAAAGGAATTGTTCAAACATTTTTTCAACTCTTTGCTTTTAGCCTCACTCTCCGGCTCAAGAAAAGGCGACAGAAACCGCTCCTGAAAACTGTGCTTGAATTTAAGATATAGAAATGGGCAAAGGTCGCTCACCCAGGTTAGCTTAGCTCAAACACTGGTAGTCAAGGGGAGCAGGTCAAAAGATAAACTTCACAACAGTTCAATCAGTAAATGGTCCTGTGTTCTTGTTGGTACTTGTCTAATTACCCAATATGTTGCGTTCGATCATTTTATACACTTTGTCATTCAAACACCAAATACACGTGTGACCATTATGGCTACTTCCTGGTTTCTTTCCAGTATGTATCGGACTCTAAAATGACATAACGTGTACAAAATATAAAGCACAAAATAATCTGGTGTATAAACAAGTAATGACAAGCACACAGGAGGGCTAAAGTGATGTTGTTAAGTAACTTTTGACCTGCTCCCCTTGACTACCTGTGTTCAAGCTAAGCTAACCTGGATGAACGACCTCTGCTCATTTCTACATCGAAAACGCACACACAGTTACAGGAACGATTTCTGTCGCATTTTCTTGAGCCGGAGAGTGATGCAAAAAGCTACTAAATTAAAAATGTTGAACTATTCCTTTAAAGATGTAATGAATATGGTAAAGTTGGAGGATGAGGGAAACTGAAGGTAGTTTGGGCTTTCAGAGATACGGTTGGATGGGTGGGGGTGTCGGTCAGGCAGCAAATTGTTCTCAAGATCTTCTGAAAAACCGGAGAAATCTCTTCCTCAGGGATAATTTTTTGGGCTTTTTCTCTGTCTCTTTGCCCTGCTCTTCTTCGAGGTCCTTCTGCCTCTGCTGACGTTTCCTCTCCTGGACTCTCAGTGTTGTCTCAGTGTTCTTCTTCACGACAGACGTACGTTCAATCAGGTCTTTCGTCTGGACCAGAAACATTTCTAGTTCCTTATCGAACTCGTCCTTCTCCCTCTGCCTCTGCTGCTCTCTGTGGAGAGCCTCAGCTTCCACAGAGAGCAGGTTGAAACGTTGCAGGGTGAGGATTTTCCTGTTCTTCTGGAAAATCACAATCTCCTGGGCCTTGACTCTGTCGTGGAGTTGGAACAGGAGGACTTCCAGGTTGAGGAGGTTGTGAGCCCTCTTCTGCTCAGCCTGGTCGTAGAAAGCCTCACTGTCTCTCAAATCTTCCTTTAGCTGCTTCACCTCAGCAGCTAAAGCTTCGTTGTCTTTCTGGAGCTTTACTGTCTGCTCCGTCTGTTTGGATCTGAGCTCCTGGAGTTCGAGCTCAGACACGTAAACCATCCGTGGTGAGGGAGAGGACTCAACCCCATCACAGCAGGTCACGGTCGGCTTTCTTCTGAATATCTCCAGAAGATCTGCCACAGCTTCTCTGGCCCTCTTGAGGTGGATGGATGTGTGATCCTCTTGGACCACCATCTGCTGACCTTTGAGCTCAGACACATCACTCAGTCCTGGTGGGGGAGAGGACTCAACCTCATCACAGGCATTGGTCGGCTCTCTGTTGTTCTCTTCTAGCAGGTCTACTGAAGCTTCCTCGTCTGTCTTGAGAGTTACGGCTTCTTCTTCAGTCTCTAGAATCCTTGACTGTGGCCGCTCAAGCTCAGGGACGTTGGTTGTTTCTCTCAGTAGGGTTCCATCCTCAACCTCTTGACAGGCTGTCTTGTTTGGCTGTCTTCCTACCAGCTCCACCTGCGCTTCTGTAGATCCATTGTCCATGTTGACTCTTTTGATTTCCTCCGTCAATTCTATATTTTCTGTCCTGAGCTGCTGACAATTGATCTCAGGGACTTGTTGAATTGTTGTCTGTTGTGGGGGAACTTCCACCCCATCACAGGCCATGGATGGCTCTTCTTGAAGAACTGCAGACACTTCCTTGTCCACATTTGCTTTGTTACTTTGCTCCTCCGCTACTGCAGTCCCGAGCTTCTGAATATCGAGCTCAGGGACGCAAATTTTCTTTTCTGGTAGTGGGGGAGTAGCCTCAACCCCATCACAGGCAATGTTATAATTTTGAGCCTCTGGAGCTACACTGTCCACATTGACTATTGTGATTTCCTCCGTCACTTCATTGATGAGCTGTTGACTGTCAAGCTTCTCTGTTTCTTCAGTATCGAATTTCTGATGCACGAGCTCAGGGACGCAAATTATTTCTGGTGGTGGGGGAGAAGCCTCGACCCCGTCACATGCTTTGTTCTTAACCTTTGGAGCGTCTGAATGTAGCTTGTCCATGTTGCCTTCGATAACTTCGGTAGTTTTTCCCTGCTGTGGGGGAACCTCCACCTCTTCACAGGCCACGGTCGGCTTTCTTCTGTACTTAGCCAGAAGAGCGGCTTTTGCCTCCCTTGCCTTGTGAAGCTGGATTGTCGGGTGAAGCTCTTCGATAAAGACTTTCTGACACTTAAGCTCAGATTCGATGATTGACATTGAATTTTCTGGGGGAGAAATCTCAACCCCGTCAAATGCCTTAGTCTGCTCCATCGACATTTCTGAAGATTCCTTGATGGATTCTTCTGTGTCTTGTGTCTCAAGCTGCTCACGCTCGAGATCACCGACGTAGATCATACCCGGTGGAGGAGTGAACTCAACTCCATCACAGGCCTGGCTCTGGTTCCTTCTCAAGAGCTCCAGCAGAACAGCTGAAGCTTCTTCGTTTAACACCTTAACTTTGTTGGCTTCCTCCGTCTGTTGGCTTATCTGCTGCTGACGTTCTGAGTCACCAACAGAGATCATACCTGGGGTAGTCGGGGGAGAAGCCTCAACCCCAACACAGGCCTGGGTCGTGTTTCTTCTCAACAGTTTGAGAAGAACACCTGACCCATTGATGTCCACCTTGACCTCGGTGGATTGCTCGGTCGTCCCAGTCCCGAGCTGCTGTCGAGGTTTAAGCTCAGGGACCTGGATTGAAACCTTCTTGGGGGGAACCTCCACCCCATCACAGGCCTTGCCACTGCCAGCCTGGTCCCTCAGGGGGGTGCGGTAGGGTGCTGGTGGAGTCCAGAGCGTTTTCTTTTGGACAGGAGGAAAATCCGCGTCGTAAAAAGTTTTCGTAGGGACACCTGTTTGAGTGGGCACCTGTTGCTGTGGTGCACCCTCTGTAGAAGCAGCATTCTGTCTCTTCAGAGTCCAGTAGCAGGGCACTTTCTCTGGCTCTCTGCCCGGCTGGTCCCCCTTCTCTGCCTGGAGGTGTTTGGCTTGTTGTGTTTCCTCCCTGCCCTGTGCCTGGCAGGTTGGGCTCCTCACTGCCTGCTGAATGTTCACAGTCTCTGGAAGATCCGTTGCAGTATAAACAACGGCCTCCTTCTGCTTTCGGAGACCTGAGATCCTGTTGTTCCAGGAACTGTAGTTGGACTCGGTCGGCTGGAAAACATTTTTCTTCTCCTTGTTTTTCCCTTTCTTGTTCTGTTTCGGTTGTTTCTCCATTTCGTATAAACTTGAAGATTTTCTGGAGTGATCAATCTGTGCTGTAGATTCCTGTGTGTTTAAGGTGGTTGTGAGTGACCAGGATTTTGGGTCCTATTTATAAACTCTGGTTCTAGAATGTTCCTTTGAAGTTTGATCCATATGGTGATGTCAGATGATGATCAAAGGACAAACTGTAGAATGACATCAAATGGAATGTTCCTCTGTAACTTGTTTTTGTTCATTTTTTAATTACCATGGAAACCATGAATTGTGGCCTACTGCTTAATTGCTCATCTAAAAATGGCCTCTTTTACTAAACAGAAAAGTAAAGTATGTATTCACGCAACTCAACTAAATTTCCTAATAAAAAATTGTTTTTTTAATTACTTTTATCGTTGTGTTTTCTCATATAAAGATGACATACACATTGGCTGACCTTACTACCTGTCGTTTATACAGTATATCTTAAAATACTGTATATTCCCCTAAATGTCTTTCCCAGTTCCAGCTATATTTATAAACTGAAAAACATCTATTTCACAACAAATTTGTCAAATTCCACGTTTTCATCATCACCAAATGTATGACAAAGCACCAGGGGAATAAAATGTCCGTAAAAGATTAGTAGGATAGCTTGAAATATTCCTTACTGCATTACTACAGATAAAACTGGAAAAAATAATTACACATGGGGGAATCAGGTCTGCACCGAGCCCTCCTCTGTCTTACATCTTTATTTTTAGTACGGAGATCAGGGGCCTATCATGAACCAGTAAAGAAAAAGGAAAGAAAATCACATTATTTTTGGCCCATGAAGATCAAGGGGCCTATAATTCACCAGTACATTTTTGTTATTTTTGTTTAAATAACATTGTTCGGGGCAACGCAGATCAAGGGCCTATATTGAGAGACGACTCCAAATGTTCAGTGTTTCTCGTTTTACTATTTATAGACATATGTTTGAGTAGAATGAACATGTTGATCTTATAATATAAACTACTGACAACATTTCTTCCAAATTCCAATATGTTTTTTTTTTGTCATTTAGAGCATTTTCAATAAATTATTCAGAGATTTAAGAATAATCCAGACTGGTCTCTTAATTTTTTCCGGAGCAGTATTATGTAAATGCATAAAATTACCAGAATAAAACAGTGCCACCCAGTGTTACTGAACGGTTACTAAACATTACCAGAAAAATCACTCAAGCTGAGTAGATGAAGTTCATGTCATCTTATAAAATCTTTACAAGGTTAATGTGGATAAATATTTTGAATGCCTTTTTTTAAAGATAATTTTTTGGGGCATTTTTGATTTTAAGGTAACAGTTGACACTTCTGAAGAAGACTGCAGGAAGCAGTCGAAACATGTCAAGGTACAAACTAAATAATACTAGTCTGTTTACATGAACATATACAAGTTAATTTATCAAGTAAGACTAAATTAACCTTTTTGAATTGTTTTTAGGACAGTTTTGGAGAGGCAGAATTGAAATGGGGCAGTGTAACGTTACTCCAGTAATAAAGTGGGACTTGGCACTCATTCTGTACCGCCCCTGAAACAAATATAAACTTATTCTATACTTTTTACTCTCTGTATTTAATGTTGTTACAGTGTTTACTGTGGAAATACATAGACAAACTTAAAGGGAAATGCTTAAGAATTCAGATAAATCGTGATTGTTTTTATTTTTATTTTTTTATTGTCTTTTTTATTTTAAAGGAATTGTTCAAACATTTTTTCAACTCTTTGCTTTTAGCCTCACTCTCCGGCTCAAGAAAAGGCGACAGAAACCGCTCCTGAAAACTGTGCTTGAATTTAAGATATAGAAATGGGCAAAGGTCGCTCACCCAGGTTAGCTTAGCTCAAACACTGGTAGTGAAGAGGAGCAGGTCAAAAGATAAACTTCACAACATCAGTAAATGGTCCTGTGTGCTTGTTGGTACTTGTCTAATTACCCAATATGTTGCGTTCGATCATTTTATACACTTTGTCATTCAAACACCAAATACACGTGTGACCATTATGGCTACTTCCTGGTTTCTTTCCAGTATGTATCGGACTCTAAAATGACATAACGTGTACAAAATATAAAGCACAAAATAATCTGGTGTATAAACAAGTAATGACAAGCACACAGGAGGGCTAAAGTGATGTTGTTAAGTATCTTCTGACCTGCTCCCCTTGACTACCTGTGTTCGAGCTAAGCTAACCTGGATGAACGACCTCTGCCCATATCTACATCGAAAAAGCACACACAGATACAGGAACGATTCCTGTCGTGTTTTCTTGAGCCGGAGAGTGATGCAAAAAGTTAGTGAATTCAAAAAGTTGAACTATTCCTTTAAAGATGTAATGAATATGGTAAGGTTGGAGGATGAGGGAAACTGAAGGTAGTTTGGGCTTTCAGAGATACGGTTGGATGGGTGGGGGTGTCGGTCAGGCAGCAAATTGTTCTCAAGATCTTCGGAAAAACTGGAGAAATCTCTTCCTCAGGGATAATTTTTTGGGCTTTTTCTCTGTCTCTTTGCCCTGCTCTTCTTCGAGGTCCTTCTGCCTCTGCTGACGTTTCCTCTCCTGGACTCTCAGTGTTGTCTCAGTGTTCTTCTTCACGACAGACGTACGTTCAATCAGGTCTTTCGTCTGGACCAGAAACATTTCTAGTTCCTTATCGAACTCGTCCTTCTCCCTCTGCCTCTGCTGCTCTCTGTGGAGAGCCTCAGCTTCAGCAGCCTTCCAGTTGAAACGTTGCAGGGTGAGGATTTTCCTGTTCTTCTGGAAAATCACAATCTCCTGGGCCTGGACTCTGTCGTGGAGTTGGAACAGGAGGACTTCCAGGTTGAGGAGGTTGTGAGCCCTCTTCTGCTCAGCCTGGTCGTAGAAAGCCTCACTGTCTCTCAAATCTTCCTTTAGCTGCTTCACCTCAGCAGCTAAAGCCTCGTTCTCTTTCTGGAGCTTTGCTGTCTGCTCCGTCTGTTTGGATCTGAGCTCCTGGAGTTCGAGCTCAGACACGTAAACCATCCGTGGTGAGGGAGAGGACTCAACCCCATCACAGCAGGTCACGGTCGGCTTTCTTCTGAATATCTCCAGAAGATCTGCCACAGCTTCTCTGGCCCTCTTGAGCTGGATGGATGGGTGATCCTCTTGGACCACCATCTGCTGACCATTGAGCTCAGACACATCACTCAGTCCTGGTGGGGGAGAGGACTCAACCTCATCACAGGCATTGGTCGGCTCTCTGTTGTTCTCTTCTAGCAGGTCTACTGAAGCTTCCTCGTCTGTCTTGAGAGTTACGGCTTCTTCTTCAGTCTCTAGAATCCTTGACTGTGGCCGCTCAAGCTCAGGGACGTTGGTTGTTTCTCTCAGTAGGGTTCCATCCTCAACCTCTTGACAGGCTGTCTTGTTTGGCTGTCTTCCTACCAGCTCCACCTGCGCTTCTGTAGATCCATTGTCCATGTTGACTCTTTTGATTTCCTCCGTCAATTCTATATTTTCTGTCCTGAGCTGCTGACAATTGATCTCAGGGACTTGTTGAATTGTTGTCTGTTGTGGGGGAACTTCCACCCCATCACAGGCCATGGATGGCTCTTCTTGAAGAACTGCAGACACTTCCTTGTCCACATTTGCTTTGTTACTTTGCTCCTCCGCTACTGCAGTCCCGAGCTTCTGAATATCGAGCTCAGGGACGCAAATTTTCTTTTCTGGTAGTGGGGGAGTAGCCTCAACCCCATCACAGGCAATGTTATAATTTTGAGCCTCTGGAGCTACACTGTCCACATTGACTATTGTGATTTCCTCCGTCACTTCATTGATGAGGTGTTGACTGTCAAGCTTCTCTGTTTCTTCAGTGTCGAATTTCTGATGCACGAGCTCAGGGACGCAAATTATTTCTGGTGGTGGGGGAGAAGCCTCAACCCCGTCACATGCTTTGTTCTTAATCTTTGGAGCTTCTGCATCTAGCTTGTCCATGTTGCCTTCGATAACTTCTTGAGTGACTTCGGTAGTTTTTCCCTGCTGTGGGGGAACCTCCACCTCTTCACAGGCCACGGTCGGCTTTCTTCTGTACTTAGCCAGAAGAGCGGCTTTTGCCTCCCTTGCCTTGTGAAGCTGGATTGTCGGGTGAAGCTCTTCGATAAAGACTTTCTGACACTTAAGCTCAGATTCGATGATTGACATTGAATTTTCTGGGGGAGAAATCTCAACCCCGTCAAATGCCTTAGTCTGCTCCATCGACATTTCTGAAGATTCCTTGATGGATTCTTCTGTGTCTTGTGTCTCAAGCTGCTCACGCTCGAGATCACCGACGTAGATCATACCCGGTGGAGGAGTGAACTCAACTCCATCACAGGCCTGGCTCTGGTTCCTTCTCAAGAGCTCCAGCAGAACAGCTGAAGCTTCTTCGTTTAACACCTTAACTTTGTTGGCTTCCTCCGTCTGTTGGCTTATCTGCTGCTGACGTTCTGAGTCACCAACAGAGATCATACCTGGGGTAGTCGGGGGAGAAGCCTCAACCCCAACACAGGCCTGGGTCGTGTTTCTTCTCAACAGTTTGAGAAGAACACCTGACCCATTGATGTCCACCTTGACCTCGGTGGATTGCTCGGTCGTCACAGTCCCGAGCTGCTGTCGAGGTTTAAGCTCAGGGACCTGGATTGAAACCTTCTTGGGGGGAACCTCCACCCCATCACAGGCCTTGCCACTGCCAGCCTGGTCCCTCAGGGGGGTGCGGTAGGGTGCTGGTGGAGTCCAGAGCGTTTTCTTTTGGACAGGAGGAAAATCCGCGTCGTAAAAAGTTTTCGTAGGGACACCTGTTTGAGTGGGCACCTGTTGCTGTGGTGCACCCTCTGTAGAAGCAGCATTCTGTCTCTTCAGAGTCCAGTAGCAGGGCACTTTCTCTGGCTCTCTGCCCGGCTGGTCCCCCTTCTCTGCCTGGAGGTGTTTGGCTTGTTGTGTTTCCTCCCTGCCCTGTGCCTGGCAGGTTGGGCTCCTCACTGCCTGCTGAATGTTCACAGTCTCTGGAAGATCCGTTGCAGTATAAACAACGGCCTCCTTCTGCCTTCGGAGACCTGAGATCCTGTTGTTCCAGGAACTGTAGTTGGACTCGGTCGGCTGGAAAACATTTTTCTTCTCCTTGTTTTTCCCTTTCTTGTTCTGTTTCGGTTGTTTCTCCATTTCGTATAAACTTGAAGATTTTCTGGAGTGATCAATCTGTGCTGTAGATTCCTGTGTGTTTAAGGTGGTTGTGAGTGACCAGGATTTTGGGTCCTATTTATAAACTCTGGTTCTAGAATGTTCCTCTGATGTTTGATCCATATGGTGATGTCAGATGATGATCAAAGGACAAACTGTAGAATGACATCGAATGGAATGTTCCTCTGTAACTTGTTTTTGTTCATTTTTAATTACCATGGAAACCATGAATTGTGGCCTACTGCTTAATTGGTCATCTAAAAATGGCCTCTTTTACTAAACAGAAAAGTAAAGTATGTATTCACGCAACTCAACTAAATTTCCTAATAAATTATTATTTTTTTAATTACTTTTATCGTTGTATTTTCTCATATAAAGATGACATACACATTGGCTGACCTTACTACCTGTCGTTTATACAGTATATCTTAAAATACTGTATATTCCCCTAAATGTCTTTCCCAGTTCCAGCTATATTTATAAAGAAACATCTATTTCACAACAAATTTGTCAAATTCCACGTTTTCATCATCACCAAATGTATGACAAAGCACCAGGGGAATATGATGTCCGTAAAAGATTAGTAGAATAGCTTGAAATATTCCTTACTGCATTACTACAGATAAAACTGGAAAAAATAATTACACATGGGGGAATCAGGTCTGCACCGAGCCCTCCCTTGTCTTACATCTTTATTTTTAGTACGGAGATCAGGGGCCTATCATGAACCAGTAAAGAAAAAGGAAAGAAAATCACATTATTTTTGGCCTATGAAGATCAAGGGGCCTATAATTCACCAGTACATTTTTGTTATTTTTGTTTAAATAACATTGTTCGGGGCAACGCAGATCAAGGGCCTATATTGAGTTGAGCCATTAAAAACAAAACGAAGAGTTCAAAGAGAGAAGTAGCTTTGGGATAAGGGATTATTTAAAAAAAAAATGGAATGCTGACTGACTGGATTTTTTAAACCTGTATATCAACTCGACGTCATTGTAAATGAGGGTTACCCCTCAATTGGTCTCTCGAGGATAAATAAAAGTTAAATGAAAAAATGAACTGAAAACATGTTTGTTTCTACTTTTTGGTATTTCTGTCTCCAAATTATTCCAGAAAATAGCTCACATAGGACACAGTTGATTTAGTCTTAGTTTTCTTCTCAAAGTGCACCGGATTGATGCATTTTACTTTAAAAGGTTAAAATTTTTCTTCCGGGGGGGCATGCCCCCAGACCCCCCTAAAAGGTCCTAGGACTGCACCGCTGTCTCCTCAATAACTTGGAAAAACACTGTAACCAACCATGTGTGTTTGGTTATTAAAAGTCATTAGACCAGGAAGGGGTTTAAGTACATGTTATATTGAGTGGAGGTCCCCCAAAACTTCCAAAGCCCCAGTGGACTTTAGTAATATAAAAGGCAATGAACTACCAACGCTTATTTGAACTGTATTCCTTTAATAATTGTAGTTTTTGTGCAAAAGTAAAATTTCATGACAAGCTTATTGCTCCAACCAACACTTAGCAGATTCTGTGACCTCCCCTCTCTGTCTTTCCAAGATGGCGCTCGCTCTGAGTGCAGGATTCACACATCTCTTGTAAAAAAAAAAAACTAATCCAACAGCTACAGCATTAAACTCAACTTTAAGAGTGTTTATACAGAGAATGACACGACAACGAGGACACGGGCGACAATTGCTGCTATTTTAAGAAGTACAGACGATTATCGAGGAGGAGTTATGGAGTAAAAACAGCGCTGGTAAGAAGAATTGATAAAAAAAAATAGCCTACAAATCCAGGCTACATTAGCTGCTGGCTAACGGTAACTTTAGCTACACCTAACTTAATTACGATAATTACTAGGTGACAAACAGCGTCTTATTCCCGTTTAACAGGCATATACCGTTATATTTAACCCTATACTTAAGTGTTAAGTGTGTTTTATTGTACTGAAAAATGCCTTACCTGCTAACGTCTAGGTTAGTTAGCTTGTGTTGCTAATTTTGTATTGGGGTTTTAAACGCTGCTAAACATAAACAACAATTTACGCTAACGTTGGCGTCGAATAATACAATCAAAAATGCCTTTATTTCACGTGTGGATTAATGTAAACGTCAAGACAAACGCTATTTAAATGACACGATAATGGTGGTTAACATAACAGTAAATATTGATCTTAAACTGCTTGATAAGGTTGTCATATGTGTTACAACATTCGTCACCTGATCTGGGATTTTAAGCAGTGTTTCGACTACAATCTTCTATTTAGTTAAACCCGGTTAAAGGGGCTATTTGAGAGTTGGTATTTATTTCAACACACAAACATTTTAGAAGGTGTTAAATCAGAACTTGTGGCTCAACAAACCAGTGCTAAGTGACATGGCGATTGAAATTTAAATTAGCCCCACTTCACCTAGGGCCAGCTGTGATATTTAAACGCGCAACTCCTGTGTGAAAATATATATTGTTCCAGTAATATAGTAGGCCTACATACAATAATGTATCCCTCTCAAAGTAAATACTCTATCTATCCTGTTTGTGTACTTTTAACATAGCTGTTATGCTAGTATGTACTAATAATGTCAATCTGCGCTACCTTACCACCACAAGTAAATTCCCAACCTATCGGAAACACTGAAAGATAGGCTACATTTTAGTTTTTTATTTCTCATTTTGCAAGGGTCTAATTAAACGTTGTACTTGGGTTACCTGTCCCCCTGCCCTGACCAAAGTTGTGTTGTGTTGCTTATGTAGCTTGGAAAAAAAAAATCAGGTGTTAATACACAGCCTAGTCTCTGTAAACTGCCATGTAAACAAAGGGGTCCACCTTAGCTAGCAACATACCAATTTACAGAGCCTACAGGCTGTGTATTAACACCACTTATCATCAACTCTTAAGCTTTGATAGTCAGATAAATAGCAGATTGCTGTTTTAAACAACTGCGACATCCATTTAAGTGCATTTTTTAAATGTTTTGACTATTACTAAGCGTAAGATGTGTATTTATTTAGACTGACTTCCTCTTACCGGTATATATTTAGCCCGTGTGTGTGTGTGTGTGTCTCTGTGTGTGTGTCTGTGTGTGTGTGTGTGTCTGTGAACAATAGAGTTACTCAAGGATGAGGAAGGAAAAAACCAACACACACTTGAATAGTGAGAAAACAATATGGCGTCTATAATTTTTAGCATTCCTTTGTGTCTTATGTGAATGATGTTTAGTTACTTCAGCCTGTTTCCTCTTTATTAACGCCTTAAACTGGTCATCCAAAAAACATTTTAAGAGTTATTTTAAAGGTGGAGTCAGTGATTCCGGAGAACGCTTGTTGTCAAAATCCCCTTTTTTGTCAAAATCAGTGGATATCTCCTCACAATCGCTTACCTATCCGTATCTGGTGGCTGCCTGCCTCAGCTCTGTAAACTGGTATGTAAACAAAAGTGGCCAACTGTAGCTAACAACATGTCCGTTAAGGTTTACAGAGCATAGGCTGCTGTGTATAAACCCAGTGCACATAACAGTAAAGACATGTAGTGGATCATGAGGAGGAGATAAGTCAACAAGCATTCTCAAGAATCGCTGTTCCATTTAAAGTGAGCTGCTAATATGACTTAGCTGCAGATGAAGCACTTAGGGGTTAATGTGTGATGCCTGCTCTCAGTTCGAACACAAGTTATTTTTAAACCTTAATACTAGAGAGATTTGTTTTCCTAGAAATCTGACCCATTTTCATTTCCCAGTAAAAGTTAACTCATTAACTTGATAATCCATTTTCCACAAATCCCACTTTAAAACCCTGCAGGACATTATGTCTTTCCTTAAATTACAAAAAAATAATCAAAGGCTATTTTCAAAAAATTAGTTCGGAAATGGGACTCCTCAATCATTCATAAATGATTTTAAATTCCCTACCGACCCTGGCCCAGGACTAACACCCCACCCCCCCTCTTTTGTTGTTGTTTTGTTTTGTTTTTTGTCAGTATTGTTTGTATATTTTTATTGTTGTTTTGTTGTTATATTGTTGTTGTTCTTGTTGGGGGAAAAAAAAGAAGGAAAAACCTATAAATATATTGATTAAAAAAAAAAAAAAAATCCTGGACATTCTGTAGACTGCTCAGCTGAGGGACTGGCGGCCATTTAAAAACTAAATGCTGTGCTGTGCCTAATGTGAAGCACGGGGGAAAGTCATGCAATTCCCCTCAGGTGATTATGTTCAAGCCTGGTCCCTTTTTTATAGGGAATCAGGGTATTTATTCTAACACGTTAATATATTTGTTAGACAGTGGTTACAAATTTAATGTAACGGTTTAATGTATTTATTTTGCACAGAATTGTTTTTCAGCTCACACAAACAGTACAGACAGTTAGCGGATCGTGGGGAGATATCCTCTGATTTCGACAGAGAAAGAGAGAACAAACATGCTCCAGAATGACCTAGTATGCCTTTAAATATCCCCAGGCAGCTTGCCGCATATGTTCACCTTTGTTCTGATATTAAATGATTTAGCTGGGTCTAGATTAAGCTGTAAGTGCCTCTGTGTCATAGGCAATCTACCCTTAGTAAATATTTACAGTTTATAAAGGTGTGGTTGGTTGATTGGTGTTGTTGGCACGTTTCAGTTTCTCCTATTTGAGGACACTCACTCACTCACTCACTCATTCACTCACTCACTCACTCACTCACTCACTCACTCACTCACTCACTCACTCACTCACTCACTCACTCACTCACTCACTCACTCACTCACTCACTCATAGTCAATCTACCCTTAGTAAATATTTACAGTTTAAAGGTGTGGTTGGTTGATTGGTGTTGTTGGCACGTTTCAGTTTCTCCTATTTGAGGACACACACTCACTCACTCACTCACTCACTCACTCACTCACTCACTCACTCACTCACTCACTCACTCACTCACTCACTCACTCACTCACTCACTCACTCACTCACTCACTCACTCTATGGTTATGTCGGTGTCCTGGCATGAACTTCTGTCATTTCTTAAGGTTTTTTTACATAACTCAAAAAGGTTCAGTTAGTCTAATTTGACAGATTAACTTTGTATTTTCTGAAAAATTAGTGTCTTAAAAAAACACAAGGCAAGTTTATTTCTACAGCACAATTCAGACACAAAGCCATACAAAGACATTAGAAAAGTGAATAGAAAAAAAAAAAAAAAAAATTTTATTGTAATCTCCAATCACATTTACTTTTCTCACCAAGTAGTACATTTGTGTCCGTTTTTTTTCCCCATCTTATTTAAGAATGAATTTATGAATTTAGTGAAAATGACAACATAAAGACATGGCATTGGTATGGTTGACTCAGCAATATGACATCATACATAACATTAAATCGGCAAAACAATCGTCCCTTATTGGTTAATTGGTTGTAGGAAGTAGTCGAAACATGTCAAGGTATAAACAGTTTTTTTATACATGACCCACATTTGCTGATTTTTATTTATTTTGTGTACTTTTTAAACATTTCCTTTGCTCTAAATTTAGTTTTTAAAAATCAAAAACTTTTCATGTTTATTTCTGTGTCACTGCTTTAAGCCATCCAGCTCTGATATTTATAAAACTGTCAGCAACAGTACATTATGCTGTGTCTGCTGTTTGCACAACACGTACAATGACAAAACGAAAAATTCTAAGTGGGTTAATGTGTGTGGAGATTAACTGACCTAGATTCTCGCTCTTAAGGAGATTTTTTTTCACAATTCACACTGCTGCCATAAATAGAAATTGCACAATGCACATTTCAATTTAACTTATCGACTTTTTACTTTCTATTCTATTTTATACTTACTGTTTAATATTGTACAAAAACATTGCTTTGCTCTACGTAGTATTTAGAATTTATCTCATGTACATATTGTTTAGGTTATGTTTAACTTATTCTACTCTATATATTTTTTATTATCGTTCCTATTGCACCGTGGGTCAGAGATAAACGCCATTTAGATTCTGATGTCTGTCTAGCATATATCAGAACTGACTATAAAGAACTTTGACTTTGAAAAATATGTTAGGCTAGGCAAAATATGTTGAAACGAAGATTTAAGAAAAATCCAGACTGGTCTCTTAATCTTTTCCAGAGATGTATAAGGCTAGAAAAAATGTTTAAATGAAACAATTCTTTATTTTTTCCTGTATTAAGACATATTTTTTTCTGTCTTCTTTCGTAGGTATTGTAGGGGGTTAAAGGCCCTGTGTGTGTTAGCCCAGCATGGACAGCTTCTTCAAGGCTGCTGTGTGTGACCTGGACAAGCTGCTGGATGACTTTGAGCTCAATACTGGTAAGACAGAGCTTTAACTGATGATTTCTATCTATCTATCTATCTATCTATCTATCTATCTATCTATCTATCTATCTATCTATCTATCTATCTATCTATCTATCTATCTATCTATCTATCTATCTATCTATCTATCTATCTATCTATCTATCTATCTATCTATCTATCTATCTATCTATCTATCTATCTATCTATCTATCTATCTATCTATCTATCTATCTATCTATCTATCTATCTATCTATCTATCTATCTATCTATCTATCTATCTATCTATCTATCTATCTATCTATCTATCTATCTATCTATCTATCTATCTATCTATCTATCTATCTATCTATCTATCTATCTATCTATCTATCTATCTATCTATCTATCTATCTATCTATCTATCTATCTATCTATCTATCTATCTATCTATCTATCTATCTATCTATCTATCTATCTATCTATCTATCTATCTATCTATCTATCTATCTATCTATCTATCTATCTATCTATCTATCTATCTATCTATCTATCTATCTATCTATCTATCTATCTATCTATCTATCTATCTATCTATCTATCTATCTATCTATCTATCTATCTATCTATCTATCTATCTATCTATCTATCTATCTATCTATCTATCTATCTATCTATCTATCTATCTATCTATCTATCTATCTATCTATCTATCTATCTATCTATCTATCTATCTATCTATCTATCTATCTATCTATCTATCTATCTATCTATCTATCTATCTATCTATCTATCCATCCATCCATCCATCCATCCATCCATCCATCCATCCATCCATCCATCCATCCATCCATCCATCCATCCATCCATCCATCCATCCATCCATCCATCCATCCATCCATCCATCCATCCATCCATCCATCCATCCATCCATCCATCCATCCATCCATCCATCCATCCATCCATCCATCCATCCATCCATCCATCCATCCATCCATCCATCCATCCATCCATCCATCCATCCATCCATCCATCCATCCATCCATCCATCCATCCATCCATCCATCCATCCATCCATCCATCCATCCATCCATCCATCCATCCATCCATCCATCCATCCATCCATCCATCCATCCATCCATCCATCCATCCATCCATCCATCCATCCATCCATCCATCCATCCATCCATCCATCCATCCATCTTCGATGCTTAAACATGATCGCTAAATTTGTCTTGTTGTCATTTGTAGTTGTACTACTTCTAATCATTATTTTTATTTTTTTTTCAGAGGAACACGACTGCAAAACCGTTTTCCTGAAGCCGTCCGTGTACCCGTTCTCTTCACTGGATGCACCCCCCACCAACACCTCCTCCTCTGTCCCACCAAACCTGCCCGATCTAAACTCCCTCCACTATGGTAACGCCAGCAGCTGTCCCGAACGTTCCAGTCCAAACAACAACAACAACAGTCAAAACCCTCACACCCGCAGCCCCGAAGGACTTCCCCTCACCGCCGTGGACCTGCTATCATCTGTCGACCGACGTCCCAGTAAAAACTCAGCCCCTCCTTGTCCCGATCGCGCTTTAAAACCGGTTTGCGATTTGGTGAATGACACAAGTTCGGCCATCTTGGTGAGGTCAAATAGCCGCGATGCTTTCAATGAGTTGGACGGGGTAGAACAGAAGATGGCAGACGAAAATTACGAGGCATTGCTTGTGGATTTTGAAAGCCCGGTCGTAACCGCATATGGAGAAATTGAGGAACAAGCTAGTGTGGGGATAAACGACCTCCCGAATTTGGATTCCCATGTGAAAAAAAGCGCCAGTGGTGAATACTCAGCCTCGCTCAGTTTGCTAGATGTCATTCTACCTGCGGAAGTGGAGAAAAGCTGTGAAAAAATGAACGCAAACGATGATGAGTCACCGTTGTTGCCAAGGACGACAGAGGAGTCAGCTGACGTGCAGGAGAGGGGCTGTGAGGAAGAGGGAAGGGAGGAAGTGGTGACAGTGGCAGTAGTGGCGTGTACAAACCAAGTCATGGAGAATTCCTTAGACCACAGGGAACAGGAGGAGAATGGATCTTCTGCTGTGGATAGTGTTGAAGAAATCGCAGCAGCAGCTTCGGTGAATGAAGAAATGGAGTCAGAAGAAGACTTGGATAAAGGTGAGGAAAATGCTCTGTGACTTGTGCACTCTTGAAAGCGTGATAGTACTAATAATGATATTATTCTATTCTATTCGGGCTGTGCTTAAAAATCGCTAATAATTTGTTGAGTTCTTAACCTCTTTGTTGCAATGTAATGTTAAAGGTGGAGTCAGCGATTCTGGAGAACGCTTGTTGTCAAAATCGGTGAATCTCTCCTCACGATCTGCTCCCTGTACGTTAGTCCGCTGGAAATAAAAATCTAGTGTTAATACAAAGCTTAGGCTCTGTAAATTGGTATGTAAACAAAGGGGCTTGAAGCAACCTGACATAGCCAGCAACAAGCCCTTTTTTACAGAGCCAAGGCTGTGTATTAACACTGGAATTTCTTTCCAGCGCACACACAATATAGACAGGTAATTGATCATGAGGAGATATTCACTGATTTTGACAAAAAGCCTTCTCCAGAATCACTGACTCCATCTTTTTAAATATTGTTGTTTTAAACCGTTTTAATACTTAGTTTTTTCTACTCTATTCTATTCTATCCTGTAGGTGTAAATTCAGACGCGTCGGAGAGAAAACCATCTGGCCTGTCCTGCCTTCCCCTCGCCGTGTCCATGTGTGGAGCTCTGGTGAAGTCAAAAACCTCGGTAGAACCTTCAGCCCAATCCGACGAACCAGAAGCAGATTCAAACAGCAAAATGCCCTCCTTGGAATCCAGTGAAAACTCATCTGTGTGTGTGTCCAATCAGATCGCAGACGGCAGAGAGTCACCAGAGGGGCAGCATATCTCAATGGAACCTGCTATTGCTAATATACCTTAGACGTCCCACCGGAGCCTAGCCCGATTGATCCACGTGAATTCGGCTTCGAATATCTCCCCGAAAGCGACCAGGCCGAGCTGCTAGTCACGGACGAGGAGTTGGATGCGTTTTTGCAAGCGCACACAGAGGCGGAGCAAGCTAGCGGTAGCATTAGCAACAGAGGTAGAAGTGGGGTATCGTATTGCTGCGGTTCCCAACCCGAAAACAGTCTCTCAGGGTCAAGTTCAAACGGCGATTTCGAAGGCAGGCTTGTGGAAGAGGAGCTATGGAGCGGGAGTAGAGCTGCTACATCACGTCGCGAAGATTTGGATGTTTCGGCTTGTCCCGAAAGCGAAAGGACAATGTGTGTGTCTGTAGATCACGGGAGGAGTCGTCTACAACAAATGCAAGAGGCGGAATCTTGCCAAGAAGACAGGAGGCCTGGTGGTTTAAGCCTTTCTTTGACTAGCAATAGCGCTAACGTTATTAGCCACGATTTGCAGCCACCACCACCGCCTTCCTACGGAGGTGCTAGACCCAAACAGCTACACTGCCAAACCCCTAAATCACCAGTAGAAGAAGAAGAAAATCAAGCTGACATTGAAACACCCGGTGAATCTACGAAAGATTTAAACGCAGAAGAAGACGAGGATGAAGAAGACAGTTCACCCACCAGCCCTAGTTTAACAGAAGGGCAGTGCAACATCCAGGATTTGAGCCCCATGTACCCGAGTCAAGAGTCCCATCAGATGGACTACAGTGTGGTGTCCGAGCCCCCTCCGTACCCAGGAGAGTGTCCCACAGAAGGGGCCCGGTCGGCGGGGTGGAAGAGGGAGGGAGGAGGGGGGGAGGATTTGGGCAGCAGACAGCCGTCGTGGGTCCCGGACGCAGAGGCTCCAAACTGCATGAACTGCTACCAGAGGTTCACCTTCACCAAGAGACGGCATCACTGTCGGGCCTGTGGCAAGGTAGGCCTGTTTTTTAAAAACATTTTAAAGATAATTTTTTGGCATTTTCAAGCTTTATTATATAGTACAGAGTTGAAATGGGGAGAGAGAGAGAGAGGGGGGATGACCTGCAGTAAAGGTCCACGGGTCGGATTTGAACCCGCGACCACTGCAACGAAGGCCGGAGCCAATATGGTACGCGCTCTATCCACTACGCCACCGGAGCGCCCCGGTAGGCGTGTTTAAAAGGATTGTTTTGGTCCCGGCAGTTGAACAAAATATCCAAATATTACACTGGATTAAAGTCATTAGAGTCAGCGATTCTGGAGAACGCTTGTTGTCAAAATCAGTGAATATCTCCTCACGAAAAAATCCAGTATTTATACGTATGTTGCTCACTACGATGGCCCCCTTCCCTTTGTTTACAAACCAGTTTACAGAGCCTAGCCTTTGTATAAACACCAGATTATTTTCTAAACTAAAGGTAAAGTGACTCCAAATATTACACTAGATTAAAGGTGGAATTAGTGAATCTGGAGAACGCTTGTTGTCAACATAAATTTCCCAAATTTAGTGAATATCTCCTCACGATACGCTACCTGTATGTACTGTGTGCGCGCTGAACAAAAAAAATCCAGTGTTGATACACAGCCTAGGCTCTGTAAACTGGTATGTTAACAGAGGGGCCCACTTTAGCTAGCAACGTGAAAGTTAACAGCTGTGTATAGAAAAACAGATTTTTTGATTTCAGCTCACACACAGTACAGACAGGTAGCAGATTGTGAGGAGATATGAACTGATTTTGACAGCAAGCATTTCTCCACTCCACCTTTCAGATAAATGTAAAGTGTTTGTTTTAGAGACATTTTAGGAATATTCTGCTGATTGTTTGTGATAAGATTCTGAAGTATTTTGGCCAGTGGATAACCATGACATGATATATCCATGTTTTCCCTGTTCCTACCCGTGCCGTGATGTTAAATACAAGAGATTACGTCCCAGGTTCGAAAATAGTTCAGTTAAAAAATATCCAGTGTTAATACATAGCCTAGTCTCTGTAAATGGGCATGTTGCTAGCTACGGTGTGTTACCCTGTGTTTACATACTAGTTTACAGAGCCTAGGGTGTGTATTAATACCAGATTGTTTTCAGATAGCGGATCATGAGGAGATATTCACTGATTTCCTCCAGAATCACTGACTCCACCTTTTAACTAAATGATAAGTAAGGTGTATAATTTACTGCCATTTTAAGAGTTTTTGGATGATTGTCGGGGCATAAGCTTCATGACATGAGATTCAACCCATTTGCTACCGTGCCGTGATGTTAAATACAAGAGATTACGTCCCAGGTCCAAATATAGTTCAGTGAGTGAGTCAGCAGAATGTGTATAGATCCCCACTGAGCCTTTTGTCCTAAACATGGAGATAAGTCCTCTGAAAGCCAAACGATTAAAGCAGCAACGGAACAAACTGTTACTGCTCTGTTTATATTGTTCCCAGAACTGATACTAAATACTTAAACCTGCAGTGTGTAGAATTTTGGGTTTTATTTCCTAGCAGATTTTGTAGAAAGTAATTATAATATCCATAAGTACATTTCATTTAGTGCATAATAGCTGAAAAAAATGTTTTGAATTATTTTTTTTTCCCTTAGAAAGGGTCTCATATATGTCCATATTTCTGCATATTTTGGACCAAGGCCTAGTGCCGCCATCTTGAAAGTGTCATAGTTGGAATGTCATCAGGAGCATTGTTTAAAATTTAGAATTGTTCTTGTCCTTGAAGGCCACTGTAGCTTCTGTTATTATTCTAAAGGGGTTGGGGTTACCCAGGGAGCGTTGCATTCTAGAACTTTGTAGAACTTTCTTGATGATGTCATATTACACACTGCACCTTTAACAGACTAGGGAAGACAGTGTGGTCATACTGTGAACTATAGCGTATTTTTTCTTATATTTATGATTTTTTTTAAAGACGTTTTTAGACGAGTATTTTTTATTGTTGTTTAAATATACTTTAAATAATGTGATTATTTTTCCCTGTTTTTTTAGACACTACTGTATATGTACAATGTCACACAAGTTGTAGCTTTTTACAATTTGGTTACAATTATTTTTCGTCAAAGTATTAACAATATTAAAAAATTATTGTAGCAAATTAAAAAATTGAAAATGTTATGGGGGGGTATTTTTGCTTTCATTAGACAGTTTGGAGAGACAGAGATGAAATGTGTCAGAGAGGGGAATGACATGCAGAGAAACGACCCGGGCTGGATCTAACCATGAGCAACCAAGTAGCATTTATGTGAATTTATTGTGTATTAATGTTGTCTTCTCTCCTCCGTGGCAGGTGTACTGTGCTGTTTGCTGCAACCGGAAGTGTAAGCTGAAATACCTGGAAAAGGAAGCTCGTGTCTGTGTCATGTGCTTCGACACAATACACAGAGGTAAGGCCTTGCTTATTGGTTTGTATTGGTCTTATCCTAATCCCATTCACTCCCGTAGGTTTTATACAGACATGTGAGCAGTTGGTTAGTTCGCTAGTGTGCCAAAATATATGTATTTCAGCATCCTTTAAAGGTGCACTATGTAACTTTGGGTGTGTCAGAGAAGTGACATTTTTTTTATAAGGTTTATTCTCATAACTGAATAAACAAACTTTCCTCACAGGAAAAATGTGATCCCTGGAACACTGTTTGAAGTTAGGAAGCTTCCTGAAAAGTTACTGTTTTACTGTTGTTGTTGTTTACAGCAGCAGGGCCCACAGTTTGGTTTACAAACATATTCTAGTCTCATGTTTGGTTCCAGGTTCCTCAAAATAATTTAGTTTTGATTTATGATGATAGAATTTATCAATACTAAGAATTACATGTAGAGAAAACATGTTTAGTAAGCTACTCTGTGAATGTAAACAAACCCCCCCTCCTCTGAAACTGCATAGTGCACCTTTAATGGGACATACAGCTCTGGAAAAAATTAAGAGACCACTCCAAATGTTCAGTGTCTCTTGTTCTTACTATTTATAGGCATTATGTTTGAGTAGAATGAACATTTTGGTTTTATAATATAAACTACTGACAACATTTCTACCAAATTCCAATAATTTTTTTTTGTCATTAAGAGCATTTTCAATAAGTTTTGTAGAGATGAAGATTTAAAAAAAATCCAGACTGGTCTCTTCATTTTTTCCGGAGCTGTACTTCACCACTGCAGTGTGTTAGCAGAAAATGCTTAGTCATTCAGGAGTAGTTTGAAGGCTGAGACACAATAGAAATGATTAATAGATCCTCTCCCGGTCTCTGAACAGTTGTTAATTTATAACAAACTCCTTGAATGAGATAACGCTGCTGTGCTGTTGTGTGCGATGTCCCCTGCTCTCCATATTCAGTCATGTTGAAAACGTATTATTACATTACATTACATGTCATTTAGCAGATGCTTTTATCCAAAGCGACTTACAACTGGAGCACACATTCATACACCGATAGCAGCAGCAGCTACCACGCAGGGTGCAAGCTAACTATCAGGAGACATTTAGGGTTCAGTGTCTTGCTCGGGGACACTTGGACATGTGGCGGGGAGACGGGGGATCGAACAACCGACCCTATAGTTCCGGGTCCACCACCCTATCCACTTCGCCGCGGCCGCCAAAGTATTGCATTTTATTTTGAAGGAGTGGAATGTTACTGTTTGTAGATGTCTTGTCAGTGGATTGATATGACAGGTAGTGATCCATCAAAACAATGTCTGTAGGTTGGGGTCCATAGCAACGGTGAATTATCTTTAACAGCATAGGGCATTATCGAGAAATAACGGACCGTAGATTTCTGGGATTGACCAATCAGAACACAGCATTCATGAGTGTAATAAGAGATTATAAAAGCAAAAAGCGGATATAGGTAAATTGTTAAAAAATGGGAAAAAAATATATATATCATGGACAATTTAAACAAGTAAAATTAAAAGTTGCAGGTTAGGACGCAAATAGAATAGTCTTCAGATAGGATTTTAAAAATTGACCAATCAGAACACTGAATTCATGTGTGCCGTGTAATAAGAGGTAATAAAAACAAAAAGCCAAAAAAAATAGGCAGACAAATTGATAAATGAACTATAAAAAGATGCAAAATAAAAAAGTTCCAGGTTGGAAGGCAAACAGAAATGTCTTCAGATTTGATTTCAAAGAGCTGAGAGCTGCAGCAGACCTCAAGTTTTTTTTCTGGGAGTTTGTTCCAGATATGTGGAGCATGAAAACTAAAAGCTGCTTCTGCTTGAGCAACTTTTAATATTTGTCAGCTGTCAACACAAACCAAAATTTGTTCAAGATAATTTTTCTGACTCTGCTGGAGTCAGTTTGAGTATTTTCATCCTCTAACAGTACAGACCAAACTTAAAGCTATAGTGCGTGAGTTCTGTCGCCCCCCATGAGGCATTCTGAGTAATTACAGCAACACTGTCGGTGCATCGCCATCTACATGAAGTAAAGCCTTCAGTGATGGATGGCGCATGGATTTTATACCTTCTGCTGTACGTCCAGGTTTTTTCTTAGCAGTAGAATCAACAACTGAAACATTTCTTGGGCTCTTCTTGGGGATTTTTCTGAGCTCCTGCACCAGTGTCAGGGAGAGGCGACACCAGTTTGTAAACGCTGCCATACTGAGAAATACAGAGAGAGTTTTGTGGAGCTGATAATAGGCTTAATCAACTTTGTGTCAACTCATTTTGGCGATGGCTTGAATCTAACCAACATTAATTTATATACGAAAAAAAGTTACACACTATAGCTTAAAGAATCCTCTTTTAAATTGACAGAATACCCTAGTTTCCATTAAAACTTAACAGCGTCACAGTCACATTTTAATTATGCAATGGATTAATATTTAAGGCACGGAGCATAAAAAATGTCCTGCACATAATGGCCTGAAGGGGGTTTGGGAACAACTATTAAAAATTCAAAACATTCATTCAAGGAAGAAGAAAATGTATTTTTTACTAATACAATCAGCATATTCTTGCCTCTAATTTTACACAGTGTAAAAAAACTATTTATTGTATTATATGTTTGGTGTGTGTGTGTGTGTGTGTTGTTGCTTTGATGTTAAAAGGCGTCGTTCATAGAGGAACCTTTTTATGGTTAAAGACTGCAGCACGGACAAGATGGATGGATAGGGCAGGAGAGAGGGAGGAGAGTTATAGCAGGACACTGGCATTTGTCCTTGATTGTGTGTGTGTGTGTGTGTGTGTGTGTGTGTGTGTGTGTGTGTGTGTGTGTGTGTGTGTGTGTGTGTGTGTGTGTGTGTGTGTGTACTTGGGTTAGGCATCTTCGTGAGGACCAAATTACATTTTTAACCATCGGAGTGAGGACATTTTCTTCACAGGGCTGTTTGAGGGTTAACACTAGGTTTTAAGGTTCAGATATGAATTAGGTTTATGTTAGGGTTAGTGTAAGGGTTGGGGTTAGGCATTTAGTTGTGATGGTTGCGGTTAGGGTAAGGGGCTAGGGAATGCATTATGTCAATTAGTGTCCTCACAAGGATAGAATTACAGAGGATCCTGTGTGTGTGTGTGTGTGTGTGTGTGTGTGTGTGTGTGTGTGTGCGAGCGACAGGATCCGCCTTAACGCAGTACACATGTGATGCTTACTCACACACACTATGTCTAATTCAGGAAGACAGAGGAAGAGGTGATCCAATTTTTTGTAGCCGATGGATACAATCTTTCCTTCGTTTGCTTTCCATCTCTATCGGTAACGGTGACTGGGCTGCGTGTGTGTGTCTCACCGCACAGCACCTCTCTCTCACACACACACACACACACACACACACACACACACACACACAGAGCACACACGCTCTGCTCAAGCCAAAAGCTAACGGGCTATAACGGCTAACAACATATGGAGGGACTCGGGGAAAACAAGCTTGTAAAAGGCAGCGATGGGAGAGTCCACAGTCAGACTCAGGAATAGATTCCCAATGATGTCGACCGTTTGATTTTTAGCGCAAAGGATGATGCGGTAAGATCCCTCCAAAAAATTATTCTACATTTTTTTTTAAACATGTTTTTTTTTTAAGTTATCAGACAGGACAGATTTAAATATACATGACAGAAAATGCCTTGGACATGTGTGTTAGATGCTTCTGGGATTCTTAAGACTGTTGTTAATATGTTGCTATTAACTGCTGCTGTTTTTCATTGTAGCTTTTATAATCTAGATTTTGACATGACATAGAACTTTTTTTTATGCCGAGGGAAGATATTGCATATTTATATACAGTATCTCACAAAAGTGAGTACACCCCTCACATTTCTTCACATTTTTCTTTATATCTTTCCATGGGACAACACTGAATAAATGACACTTTAATACAATGTAAAGTAGTCAGTGTACAGCTTGTATAACAGTGTAAATTTACTGTCCCCTCAAAATAACTCGACACACAGCCATTAATGTCTAAACTGCTGGCAACAAAAGTGAGTACACCCCTTAGAAAAAATTTACAAATTGGGCCCAAAGTGTCAATATTTTGTGTGGCCACCATTATTTTCCAGCACTGCCTTAACCCTCTTGGGCATGTAGTTCACTAGAGCTTCACAGGTTGCAACTGGAACCCTCTTCCACCCATTTATGACAGCATCACAGAGCTGGTGGATATTAAAGACCTTGCGTTCCTCCACCTTCCATTTGAGGATGCCCCAAAGATGCTCAATAGGGTTTAGGTCTGGAGACATGCTTGGCCAGTCCATAACCTTTACCCTCAGCTTTTTTAGCATGCCACTGGTCGTCTTGGAGGTGTGTTTGGGGTCGTTATCATGTTGCAATACCACCCTGCGGCCCAGTTTACGAAGGTTGAGTGCACATGGTCAGCGTCGTACACAGAGGTTGGCTTTGGAAAATAGACGTATGAGTGCTGCCAGCATTGCTGAAGGGCTTGAAGGGGTGGGGGGTCAACCTGTCAGTGCTCAGACCATACGCCGCACTCTGCATCATACTGGTCTGCATGGCTGTCATCCCAGAAGGAAGCCTCTTCTAAAGATGATGCACAAGAAACCCCACAAACAGTTTGCTGAAGACAAACAGACTACGGACATGGATTACTGCAACCATGTCCTGTGGTCTGATGAGACCAAAATACATTTATTTGGTTCAGATGGTGTTAAGAGTGTGGAGAGGCAACCAGGTGAGGAGTACAAAGACAAGTGTGTCTTGCCTAGAGTCAAGCATGGTGGTTGGAGTGTCATGGTCTGGGGCTGCATGAGTGCTGCCAGCACTGGGGATCTACAGTTCATTGAATTCTAACATGTACTGTGACATACTGAAGCAGAGCATGATCCCCTCCCTTCATATACTGGGCCGCAGGGCAGTACTGCAACATGATAACGACCCCAAACACCCCTCCGAACGACCACTGGCTTGTTAAAGAAGCTGAGGGTAAAGGTTATGGACTGGCCAAGCATGTCTCCAGTCTTAAACCCTATTGAGCATATTTGGGGCATCCTAAAACGGGAGATGGAGGAGCGCAAGGACTCTAATATCCACCAGCTCCTTGATGTCGTCATGAATGGGTAGAAGAGGGTTCCAGTTGCAACCTGTGAAGCTCTAGTGAACTCCATGCCCAAGAGGGTTAAGGCAGTGCTAGAAAATAATGATGGCAAAACAAAATATTGACACTTTGGGCCCAATTTGGACATTTTTTCTTAGGGGTGTACTCACTTTTGTTGCCAGCAGTTTAGACATTAATGGCTGTGTGTCGACTTATTTTGAGGGGACAGTAAATTTACACTGTTATACAAGCTGTACACTGACTACTTGACATTGTATCAAAGTGTCATTTATTCAGTGTTGTCGCATGGAAAGATATAATGAAATATTTGAAGAAATGTTAGGGGTGTACTCACTTTTGTGAGATACTGTATATATATATTGTCTGTGAAAAAACAAAAGGAAGAATTTCACTGTATGACTGAGAACATGTCTTCTTATTGTGGCATATGACAATAAACACTTTGAATCTTGAATCTTAAAAATTGTTGAAGGGCGAATTTCGAAGTGCTATAGTTAAAATGGGGTCAGTTAAAAGTAGTTTGCTGTAAGCCTTGGATGACTTCAGTTATGCCTTGTCATGCTTTCCTCGCAAGAACAAGGTGAAAGTTATGCAAGTATGGAAGACTTTTTATTTTGTGTGTGTGTGTGTGTGTGTGTGTGTGTGTGTGTGTGTGTGTGTGTGTGTGTGTGTGTGTGTGTGTGTGTGTGTGTGTGTGTGTGTGTGTGTGTGTGTGTGTGTACTTGGACAGGCGTCTTTGTGAGGAACAATTTTCATTTTTAACCATCGGAGTGAGGGCTTTTTATTTTTTCTTAAAGGTGCAGTGTGTAGAATTTATCTGTGTTTCTCAGAACAGACTTGGTAGAAATAGGAATGTGATATTCATAAGTATGTTTTAATAAGTGTAGAATCACTTGAAAATATACAAGTTTTTCTTTTAAATTACCTTTTAGAATGAGCCTTTTATATCTACATAGGAGCGGGGCGCTGAGGCCGCCATGTTGCACCGCCATGTTTCTACAGTAGCTCAGAACGGACAAACTATATTATTTTTATACTTATATTATTCAGAATTCAAGTTGTAGACTTTATCTGTACTTCATTTTCAAAGGAAACAAGTGTATATGCGTTTTGGGTTATTTCTTGTTTATGATTTCTTTCTCATATTGTGTTGATCCCAAAATGAATTTAAAAAAAATCCATAAAAACTTGGTCACAAAAGTACTATAGAATAAATAACTAAATACATCTTCACCTCATCACTTGAAATTGTGGAAAGACTTGAGGCAGTGGTGGATGATGCCATCTTTAGTAACTATAGTTTCTTGTCCTTGAAGGTCACCGTAGCTTCTGTAAATTCTCCCAAAGGTTAGCAAGGGAGTGTTGACATCTACAATCTCACCACTAGATGCCTCCAAAACAACACCAATATTACACACTGTACCTTTAAGAAGAGGCTTTTCCTGAGCTTATGTAAGGGCACACTGTCGTCATCGTCACAACGCAACAGATCAATAAAGATCTATGATGCTTAATCAATATAATGCAGAGGGGCCGCCGCGTCAGCTCTGTGTGTGTGTGTGTGTGTGTGTGTGTGTGTGTGTGTGTGTGTGTGTGTGTGTGTGTGTGTGTGTGTGTGTGTGTGTGTGTGTGTGTGTGTGTGTGTGTGTGTGTGTGTGTGTGTGACAGCTTTTCCTGGAAGTGACAAGTCATGTGTGCAATACCCTTCATTCATTTGTAATATATAACGCACTGTGTAGGGCCAAGCTGTCACTCAAATCTTAAAAATGTCATTGATGATAAATCCTAGAATGAAAATGAGCCGCACAGAACAAGCTCCCCTCAAGTCCCCTTATATTGAAATCTACAGAGGAGGATGTGTGTGTGTGTGTGTGTGTGTCTGTGTGTGTGTGTGTGCTTTCAGATTGTGTGTGTGTGTGTGTGTGTGTGTGCGTGCTTTCAGATTCTGTGTGTGTGTGTGTGAGATAATTTATTGCGAATGGGTCACTCTTCGAGAAATAAGGACCTTCAAGGTGAACAGGAGCCTGAGACGCATACATATCATACAGCATAAATTATCACACTTAATAAAAGGCTACTAACTTAATTAATTAATTTAAGTAAATGTTGTTTTATGTTTGGTTTTATTGATAACAAATGCGTTAATAGCTTATGGGAACTTCCTCATAGCAACTGTAACTATGTAACTCTGTGGTCAGACTTACTCACGTCGTCTTGACGCATGACTCCAAAGTTCCCTGCTCCTTACAATGTGACGTGTGTGTGTGTGTGTGTGTGTGTGTGTGTGTGTGTGTGTATATATTATGTATATACACACACATATTAGTCACACAGTTTGTAGGCCTACTGTGTTTGTATTGAAAAAAATTCCAGTGTTAATACACAGCCTAGGCTCTGTAAACAGTGCTGTAAACAAAGTGTATGAAAACAAAGGGCCCACAGTAGCTAGCAACCTGCCTGTTTACAGAGCCTAGGCTGTGTGTATCAACACAGACAGGTAGCAGATCTTGAGGAGATATTCACTGATTTTGACAAGAAGTGATTTTGACAACAAGCGTTCCCCAGAATCACTGACTCCACCTTTTAAATTATGTGAATTAACATGGGTTCTTATTCTGAGACATTACGTGACATCAAAATCCATCCCCTCTTCAACCTTGTGCTATTATTAAACCTCCAGTGTGCCTCCTTTGTCCTCGTAGCGGCAGCCCTTGTATTAACGGAAGCAAACAAGACAAGGTTTAGTCAAATAGACACCTAAAAGTACATTAAAAGACACAATTTCTTGTTACAATTATTTTAAAAAATGCCATTGAGCTGGTATAATTTTAACCTCTCTTAACCCATTGATGACGGCTGCTGCGCGATGCCACATTGGCTCTCCTGCCTGATGCTGCGTGGCGCAGCATTATTACTTTATCTAATTTTCATGGCATTCCCAGCATAGAATGCACTGTCATTGGTTCAAATACACATGAGGTGGGTTTTGTTGATTTTTTTAAGACCACGTGACCACCCAAAAGTTGTGTGGTTTGCCAAAAATCATGTCAATCAAAAAAATAAAAAATAAAAAAATAAAACAAAATAATTAAAAAAATATGCCAGCTATGTCGGCGACAGAACATTTAGTGGCGTTTGGTGCGCAGAATCAAGGTCTACTATAGACTACTGACGAAAATCACACAACACATTGCATCTATTTATTAACAATATTTAATAATTTTCTAATTCATCTCATTTTGACGATTTTTAGAAGTATTTGTTGGTTTGTAAGCGCTAAGGGAGCATGTTTAAATAAAACCTGTGAACCTTAACTTTTAAATGTATTTTATTTCATGTTTCTATGTGCTACACAGGCTTAGATATTAAGGTTTTGGTAGACTTGACAATTCCTACTATTTTTTCAGAAAACCCTCAGGCATTAAGGACATGCATCCTAGATTGCCATAGTCATCAATGGGTTAATAAAAGTTAACTAGTTTTCTGAATCTTTCAAGAATGTGAACTATTTTCTTGATACTAAAGCAAGCATTTCTTTAAAACAAATTAATTTCTCCGAAAAATAAATCTATTATTTGAATGGGTTAGAATCAAGAAACTGGTATGTAAACAAAGAGGGCCCACCGTAGCTAGCAACATGCCCGTTTACAGAGCCTAGGCAGTGGCTAATGTTTGACATAATGTCACATTAAAATCCATCCTCTCTTCAACCTTGTGCTATATTTAAACCTCCTGTGTGCCTCCTTTGTCCTTGTAGCAGCAGCCTTGGAGCGATGATGAGCACACATAATGATGTTGCTATCTATGTGGGCCCCATCGTTTATAAACCCTTTGTTCACATAGCAGTTTACAGAGCCTAGGCTGGGTATGAACACTAGACTTTTTTCGTAAATGTGATGAATAGTGGATAATTTTATTTTTTTTATTTTTTTTTATATATTTTTTTGTCATTTTTCATGCTTTATTTGACAGTATGAAGAGACAGAGGTGAAATTGGGCAGAGAGGGGAATGACATGCAGAGAACGACCGCGGGCTGGAATCTAACCCGGGTCTGCTGCTGGTCCCGGCCCGGGGGGGGGGGGGGGTTGACGCTCTACCAACTGAGCTAAGGGCGCCCCCAATAGTGGATCATTTGTGACGAGATATTCAATAATTTTGAGAACAAAAATACATCTTCAATTTATGACGGTTGCTGCTGAGATTATTTAGTCCATGCATAAAGTTAAATGAACTTGCATTGATACTGATGTAAATTACTTCCGATCCCCCGTCTTCCCGCCACATGTCCAAGTGTCCCTGAGCAAGACACTGAACCCTAAATGTCTCCCGATAGTTCGCCTGCTATCTGTGTGTGTGAGTGTGTGTGAATGGGAACAGGTCTCCCCTTGAAAAAGAGTGTCCGGTCTCAATGGGATTTACCTGTATAAATAAAGGTTAAAAAAAAGTTAAGAAAAATCCTCTTCAACCTTGTACTATATTTAAACCTGTCTGTCTCTCTCTCTCTCTTTCTCTCTCTCTCTCTCTCCCTCCCTCTCTCTCTCTCTGTCTCTCTCTATCTTTCTCTCTCTTTCTTTCCCCTCTCCCTCTCTCTCTCTCACACACACACGCACACACACACACTGACCCCCCTCTCTCACACACACACACTCTCTGTGCCCTTGTAGCGGCGGCCCTGGAGCGGATGATGAGTCCAGCGGGTCCCAGTCCAAACCCAAACGTCCCGTCTGAGTACTGCAGCACCATCCCTCCTCTGCAGCAGGCCAGAGCTGCCGGCACACTCAACTCCCCTCCTCCCACCGTCATGGTGCCTGTGTCCGTCCTCAAGCACCCCAACAACGACAGTAAGGACCATGATAAAATACTCTACATACCCTGCGTTCCAAATCACATACTCTTTCTTTTAACTTTTTATACATACTTCCACTGATCATTAAAATGATCTAGATGCAATGGGGACATAGTTTTGTTATTTATTTCATCATAAAATCACTCCTTGATCTTGCCTCCGTATCCATATCATCCCTGGTTGTTTTGACTGGGAGGCTCAGTCCATGTGATGTAACTTCTGCTGCAGTGGATTGTGGGTCAGAATCGCCCCAAAAGCTACTGATTTCAACACTAAAAATCATTAGTGGATGTAGTAGGACATCAACATTTCTCTAAAAGTTTATCCAATTTAAATGACAATTTTTTAAAATTTGGATTGATAAAAATGCCCAACTCTTTTCAGATGCTTTACTATCATGCAAATAACTCTCACATTTACATAGTTAGAGTGATTACAGGGGCTTTAAATAAGTCATTTTCCGTGTGTGTGTGTATTTCCAGGTTGTCCTCGTGAGCAGAAGCGTGTGTGGTTTGCTGACGGCATCTTGCCCAACGGAGAAGTGGCCGACACCAGCAAGCTGTGTGTGACGAGCCGCCGGAGCTCACAGGAGTTCAGCGGAGTTTCCCCAGACCAGACCACAGTAAGACAACGTTACATTCACAGCACAGATACTGGGATTAACTCCAAAAAATTAAAAAGAATTACATTTTTAATTTTATGAATATTCTTGTTATTGTTTATTTGTATTAATTAACTTATTGCTTTGCTTGCTCTTTATTTTATGTTTACACTTTGAACCTGAACCTCACAAAAACTCAGTTAAATTTGAAATAATTGAAGAAAATTCTCAATTTTTCCTCCATTTCTGATTTTTTTTTTCCCCTATTCACCTGCAGTGTCTCACTTTAATTAAAATAAAAAAGGAATGCTTCTAAAATCACTGTCTTCGGAGGCGCCCTTAGCTCAGTAGGTAGGACACACCCCTGGTAGGACAGACCCGGATTCGATTCCCGCCTGGGTCGTTCTCTGCATATCACTCCCCTCTCTGCCCCATTTCACATCTGTCTCTTCACACTGTCAATAAAGCTTGAAAAATTCCAAAAAATTTATAAAAAAATCAAATAAAAAAAAAGGTGACTGTCTTCTCCCCTTCCAGCCGGGCCCAGCCGTCTCAGAGGAGTCTCTCCCTGAAGGCTGTCCCACCTCTTCAGCAGCAGCAGCAGTGGAGGTGGAGGTGGTCCGGGCTCCAGTCTCCGGCCCGTGGGACTATTCCCTGCTCTCTGCTCTCAGCTCCTCGGTCTCCAGAGTCCCCAGCCTGCTGCCCGACACACAGGAGGAGCTGCCCCCTCTGCTCATCACTACGGGGGAGGACGACACAGGAGGTATGGGGGAGGGGAGGTTACAGGGGGTTTATTGTTTTAGTTTTTTTTGGCTAATTTTGGCATTTTTAACCCACAGTGCAAATTAATAACTGAACACGCCGGAGGTAAAGGGTGGTGGTTCAGGGGGTTTACAGGGGTTTAGAGCTTTTTTTAGACATACACCATGCAGTTTTACATGTTGGTGTTATGTGTGAATATGTGCTCAATGAGTATCTTTTTACCAAAAAACTATTTAACTATCTTGCTAGGTTGAACCTGTAACATTTCTTTGATAAAAGTTTTTATTCAATGTTGTCAGAATAACTGGGTTTACATATTCACTCCTATTGTTTCTGGTGGTAACTATAACTTTGCTCTGATGTTCTGTCTATTTCTTTCCAGATATTTTGGTAGAGGAGAGTCCTGCCCCGTGTCAGATCCTTCACCTTCTAGAGGAGGGAGGACCTCGACCTCTAACCTTCGTCCTCAACGCAAACCTGCTGGTCAACGTCAAGCTGGTCACATGTGAGTAGAATATATACATATGCTTTAAACATGCTCGCTATAAAGAAAAATGAAAAAATTGGCTAATGTGTTTTTTTTATTTTTTTTTTATTTATTTATTTTTTTATTATAACCTTTATTTATACAGGAGAAGTCTCATTGAGATTAAAAAAAACTCTTTTACAAGACAGTCCTGGCCAAGACAGGCAGCAGTACAGTTCCACAGTTACAGACAATCATTTAAAAACAACAGAGAGAATATATAAATAGAGTCACAGTCAGAACATAGTCAAACAAAGCATGTACAGACAGAAGAGCTTCAACAACTTTTAACTAACGGCTCATAATAAAATGTTGTGAAGATGTAGAATAACTTCATATGAATTGTATTGTCTTGTATTTAATTTAATGTATGTATCAGTGTATTCATGCATTTTTACTGATCAGTCTTTGTATGCTCTGATCTTTTATAGGCTGTTTAAATACAGCTCTTTGCATTGCCTTAGTGAGGGAAATGTGCTAAATAAATAACCTGTTCACTGACTCTAGCTATTTTCTGTCTGTCTGTCTGTCTGTCTGTCTGTCTGTCTGTCTGTCTGTCTGTCTGTCTGTGTTCCATCCACCAGACTCCAGTCGGCATTGCTGGTGCTTTGCCTCTAACGGGCTGCAGGCTTTGGGACAGAGAGAGCTGGTGTTTCTCCTGGAAGTTTTACCAGATGAAAAATCTCTCCCTAAAGATCTGTTCACGCTCTATCTCAACATCTACCAGGAAGCCCAGAAAGGTAGATATAGGTTGCGTTCCGAATCGCATACTCTTTCTTTTCTCTTTTCTACATACTACATCCGACGATAAAAAGAATCTAGTTAGGATGCAGTAGGCATACTATTGGGACATACTTTTCTCTCTTATTTCATCATAACATTGCGCCTTGATCTTGCCTCTTGCTTTTATATCCGTCGCATCCCCGTTTGTTTTCATATGGAGGCTTTGTCGATGTGACGTCACTTCACGTGCGCACTGGATTGTGGGTCAGAATCGCCCAAATAGGATGCAGTTTTCAACACTAACTATCTTGGCCGCATGAAGTAGGACATCCGGGTACTTCTAACCATCCTAAATCTGGCCACAAGAATCGGGACATCCTAAATCTTTTTTCTACATACTATATAGTAGAAAGTATGCGATTCGGAACGCAACCATATATACACACACACATTATAGGCCTTTTGTTTTCGCTTCTGTGTGTTTTTACGCTGGGGTTTTCTGCACATATTGTAAAATACAGTTACAGAGGGACAGTGGGAAGATATAATAAAATAACGTGTGAATAAAGCAAATGGCAGACATTCATTCAAATAGAAAAAAGTATACAGCAAAATAGATTAAATAACAATAAATAATAATGGGGAAAAAAAATCAATTGTCATCGTCTTATTTTGCATACCACAGTATAAAAAAAACTGTTTTATTTATATAACCCTATATCACAAATCGCCATTTTGAAAAACTGACAAGGAATTTTTCTTTGCATCAGCAGTAATGTCACAAAAGCTGTCAGCTCTGTTTGTAGCTTAGGTAAAGACAATTATACTTTGTTAAGGGCCCCTGATTGGCTGCTGTGAAGGGCTATATGAACAAATGTTGATCGATTGATCATTTCTGTCCCGGGGAAGTTCCTGGAGGAGTTGGATAACATGATGTTCAAGTTCAAAGTTTAGAAAATGTATTGGTGAAAATGTATTGAAACTAGGGGTGTGAATTTTTAAAAAAAAAAAATCCCAACGTTTACACAAAGACAATTCATCCTTGCAGACATTTAACCGTTTTTTAATTGGATTATAATTTGTTTCCATGATTAATTTCTGTCACAAAAATATCCTTTTTTACTCATATGTTAATGCTGGATGTATTTCTTACATATATGTTCAAACATTTTTAATTCATTGATGAGAAAATGAGACTGTTTCAGAAATATTCAAAGTTCCTCCCAGCTACTTTATATAATTCAAACTTTAGGGAATAATACGTTTGTATGATTTTTTTTCTGTCCCAGGGAAGTTCTTGGAGGAGTATGATAACGTGACGTTCACCAGTAGTTTCCTGGGTAGTAAGGACCACGCGGGGATGCTGTTCTTCTGCCCCACCTGCCAGCCTCTAGACGGGCTCACCCTCCCAACACAACCCTTCCTCTGCGGCCTGCTCATCCAGAAACTAGAGGTGCCCTGGGCCAAAGTCTTTCCCCTACGGCTGCTGCTTCGGCTCGGGGCGGAATACAGTGGTGGGTAGCTGCTGTTTAACCTGTGTTTGTCCTAGAATATATGAACGATAAAGTTTTATTTAATCTGGAGTAAAAAAAAAAAAAAAAAAAAAAAAAAACGATTATGGAAAATGCTTATTGTCAAAACTACTTACGCTAATCCGCTTATAATAACGGCAGAATACAGTGGTGGGTAGCTGGTGTATTTGTCCTGGAATATATGACTGATAAAGTTTTATAATACAAACAAACAAAAAAAGGTGTAGTCAGCGATTGTGGAGAACGCTTGTTTTTAATATCACTAAAGTCAAAATCAGTGAATATCTCCTCATGATCCGCTACATGTCTGTACTGTGTGGGCACTAAGAGGAAAACACAAAGCCTAGGCTCTGTAAACTGGTATGTAAACAAAGTGGGCCCACCATAGATAACAACATGCCAGTTTACAGAGCGTACTAGCCATGGCTGTGAATCAACACTGGATTTTATCTAAGCGCACACAGTACTGACAGGTAGTGGATCATGAGGAGATATTCACTGATTTTGACAAAGTGATTTTGACAACAAGCATCGCTGACTACACCTTTAGTTACGTTAGACTGAATTAACCTTTTCTGGTTGATTTAATGTTTTTAATTGATTTGCAAACTAAATCTTTTCTCTCTCTCTCTTTCAGTTTATCCCACGCCGTTGATCAGCGTCCGATTCAGGGATTCTGTTTATCGAGAGACGGGTCACACCATCATGAATCTACTCGCTGTAAGTTATGACACACAAGCAGATCCAAGGCCTTCGTTCTCAATAGTCTGCCGCTTACAAATGTCAGATCTAAAATGATGTACTTTTGTTCTTAGCACATTTAAAAACCATTTTAAATGAAGTGTCTGCTGTTATTAATTCCCTATGATTAAAAAAAAGTAGTTTGTCAGTTGTGGATAATTTCATCCGTGTTATTTTAAACCAGTGTCGAATCTTTCTTACATAACTTAGATTCAAAACAGTTAAATATTTTTCAACAGAAAAGTTCCAGTAATTTCACCACAAAGGCTTTTTCACAGACATCGTTAGGGAGGTTATTAAGACCAGATTCTGGATGTCATGGAAACTCACTTTGAGAACATTTGAAGCATTCGATCAAATTGTATTTTTTTTATTACTCATATGTTGACAATTGTGTATGTGATTGTGGGCGACTGTGGCTCAGTTGGTAGAGCGGGTCGGCCAATGATCAAAGGGTTGGCGGTTCGATCCCCGCCCTGCCACTTGTGTCATACAGGGTTCGACATAACGTATAGCCCGATGGCCCGGGGCCAGTAAAGTCATATGCAGGGCAAGTTGATTGGCCAGTCACTGTCCCGCCCGGGCCAGTGACTGGCCAATCACAGTTCAGTATCTTTTTGTAGACTACATCATGGTTCATTGAAGTGCGCGTTGAGAGTCGTAATGAAAGCAGTGTTTATTTAAGACTCAATATAATAAACCTAATATAAAATATATTTTTTAATGAAAGGCCAGTGGACAACCGATGCGTGGGCGTTTTGACAGGCGGAGCAACAAGCGGGCGCACTCTCGCTCCGTTGGCAGAGCTGCCTACCGTCCGCCTGCGAGTCGACAAATTAATCGACTTGCTTTGCCCCCTTTCTTTCTTCCGACAGCAGAGGTTGAGGTGCAGAAAATGATAACTGCGCTTTTCCTTTAGCTGCCGCCGTAATGTTACAGTATTTGCATCCAAGCCCCAATGGTAATACAAATGAGAGGCGTTATTTAAACGCTGTGAATGCGTCTCCGGTGATTGTGTCGGTTGTAGACAGAAACGAACGGAGGGACTCCGCTCATTGTACAGTTCCTATAGTCGCGCAGTTTGTCTGCCGACATGGCACTGTGTTTCCAGCCTCGAGACATTCAATAAGATCGCGGAAGTCTTTCCCATTGAAATCGCTAACGGGGAGAATATCCCCGGTTATTATTTTAGCCACAAACCACAGTTCATCTGCGCGGCGGCTCACTCGCTGGCGAGATCACATGGTGAAACGCTGCTGTGATCGGACGAAGGCATTGTGTGTTCTAAAGTGATTTAACGTCATAGTCTTAGACGAGCGTTTAACTTATGCTGCATATTTTGCACTGCATCGTTTTTTATCAATAGTTTGAAAAAATGGTCCCACACCGGACTCTTATGTGAAGCTGACACTTCATGGAGAAGTGACACTCCTGCAGCGCGCTCACGACCAGACGTGAACTCACATACACGGTGAAATCTCCCATTAAAAAAACGGCATAACCCACTGATTTTCGGATTTCTATTCTATTTTTAAAGTCAACTTGAGCGCAAGTGGAAAACCGGTCATTCGGTCGACACATTCACATCCCTAATGCATATAGAGAAAGTAATAAAAACAGCCTACCACACCACAAAGAATGATCAGACCTTCATCTCTTATTTCTTTTTATGTTTGAACATGACTTCTGCAGGTGAACTATTCATTAAACTGCCCAAATTCAAGAATAAAAACAACCATCAAACTACTGGACTTTAAAATACTGGCCGACTCTTTCAACATACTTTCAGTTGTAGGCTTCTAATTCAATATGTTTGCCTGGTTTTATAGGCTATTGTGTGTATGAGCAATATCAACATTTCATATCATTAACTAAAAGAAAAATAACCAAATCTAAAGGGAATATTTATACTGTTACAGTAAAGATATTCCCTTTAGATCTGGTTATCTTTCTTTATTTTTCTAATACAGGTATTATAATTATTGACACTAAATTATGAAGAAAAAAAAAGTGTGTGCAGGGCCAGTGAAAATATACAAGGGGCCAGTAAAACACGGATCCACTGGCCCGGCGGGCCAGTAGGAAAAAAAAGTTATGTTGAACCCTGGTCATAGTTGTTGTGTCCTTGGGCAAGACACTTCACCCACCTTGCCTCGTGTGAATGTCGATAGTTAGCCTGCTATCGGTGTATGAATGTGTGTGTGAATGGTAACGTGTAAATGGGAACAGGTCTCCCCTTGAAAAAGAGTCTCCGGTCTCAATGGGATTTACCTGTATAAATAAAAGGTTATGTGAGCTACATGTGTGTGGTTATATTTTGAGCACCATTTCAGGCAGTGCACTTGAATTTCTTTGTATGTGTAATGCACAGACAATAAAGGAATGTTAATTTTTGTATGACAGGACTTGAGGAACTACCAGTACAGTCTGTCTGTGGTTCAGGGCATGAGGATCCACATGGAGATGGGACACAGCTACATCGACATTCCTAAAAGCAGCTTCAACGAGGTCAGACTTCTACTTCTGCCCGTGCAGTTTTAATGGATTTTGATAAGTGTCCGTGCTTGTACGGTAGTGGGGCACTCTCGTCCTTTTTGGCCATTCCAAGCACCGGTACTGTATCTAAAGTTGGTTGGCTGGTTTGACTGGGTTTTCAGTTTTCTCCAGACCCACTGACCCAAACACCTTCACTCTCAGCACTGCTCTCCCTTTGGTCCTCAGCAACACACCCACCAAGTGTGGAGTAGATCAGGAGAACAGTTGGAGAGAAATTCAAAAGACACACACACACACACACACACACACACACACACACACACACACACACACACACACACACACACACACACACACACACACACACACACACACACACACACACACACACACACACACACACACACACACACACACACACACACACACACACACACACACACACACACACACACACACACACACACACACACACACACACACACACACACACACACACACACACACACACACACACACACACACACACACACACACACACACACACACACACACACACACACACACACACACACACACACACACACACACACACACACACACACACACACACACACACACACACACACACACACACACACACACACACACACACACACACACACACACACACACACACACACACACACACACACACACACACACACACACACACACACACACACACACACACACACACAGACGTCTTCCTTCAAAAGGCCAAATATTTATTGGTTCCAGCTTCCAAAATGTGAAGAAACAAATTTAAGACACTAGGTCAGTGGCTGGTTATCGATGTGACCCCCCCCCCCCCCCCCCAAACAAAATTAAATTCTAATAAATCTGTGTAAAATAAAAATGAGTAAATGTGTATTTCAATGTTGATAATAATTTATATGTATTTCACAGATGCAGAAAGTGGTAAACGCCTCCAACGAGCATGTGATCAGCATCGGAGCTCATTTCAGCTCAGAGGCCGATTCTCACCTGGTGTGTTTCCAGAACCAAGACGCAAACTATCAGACGCAGGCAAACAGCAAGCCGGGCAAGACACGCACAGGTGGGGCACTAGATACACTGTCTCCCTTCTCTGTGTTAACTTAAAGGTGCAGGGCCTAAAAGGAATTGGGGTTTTTCAGAACACACTTGATAGTGTGCGTCTTGGGGAAACGCACCTGTTGGAAGACCAAGAAGAAGAAGTACTATAGAATAAATAACTAAATACATCTTCACCTCATCACTTGATATTGTGGAAAGACTTGAGGCAGTGGTGGATGATGTCATCTTTAGTAACTATAGCTTCTTGTCCTTGAAGGCCACCGTAGCTGGGGGAGGGGTTAGCGAGGGGCTGTGCAATCAAGAACTTTAACCACTAGATGGTGCCGAAGTACAAGTTATTACACACTGCACCTTTAACATAACTCCACAAACATGCATATAGATTATATTCATATAGATAATATGTAACCTTGTGTGTGTTGTTGCAGTGACCGGCGCCAGCTTTGTGGTCTTTAACGGAGCGCTGAAAGCCTCATCGGGGTTCATCGCCAAATCCAGCATCGTTGAAGGTAAAGTTACTGATCTTTCTTCATTTTAATTTATTTCACAATATATTTATTGCATTTTTTTCACAAACAAACAAACACCTGCACCGTGACAACACACAAAAAACAAGCAAATAATAAAATCAAATAAACAACAGAAAAGAAAAAAACAAAAATTAGCAAAAAAAAATAAAATAACTGTCCCGTGTTCTCGTTTGCCATCATGCTTACGGCTCCCAGAGCTTGTCAAAGTCCCCCCTTGGCCCTAACAACATACGTCAGTCTGTCAACTCCAATACAGTTCAGCAGTTCACAAATCCACATTGTCGATATGCTTTTACTGACAAAAAATGTATTGGAATTTGGTAGAAATGTTGTCAGTAGTTTATAGTATAAAACCAAAATGTTCATTCTACTCAAACATTATGCCTATGAATATAAAACGAGAGACACTGAACATTTGGAGTGGTCTCTTTAATTTTTTTCCAGAGCTGTTTATAAAAAAAAGTTACGCACTGTAGCTTTAAGTGTGTGTTTTCTCTATGTGTGTGTGTGTTTCAGATGGGTTGATGGTTCAGATCCCTCCTGAGACCATGGAGTCTCTACGCGTGGCGTTCAGGGAGCAGACAGACTTCCAGATCCCCTGTGGGAGGAACGACGGAGGAGAACTCAGAGAGATCGTGTCTGTGCGATGGATAGAGTGGAAATCACCTGTTAATACGGGGTAAGAGAACTACTATGCACACTATAGGTAGGCAGACAGGTAGGCAGGCAGACAGACAGGCAGGCAGGCAGACAGACAGGCAGGCAGGTAGGCAGGCAGGCAGGCAGGCAGGCAGACAGACAGGCAGGCAGACAGGCAGGCAGGCAGACAGGCAGGCAGGCAGACAGGCAGGCAGGCAGGCAGACAGATAGGCAGGCAGGCAGACAGGCAGGCAGACAGACAGGCAGGCAGGCAGGCAGGCAGGCAGGCAGGCAGGCAGGCAGGCAGGCAGGCAGATAGGCAGACAGACAGGCAGGCAGACAGGCAGGCAGGCAGGCAGACAGGCAGGCAGGCAGGCAGGCAGGCAGGCAGACAGACAGACAGACTCTCACTCATTCACACACACACACACACACACACACACACACACGCATATAAACGCAACACAAAAGACTACACACATTTAATGAGCCTTTAATATCTACATAGGAGCGGGGCGCTGAGGCCGACATGTTGCGCCGCCATGTTTCTACAGTAGCACAGAATGGACAAACTTAACGGCCTTACACGTTTTTATATATAGTGGGCGTCCTGGGGGAAATGCACCTGTTGGAAGACCAAGAAGAAGAAGAAGTACTATAGAATAAATAACTAAATACATCTTCACCTCATCACTTGATATTGTGGAAAGACTTGAGGCAGTGGTGGATGATGCCATCTTTAGTAACTACAGCTTCTTGTCCTTGAAGGCCACCGTAGCTTCTGTAAATTCTCAGAAAGGGGTGGGGTTAGCAAGGGAGCGTTGACATCTACAATCTCACCACTAGATGATGCCACAATACTCTGATATTACACACTGAACCTTTTAAAAGAGGGCAGTGACCCAGCCACTATTGTCTAGTAATTATTCACAAAATTAATAAATTCTGTTTAGGTGGAGACTTGTACTATTTAGCTATGGTCATCTTTTTAAAACACAAAAATGACTAATGATGCACAACATCAGTGAAGTTTTCCTGTTCACTGACCTCCAAATGAAATGAATGGACCTGTGTGTGTCACTCTTAACCCTTCCTTTCCTCTGTAATGTGATTATTATAACCTGTATGTTTGTGCTGTGATTCTCTGCAGTAGAACTAGTGGCGTGGACGCTCGTCCTCTGGATGGGGTCCACAGCGCACTGAGTTTGATTTAGACGGACGCAGCATCAGATGCACAGAGGTGAATTCACACTTTTATTTACAGAAGCTGTGTGCAGGTTTAGGGCCAATTGGCAGTTTTAGGTGTGTGTGATTTTTCCCGCCATGTGTTACCAACAAAAGTGAATTCCCCTCACATTGTCCTGATAAATGAATGGCAACGTTAGGGTACTAGAACTTCATCAGACAAAGGTTTAGTACAGAAATGTTTATTCAACATTTTTTGCAAGTAAGACAGTGTGCTAGAATTCACTCTTTTGGACTCTTCCCTCTCCTACCTGTCTTAAAGGTGGAGTCAGTGATTCTGGAGAACACAATCACTGTCAAAATCAGTGAATATCTCCTCATGATCCTCTACCTGTCTGCACTGTGTGTGTGCTATAAAAAAAATCCAGTTTTAGTACACAGCCTAGGCTCTGTAAACGGATATGTTGCTAGCTACGGTGGCTCCCTTGAGCCTAGAGTGTGTAATAACACTGATTTTGACAACAATAATTCTCCGGAATCACTGACAACACCTTTTTAATTTAACGGATAGGCAAGGCAAGTTTATTTCTATAGCACAATTCAGACACAAGGCCATTTAAAGTGCTTTACAGGGGCATAACATACATAAAGATTAAAATTCATCAAGTATAGGTTCTAAGGATCCCTCTGTTTCGTCCCTCCAGGTTTTCTACCAGTTAAAGACCCCGGACGTGAGCCTGACGTCTGTCCTGTCGTCCTGCTCCGTGTTCCAGAAGGAGCTAGCGCTAGCAGCCTGCGGCGCGCTAACCCCGCACCTCGCCGTGCTCTCTACCAGCGGCATCAACTCTGTCTCTCTGAGGATCTCCACACAGGCCGACATGGTGAGAGAGAAATAGAATAATAATAAACGTTAAAAAGGCTCGAGAGTGGAGCATTTTACTCACAGTTTTGACCAGAAATAGATGTATGTGAACTGTAACGTATATTTCAAGATTCAAAAACTTTATTGACATTATAACCATACAGTGCAGAGTTTGTGTTTTTTTTAAGTTACAAGTGCTTTACATAGCAGATTAAAAATGTAAACAAAAAAAGTAAAAGAACAAGGCCCTCAAAGTAATATCAAGGCCAGATATTTTGAAAATATAGGTATATATAGGAATATCTTCTCCTAAGCCTAATAAAGTTGTCATCATCATCATCATCTTCAACCGCTTATCCGAATAAAGTTGTATTGAGTATATTTCTCTGTGTGTTCTCTGAGGTTGAGTACCAGGCGGGGTCTGGCGGCCGTCTGCTGCCTCAGCGCTACATGAATGAGCTGGACTCTGCTCTGATCCCAGTGATCCACGGGGGCAGCGCCAGTGTGCCCTCCACCCCTATGGACATGGAGTTCACCTTCTACATCACACACACCATATAAAACCATATAAACCAAGACTCAAGACTTTCACACACACTTCAAAGAGACAATGACTGAAAAGAGGACATTCTCACGCAACTACGGCTACTTTTGCACACGGCCAGTTACCGAGGGAAACTGAGATATTATGGAAAAAAACTGGCTATTCCGTGTGTGTGTGTGTGTGTGTGTGTGTGTGTGTGTCGGTGTGTGTGTGTGTGTCGGTGTGTGACTGTGTGTTTCGATACTGGGGAAAAAATTGTGCTTTTTTTTTCGTGCTCCCACCAAAGCTGCTTTAAAAAAAAAAAAAAAAAAAAAAAAAAAACGCAAGAAGACTAACACTATAAAGGAGTACAGTGACTAAAACGAAGACCAAATAAAAGCCAACTATTTTTTTTTCCCTCTCTGCTCTGCCTTTTCAAGATTCCAACACCGCTGCTGGACTCTTTAAGTGAATGTTTCCACCACACAAGACACTCTAAAGAAATGTATCTCGCTCATTTGGATGTATTTATTATTATATTTTAATATGGGCTTATTGAATGAAACGATGATATTAAAAGCGAATGGACGTTACAGACAGTGTTGCAGTGTTTTATCAGTGATTTTATATAATATGTGATCAGGTGCTTGCTATACAGGTGAAACTCCAAAAAATTTGAATTTCGTGCAAAGGTTCATTTATTTCAGTAATTCAGCTTAAAAGGTGAAAATAATATATATAGACTGATTACATGCAAAGTGAGATATTTCAAGCCTTTGTTTGTTATAATTTTGATTATTATGGCTTACAGCTTATGAAAACCCAAAATTTAAAATCTCAGAAATTTGAATATTACATGAAATCAATAAAAAAAGGGGTTTTAAATACAGAAATGTCGGCCCTCTATAAAGTATAATCATCCATATGTACTCAGTACTTGGTTTGGGTCCCTTTTGAATGAATTCTTGCCTCTATTCCAATTCCTTTTCCGTGATATTCTAATAATATGAGTTTTACCTGTATATTGCACCGTTTTTTGTCAAGTGAATTCTCCATTTATTTTTCATTTAATTTTCATTCAACCTTTTAATTATACTCGAGAGATCAATTGAGGGTGTGTGTGTGTGTGTCCCTCATTTACAATGATGTTGAGTCAAACAAATGCAAAGCAAAAACAACAATACATACACAATATACAATACAAATACATCAAATACACAACAACTGATAAAGAGACAAAAACTATTTAAAACATTTAGACAG
>OX442365.1:26897873-26900373 GCA_949357725.1 Hyperoplus immaculatus
GCTCTGTAAACACTGCTGATCATACAGTGTTAATACACAGCCTAGGCTCTGTAAACACTGCTGATCACACAGTGTTAATACACAGCCTAGGCTCTGTAAACGCTGCTGCTAACACAGTGTTAATACACAGCCTAGGCTCTGTAAACAGGCATGTTGCTCACACCATAATATACACATTTCATTCATCCACATTAAACACATATTAAAGGTGTAGTCAGTGATTCTGGAGAACGCTTGTTGTCAAAATCGCTTGTTGTCAAAATCCAGTGAATATCTCCTCACGATCCACTACCTGTCCATACTGGAACAATCCAGTGTTACTACACAGCCCAGGCTCTGTAAACGGGCATGTTGCTATAGCTATGGTAGTAAGCCACCTTTGTTTATATACCAGTTTACAGAGCCTAGGCTGTGTATTAACACTGGAATATTTGTCAGCGCACACACAGTACAGACAGGTATCATGAGGAGATATTCATTGATTTTGGACAAAAGTGATTTTGACAACAAGCGTTCTCCAGAATCACTGACTACACCTTTAATGAACTTATTCTGTTCCTTTGCTTCAGCTCCTCACTATGTTTGAAGAGAACTATCCAGAAGGGCTGAAGAGGGTCTTTCTCATCAAAGGTAATGTAGATAATATGACTTTATGTTGTGTTTATGATCTTCATGGTTTTTTTTATCTAAATGTGTGTGTGTGTGTGTGTGTGTGTGTGTGTGTGTGTCTGTCTGTCTGTCTGTCTGTCTGTCTGTGAGTGTGTGTGTGTGTGTGTGTCTGTCTGTCTGTCTGTCTGTGGTTGTGTGTGTGTGTGTGTGTGTGTGTGTTTGTGTGTGTGTGTGGTTGTGGTTGTGTGTCTGTCTGTCTCTCTGTCTGTCTGTGGTTGTGTGTGTGTGTGTGTGTGTGTGTTATTCCGTCTTTGCCTCAGCTCCCATGATGTTCCCGATGGCCTACAACCTGATCAAACACTTTCTGTGTGAAGCAACACGGCAAAAGATCATCGTTTTAGGAGGTAAGGCGACCTTTATTCTTTTCTTAAAAATTAAAAATCTCATGATAAGAGCTGGGCACCCTCCGCCATGTTTCTACAGTAGCTCAGAACGGACAAACTTAACGGCCTTATACACGTTTTTATATATAGTGGGCGTCCTGGGGAACTGCACCTGTTGGAAGACCAAGAAGTACTATAGAATAAATAACTAAATACATCTTCACCTCATCACTTGATATTGTGGAAAGACTTGAGGCAGTGGTGGATGATGCCATCTTTAGTAACTATAGCTTCTTGTCCTTGAAGGCCACCGTAGCTTCTGTAAATTCTCCACAAAGGGAGCGTTGACATCCAGAATCTCACCACTAGATGAAGCCACAGTACTCTGATATTACACACTGTAGCTTTAAAGCGATCATGACATTCCTGTGTTTGCAGGTAACTGGCAGGAGGTGCTGCGTAAACACATTGAGCCAGAGCAGCTTCCTGTGGTCTACGGAGGAACACTGACAGACCCCGATGGAGACCCTCGATGCAGGACCATGGTGAGAGGAGAGAGAGAATCTGTCTGTCTTTTAGAGAGGAGAGAGAGAGAATCTGTCTATCTTTTAGAGAGGAGAGAGAGAGAATCTGTCTGTCTTTTAGAGAGGAGAGAGAGAATCTGTCTATCTTTTAGAGAGGAGAGAGAGAGAATCTCTGTATCTTTTATTCAATCCATATCTGATCGGAAATCTTTTTTTTTTTCAACTGCACATTTTGAATGAAAACGTCCAATTTAAAAAAAAAAATTACAGAAAAAAATGGCACTGAAACACCAAATCATTCCATCATATAATTTTTTTTTTTTTTTTTTTTGTACTATTGGGAGTGTAAAGAGTTCAAGAATCTGTTCATCTTTTGTTCAATCCATAGAGAAGAGAGAGAGAATCTGTCTATCTTTTAGAGAGGAGAGAGAGAATCTGTCTGTCTTTTAGAGAGGAGAGAGAGAATCTGTCTGTCTTTTAGAGAGGAGAGAGAGAATCTGTCTGTCTTTTAGAGGAGAGAGAGAATCTGTCTATCTTTTAGAGAGGAGAGAGAGAATCTGTCTGTCTTTTAGAGGAGAGAGAGAATCTGTCTATCTTTTAGAGAGGAGAGAGAGAGAATCTGTCTATCTTTTAGAGAGGAGAGAGAGAATCTGTTTGGAAATCAAAAAACTGAAAATGATGTTTGATTTCATGTTTCAATGTGATTTTTAAAATGATTTTCAATATTTTTTTTTATTTTTATTTTTTTTAATTTCAAATCAGATATGGATTGAGCGGAACATAAAGAGTATGTGTGTCTCTCCTAAATGTTAATGACAGTGTTTTGTTATTGTAGATTAAATATGGCGGCCCCGTCCCGCGGTCCTACTACGTTCAGGACTCAGTGAAGGTTCAGTACGACAGCAGTGTGACCGTCAGCAGAGGATCAACTGTCCAGCTGGAGCATGATGTCACTGCAGCCAGCAGCATCCTCAGGTACAACAC
>OX442365.1:26905373-26915373 GCA_949357725.1 Hyperoplus immaculatus
CACAGACACACACACACACACACACACACACACACACACACACACACACACACACGCACACACACACACACACACACACACACACACACACAGACATAAATGCGTTCACATACAAATGTATTTTATTATTAATATTTTAAATATTTATATTCCGAAGAAATCCTGGCGCTGCAAAGAGTTAATCTGTGCAGAAAATGCTGAGTGTGTGTGTGTGTGTGTGTGTGTGTGTGTGTGTGTGTGTGTGTGTGTGTGTGTGTGTGTGTGCAGGCAGCAGCATTTGACTCTGCGCCAGAGGGATGCTGGATGGTGCAGGAAGGGTGTGCGTGAGAGAGAGAGAGAGAGTCTGTGTGTGTGTGTGTGTGTGTGTGTGTGTGTGTGTGTGTGTGTGTGTGTGTGTGTGTGTGTGTTCGCAGAAGCCTTTTTACATAACAGCTGGCTTGCAGATACAATTGGATGAGAAACCGCTGTCCGCAGCAGCATTACATCGCTCTGTGCCGCATTGCCCTGGTCCTGTCACACACACACACACACACACACACACACACACACACACACACACACACACACACACACACACACACACACACACACACACGCACACACACAGGGCTGTATACAAACATCTTGGGGCCGGGGCTCAAGCAAAAAAAAAGGGATTGTAATTGTGTTTTCATTTGAGCAGGAACACTTTTTTTTGTCTTTATTGTGACATTCGTATCTGACTTGCATTTTACACATTTTGTATATTGCTTGCCAGAGGAAAAATGTCAATGGATAGTTCAGTATATTTGAAGTGTGGTTGTAAGAGAGGAACTTATGCATTTACATATGTGGAGAAAAAAACGTTTTTCATCTGACCCCCTCTGCAACAGTACAATGCTGACTTCTGCTACAGCCACGTCTCCCCTAAACTCCTTATAGAGACTGCACTGATGGCCATCTCCATAAGGTAACACACTAACTATATGCACAAGTACCTCATACAACCCCGCTTCAAAAATACTGAACTAACCCTTTAAAGTAATTAAGACTAGCTTGATTACTAGAAAGTACAGATTGCAGAGGTTGATTTTGAGGAAATTACAACCAAATCCCACTGAAGCACTTATTTTTATTTATTTTTTTGTTGGATAACATAAAAAGACAGGTGTGCTTTGATGGTTCCATAATTAAAACAGTGCCAACTTCACCTGAGTGATATAATTTACACTAGCCGGACTGGGCTTGAGGGATGCATGCTTTCAATGGTAAGTCAGGACAAGTTGCAAAGTTATTTAAACCTGCAGTGTGTAGAATTTTGGGTTTTATTTCCTAGCAGATTTTGTAGAAAGTAATTATAATATCCATAAGTAAATTTAATTTAGTGCACAATAGCTGAAAAACAATTTTAAATTTTTTTTTCCCCTTAGAAAGGGTCTCGTATATGTCCATATTTCTGCATATTTTGGACCAAGGCCTAGTGCCGCCATCTTGAAAGTGTCATAGTTGGAATGTCATCAGGTGCATTGTTTAAAATTTAGAATTGTTCTTGTCCTTGAAGGCCACTGTAGCTTCTGTTATTATTCAAAAGGGTTGGGGTTACCCAGGGAGTGTTGCATTCTAGAACTTTCTTGATGATGTCATATTACACACTGCACCTTTAAAAGGGTATGGGTAGTAGGGTATGTGGAGTACTTTCTAAATTGATAAGGCAGATTTTTCATTGATACTAGGCTATCATTTTATTTGTCATTCAATAGTTTTTTCTCAAGGGCACTTTTGGACAAAGGCAGGGGCTCGAGCCCCCCTTGGTCCTATCTGTGCACGTGCCTGGTCAGACACAATAACAAGGGGGGGGGGGCACGTGCATATTCTGGGGTGTGTTTAGGTTGACTTGCTGCAGTCCCATGAGCATCAAAACACTGGGCTGTGTGTGTGTGTGTGTGTGTGTGTGTGTGTGTGTGTGTGTGTGTGTGTGTGTGTGTGTGTGTGTGTATCTCTGTTGCAGGGAGACTAGTGGAGGAAAAAGGGTGAGTGTCGTGTGCGTTTGTTTCGGAGCTCTCTACCTGTCGCTGCCCGGTAGGCGGTGTTTAGGGGGGGGAGGGAGGGAGGGGCGGGGCTTCTTCGGACATGAGTAAATGACGTCACCCCCCGGGTCGCCCGAGTGAGCCAGTGAAACAAACATGGCGACAGAATGGAGCGGGCAGCAGGGTTATAACATTCTCACTGTCATTATATTCCTCTGGAGCGTCTTTGGACTCGGAGGCAGCCGCGCTGAGACGGCGACAGAGGCGGCATCCAGGGGCGGCAATGCGGCAGGCGGCAATGGAGGTGGCAGTCAGCTTCTCGGCATGCGGCTGGAGAGAAGCGACAAACCCGCGAGCACCAATGACCAAGGTGTCATCACGGTGACAGAGGAGAGCGCGGTGCAGCTGCGCTTCTACGGGCTGCGGCTACACGCGACAGCCTGGACGCAGATTCGCTTCACCGAACTCACAGTGGAAAGTGATGATGACGGAGACGCGGCAGAGAGGGAGGCGGTGGCCGCGGCAAGAGGGAGCGGCAGTGGAAGCAGTAGCGGCAGTGGCATAATGATGATGGATGACATTAGGACTTGTGTTGATTTCACGAGAGATATCAGCGTGGGGACCTACATGAACGTGAGCGGCGCGGGCACATCCGGGGTGATCACCGTGCACGTGAAGCCGCTGCGTAAGAGTGAGGAGATGAAGGAGTATGCGCTGTGCACGCGCGCGCCCGATGGGAGCGCGTGGCTGATGTTAGGGGATAGTGATGGAAGGCTACTGGTGCTGGAGGAACATAAGACTCTTCTGCCCCTCTGGTTTCAGGTCAGTAAGTGTTTAAAGAGCACCTAAAACCACCATACTTGTGTAGGACTAGGAGTACAAAAGAATCAGATTTTAAAGATAGTAGTGTGTAACTTTTTCATGTAAATTAATTTGCATTTAAAGAGCACCTTAAAAAACACATTTGAGTTAGAGAGAGAGAGAGAGAGAGAGATTCCTTAAGGCTACTAGAATAATTACTCCCATCACAAGTTGCAAGTACACGTCCAAGTTACCACCAAAGTACAACACAATCAGGTTTTAAAGCGATAGTGCGTAACTTTTTCAGTTAGTGATGGAAGCTTGGCTACTGGTGCACCTAAACCCATCATAATTGAGTTAGAGCAGAGATCCCTAAGGCTACTAGAATAATTACTCCATTAGTCAAAGTCAGTTCTGATAATTGCTAGACAGACATCAGAATCTAAATGGCGTTTATCTCTGACCCACGGTGCAATAGGAACTATAATAAAAAAATAAAAAAATATATTGAGTAGAATAAGTTACAAGTTACATGTCCAAGCTACAAGTAAAAGTACAAAATAATCAGATTTTAAAGCTGTAGTGCGTAACTTTTTCAGTTAGTGCTGGAAGGCTACTGGTGCTGGAGGAAAATAAGTCACTGCTGCCCCTCTGGTTTCAGGTCAGTGAGTGGTGTTTTAAAGAGCTCTTAAAAAAACACAATGGAGTTTGAATAATTACTCCATCACAAGTTACAAGTCCACGTCCAAGTTAATATTCAGGTTTTAAAGCTATAGTGCGTAACCTTTTCAGTTAGTTATAGCACCTAAACAAAACATACTTGAGTAGGAGTACTTACTAGAATAATAACTCCATTACAAGTTACAAGTCACCCCTGCCACTTGAGTAAAAGTACAAAATAATCAACATTTAAAGATATAGTGAGTAACTCTTTCATATAAAGTAATTTGTGTTTAAAGAGCACCTAAACAAAACATACTTGAGTTAGAGAGCAGAGAACACTTTAAGTTGGGGGTCTGCTCCTCCCACAGAAAATGTTGGGCATCATAAACTTGTTTACGCTGGGAATGTCTTTCTCAGCCGAGCTAAGGTTAAAAGGGCAGAGGGTGTCATACTGTAGCCTACGGAATGTAAAGCCCACTGAGGGAAATGTCTATTTGTGATGTTGTCCTGTTGACACAAATATATTTTAGAACATAATGCAGTAAGGCTCTCAGGCATTCTGTGTTGCTTAGAATATTTATTCCCGATTGTTCAAAACTTTCTGCACATTTAAAACACATCACTCATGTGTTTTGGGATGAACCTGAAAACCATAATTGAGTTTAAGAGTAGAGATAACTTACTTAAAATGACTCTGTTACAACAAGCCTAGGCTCTGTAAACGGGTATGTTGCCACAATGGGCCCCCTTTGTTTACATACCAGTTTACAGAGCCTAAGCTGTGTATCAATTGTGTTTTTTTTTTAGCTCCACCAGAGTATGTACAGGGAGCAGATCGTTAGGAGATTGTTACGTCCCGATGTGGACTTGGGAATAACAACACTCACTGATTTTGAAAAAAATAGATTTTGACAACAAGCGTTCTCCAGAATCACTGACTCAGTACTTAAAGGTGCTACGAGGAACTTTTAAATATTTCTGAAACAGTCAAATCTTTCCTCTGATGATCATAAATGACATGTAACAGCAAACGAGACCATCAGTGCAAGGAATTATATTTTTATATAGTTATTAAATCCCTTGTCATGGGTATACGCTCACCCAGGAATAACAGCTGGCGCGGTAAAAACACTACTGCTTTTGTCCAAAAGGGGTGCAAGAATTAACAAAAAGTGAAAGTTCTTCGTAGCACCTTTTTTAAAATCAATATATTCAGTACCATCCCCCCTCTCTCTTCTTTGCTACAGATCATCCTAATATGATATATGTAAAACAAAACTTATTTGCACTGATGGTCTCGTTTGCTGTTACATGTTATTTATGATCATCAGAGGAAAAATGAGACTGTTTCAGAAATATTTAAAAAGTTCCTTGTAGCACCTTTTTAGTTTTTCTTAATGCCTTTGTCATGGGTATATGCTCACCCAGGAACAACAGCTGGCTTAGTAAAAACACTACCGCTTTTGTCCAAAAGGGGTGCAAGAATTAACAAAAAGTGAAAGTTCCTCTTGGCACCTTTTTAAATCAATATATTTAGTACCATTCCCCCTCTCTCTTCTTTGTTACAGATCATCCTAATATGCTATATATGCTAGGGATGGGCATTTTAAGAAATTCAATTAATCGATCATCGGGAAAATTAACGAGCAATTATCGAGCAATCGTTATCTTTTTTTACATATAAATGCCAACAGAACATCCAAAATACAGCGTTTTTACCATAGACTGTATACAAGAGGTTTTTACTCAATTAGGCTACATCTTTATTCCAAGATCTTCTAGGCAAACAAATATATGAAGACAAGGCAACTTTTTAAAATAAAATAATAAAATGCGGCGCTGGTTAAAGCCTGAGGCTATGAGCCAATGCTACGATACCTTTCAAGATTAAACACATATGCGCCTCCTAAGATGCTGCCAAAGACTGCATAAGGGCACGGCACGTTTCTCTGAGTGGTAAAGGACCTAACGTTACTTCATCTAATAAACAAAATGTGCAAATTAGTTCCCCGATGAAGGCGAAGTAGGAAAGCATAGATGCTAAAGTTAGCCGCTAATGCTAGCGGCGCTAACGTGAGACGTTAAACAGGGTCGGATGTAGGCTTCAATGTACAAATGGTACATAATTCGGTTTGTTTAAGTGTTGTACAAGGTTTCACAATGCTTAATGAACATAGTTATTTTCGGTTCTAAAGCTGTCCGATGCCAAACTTCGCCCTGTTTAAGTTTTGCCATCTACGGCAGCTCGCAGGCTGCTGCCTGAGCCTGTTCTGTTGTCTCCTACTACTAGGTAAGTATCTCCCTCTGCTGGTAGGATGTTTAATTGCTGCCCATACAGTCTGTATTGCTGTGCTGCCGGACTCACACTGCGCAACACAACGGCTATATGATCGATAACAATTTCACGTGATCGACAATATTCTTAACGAGCAATGATCGATTAATCGATTAATTATGCCCATCCCTAATATATACACAAAAGCATTCATTGCACTGATGGTCTCGTTTGCTGTTACATGTAATTTATGATAATCAGAGGAAGAATGAGACGAAAAATAAGAATGTTTCAGAAATATTTAAAAGTTCCTCATTGCACCTTTATCAATGTTAAAGGTGCTAATCAATATATTAAGTACCATTAAGTACCCCTCTCTCTTCTTTCTTACAGATCATCCTTATCTGCTGTCTGCTCGTCCTGTCCGGTATGTTCAGCGGGTTGAATCTCGGTCTGATGGCTCTGGACCCCATGGAGCTCCGCATCGTGCAAAGCTGCGGCACGGAGAAGGAGAGAAGCGACGCGCGGAAAATCGAACCCATCCGCAGCAAAGGCAACTACCTGCTCTGCTCGCTGTTGCTAGGAAACGTCCTCGTCAACACCACACTCACCATCTTTCTCGATGACGTCGTGGGTTCCGGTTTGGCCGCGGTCGTGGTCTCGACGGTGGGAATTGTGATTTTCGGCGAGATCGTCCCCCAGGCGCTTTGTTCGCGCCACGGGCTAGCCGTCGGAGCGAACACGATAATGCTGACGAAATTCTTCATGTTATTGACGTTTCCGGTTTCATTCCCGGTCAGCAAACTACTGGACGTGCTTTTGGGCGAAGAGATAGGCAGCGTGTACAACCGGGAGAAGCTCGTTGAGATGTTAAAAGTCACGGAGCCCTACAACGATCTCGTCAAAGAAGAGATGAACATGATACAAGGAGCTTTAGAACTACGCAATAAGAAAGTGGAAGATGTCATGACGCCGATTGCCAATTGCTTCATGATGACGTCGGACGCGGTGCTCGATTTCAACACCATGTCGGAGATCATGGAAAGCGGCTACACGAGGATTCCCATTTTTGACGACGAGCGATCGAACATTGTGGATATTTTGTACGTGAAGGATTTGGCCTTCGTCGACCCGGACGATTGCACCACACTGAAGACAATCACGAAGTTCTACAACCATCCCGTGCATTTTGTGTTCCACGATACGAAGCTAGACAAGGCCTTAGAGGAGTTCAAGAAAGGTGAGGTTTTTTTTACAGCAGTGTGTGTGTGTGTGTGTGTGTGTTTGTGTGTGTGTGTGTGTGTGTGTACTATTTTTGTGAGAACCACATTTTTTTTTTAACTTAAGGAGTGAGGACATTTTTGGAAAGGGAGGACATTTTGGTCGGTTCTCACTTTGGGACAGGCCTTTAAAGGGCTGTTTGAGGGTTAACACTAGGTTTTAAGGTTCAGGTATGAATTAGGTTTATGTTAGGGTTAGTGTAAGGGTTGGGGTTAGGCATTTAGTTTTGATGGTTAGGGTTAGGGGCTAGGGAATGCATTATGTCAATGAAAGTCCTCATAAGTATAGACGTACAAACGTGTGTGTCTGTGTCTGTGTCTGTGTCTGTGTCTGTGTCTGTGTGTTTTCATCCTGTAACACTGAATTTTTCTGCAGGCTCATGAGAGAAAGAAGCTGCTTTGTTGTTTGTTTGAAACTTGCAACCATCACTGTATCATCCACACACACACACACACACACACACACACACACACACACACACACACACACACACACACACACACACACACACACTCTTTTCCTGGCGTGTGTTAGTGTCCCAGCTCTGTCTGTATTGATCAGCTCGACTGGGACATTGCAACCTACATTCTCTGGGAACCAAACAAATGTGTTATACAAATACACTGATAAAGTCTATTTACTCACGTACTTTTCACCACAAAAACCACAAGATTGACAGAATAATTTGAAGTTACTGTCAGTGTCAGCCATTGCTAGCTTGACCTTAAGACTGGATACCACAGACCTTTAACAAACATTGCACTCTCCTGCGATTAGAAAATTGCATTAGGTCATATTGTGATAATGATTAATTAATTGAATTAGTCTTATAGATTACTCTTCAAATAGTTGTCAACAATTGTTTCCATTAAAGCTATAGTGTGTAACTTCTGTCGCCCCTGTGAGGAATTCTGAGTAATTACAACAACACTGTCGGTGCATCTACATGAGCTAACTAAGCCTTCTGTGATGGCACATGGATTTTTATACCTTCTGCTGTACGTCCAGGTTTTTTCTTTAGCAGTAGAATCAACAACTGAAACATTTCTTGTGCTCTTCTTGTGGATTCTTCTGAGCTCCTGCACCAGTGTCAGGGAGGGAGGGGTGGACAACAGTTTTTAAACGCTGCCATACTGAGAAATACAGAGAGAGTTTTGTGGAGCTGATAGGCTTAATCAACTTTATATCAACTCACTCAGCCATGGCTTGAATGTTACAGACATTCATTTTATAGGAAAAAGCTACACACTATAGCTTTAATTTATTAACTAATTCCTTTAATTTGAACCTTTCCACGGCTGGTAAACACTTGGATCTAGGGAGAGAGAAAAATAATCATAGCGCTTGAACTAATCACTGCAATCAGATAATATTATTAGTGTTTGATGCGACGATAAGCTGCACATTCAGGCGTATGGGATTAGCGTGGGAAATCTCAGCGCTGATATCCACACCATGCGCATAAAGCCGGAGTCAACACAAGGTCAAACCTGCAGAGAATTTAAAGCTTATAAATGCTGCCATGATAGCAACGGAGCGCAGTGAAGATACATCAAAGGCTTTCTTTTGATGTTTGTGAAACAGCAAACGAGGCACATGACACCGTCGATTAGACTGAGAGAGAGAGAGAGAGAGAGAGAGAGAGAGAGAGAGAGAGAGACGCACACACACGCACTCACATGGATGCACGCAGGCACACACACACACACACACACACACACACACACACACACGCACGCACTCACATGGATGCACACACACACACACACACACACACACACACACACACACACACACACACACACACACACACACACACACAAGAGAAAGATACGGAAAAAAACTGCACATGTGCTATTTTCTCAAGATGTCTTTAAGCTGAGTGCATGCTCTGCTGTTCTGTATTAATAATTTCTTTATTTCATACTCTAAAGTAGGTCCATAGCAGATGAGGAAATACATAACATAAATGTATAAAAATATACATACACAATACATACTGTAAACATACATGTATGGGTGCACATACTGTACATACACAAGCCTTGTTCCTGCTCTTACAGTTTGACAAAAATGGTGGTTGGCCGGTCCAAATCGGTCACTTGAAAATCAATACTTCCTCGTCTTTTTGCCAGTAGAAAAACAAGTAGTATATTTTACATTCAAAGTTATTTTATTTTGACCTTTGACTGTGAATGCTAGGGCTGCATTCTAAATCCCATACTCTTTCCTTTTTCCTATTCTACATACTACATCTGACCATAAAAAGTACATAATTGCATGCAGTATATGCTACAATTCGGTATACTTGCATTATTTTTACGTTATATTTCATCCTAACATGGCTCCTTAAACTTGACTCTTTTATACAGTATACTATATATCCGTCTTATCCCTGCTTGTTTTTCCCTGGGAGGCTCAGTCCATGTGATGTAACTTCTGCTGCAGTGGATTGTGGGTCATAATCGTCCAAAAAAGCTGCAGCCACATCAGCCACATATATTCGGACATCCTAAATATTTTTGATTCCATGCTAAATAGCAAGGGAAGTATTGGGATTGGAATGCAGCCAGAGTTAACACGAGGTCATTGTCTTCAGATCAGCTGATGATGATGTCACAACGATTTCACGCGCACACACACACACACACACACACACACACACATACGCACGCACACGCACAGATAGAGACACACACACATACGCACGCACACAGATAGAGACACACACACACACATATACATACATACACATACACACACACACACATGCACACTCACAGATAGAGACAGGCACGCACACACACACACACAGATAGAGACACACACATACGCACGCATACAGATAGAGACACACACACACATATACATACATACACACACACACACACATACGTACGCACACAGATAGAAACACACACACACTCACACACACAGATAGAGACACACACACACACATATACATACACACACA
>OX442365.1:26929861-26952361 GCA_949357725.1 Hyperoplus immaculatus
TCTCGTTTCCCAGGTAACAAGATAAACAAACAAATAAACAAATAAATAAGTTCATAAATAAGTTAATACATAACTCCTGCATGGGCACAAAGGAGGCCCGACATTTTGTGGAAAATATTTTGCTTTCTTTCTTTCTTTGGGTCTAATTTCTTGTATAGATGTTCTGATTTTAAAGGTGTAGTCAGTGATTCTGGAGAACGCTTTTTGTCAAAATCAGTGAATATCTCCTCGTGATCCGCTTACCTGTCTGTAATGTGTGTGTGCAGAAAAAAAATCCAGTGTTAATACACAGCCTAGGCTCTGTAAACTGGTATGTAAAAAAGGGGGAGGGCCACCGTAGCTATAGCAACATGTCAGTTTACAGAGCCTGTCCGTACTGATGTGTGTGTGTGTGTGTGTGCTGAAAAAATTAAAATTATTATCATTATTTATTTATTTTGCATCGCACACACAGTACTACGGTCAGATAACGAATCGTAAGGAAATATTCACTGATATTGATAACAAGCGTTCTCCAGAATCACTGACTCCATCTTTAACCTCTCGGAAAGAAAGAAAGAAAGAAAGAAAGAAAGAAAGAAAGAAAGAAAGAAAGATTAAATATATTTCCCAAAATGTTGAACTATATTCCCTTTTTTTTAAGCACATCCCTCCTCAACTTAACTTATTATCATCCTCATTATCATTATCACCGTCTAATGCTCACTCTCCTAACACCACTATGCAAACAAAATAAATAAAACACTTATATATATATATATATATATATATATATATATATATATATTATATATTCTGTTCTGCACATAGATATTTATACAGCTCTGGAAAAAATGACAAGTCTGGATTTTTCTTCAATCTTCATCTCTACATTACTTAATGGAAATGCTCTTAATGACAATATTTTTTGGGGGGAATTTGGTAGAAATGTTGTCAGTAGTTTGTAGAATAAAACCAAAATTTTCATTTTACTCAAACACATGCCTATAAATAGTAAAACGAGAGACACTGAACATTTGGAGTGGTCTCTAAAAAAAACTTCCAGAGCTGTATATACACTGTACATATATTCTAGTTTCATTTTTATTTAAACTTTTGGTTCTTAATTGCACTGTATGTTGTTACTCTTTTTACTCATATATTGTATACTATTGTTATTTGTTTGGAAGAGCTTGGAACACAAAGCAGTCATTGCCGGCTATGACTGCTTTGCCAGTTATGTTGTGCATTTGACTAATAAAGTCACTTGACACTTGAACTTCAAAAAACAAGCTAAAAAAACTACAAACATGGATGCTTCTGGTATTACATCATCACTGACATCATCATGACATCACTAAGAACCAGCCAATGAGAGAGAGCGATTCTCTGACTCATCGCATGGCATGTTTTGCTCCATCATAACACATGTATGATGTCGACAGTAATGTGTATTTGTTTGATGTTTTGCTGTGTTCACGCCTCTCATGATGATCATTTTTATATTTTTTAATCCACTATTGATTCTTTGTGTACTTTTCTATGAAGGTAAATCTGGTGCAAGACTAATTTGTAGTTTGTCACACTTGTGTATCAGAATTATTTATTTTTTTGTTACATAGAGAGAAATGCTGTTGGAGTTAAAAACTTATAGAATTAAATTAAAAAAAAAATGCAGATGTACGTATAATTCGTTAGATATATTGACAAATGAAATTAACATATTTATTCAAACATCTCTGAAAAAATTGTAATACAAATTTTTTTTAATCCACGTAATCAACTGGCAGAGTTTCATGATGATATCAATGATTGGACATTTTTTTACCCTTTTCACCTGCAGTGTCTCGTCCAACATGAGTAAATAAAATAAGTATTTGAGAAAGTTTAACTCTAGTTCTGTGTTTTTGGGAGATCGGTAGAAAAAATCTGAAAAATTTGCATCTACATCTATTTTTCTCGGGGACTACAACTTTTCCTGATACATGTGTCAATATTTTGTTATGTATTCTACAACTACAAGCTAATCTATGCACCAAATTCCTTCATATTTTCCTGATTTTGTTCAAATTTAAATGTGTATTTTCTACAACTACAAACTAGTTATTGCACCAAATTCTTTCATATGGTTGGATCTGTTAAAGGGGCACTGTGTAATATGACATCATCAAGAAAGTTCTAGAATGCAACGCTCCCTGGGTAACCCCAACCCTTTCGAATAATAACAGAAGCTACAGTGGCCTTCAAGGACAAGAACAATCCTGAATTCTAAACAATGCACCTGATGACATTCCAAAAACATGGATGCCTCCATAAGACCTACATGCTCAATGTACAAAATTTAATAGTATTATTTGTAATTCTCCGCTTTATGGAGGATAATTCAGATTATTGGCAGAGGTGATTTTACACCAATGAGGACATATTTATGATATTGATTTTAGCTAATGAATTACTTAAAATGTTACACAGTGTCCCTTTAAGATATAAATGTGTATTTCTTCTTGTTAATATTGAAACATGTGTTCTGTTCCCTCAGAGTTCCGCTCCCCGTCCCATGGCGGTAACCTGAACCGCTCTGCCTCTCTGAGCTGCACTGAGCGCGCAGAGAGCGGCTCGGTGGGCGGGAGCATCACACACATCCCGGGGACGCCTTTCCTCTACACACCTGACTTCTGTGTCCGAGCTCTCACCGACCTGCAGTTTGTCAAGGTAAAATATAATGATCCTAAAAGTACAATGATGTCACTATGAAAATTCTAAATTTTTTATTTTAGAACAATAATTTTTTTTTCCACCACGTTTTTTTTCTAATTTTTTTTTGACATAACTAAAAAACAATCGGTTTTACAATTCACATTTATTTTTTTACAAAAGGTAAAAAGTAATCCTAAGAGTAGCTACAAAGTTATGAATGGGAAAATACCATAGGCAGTACCATGGACAGTATTGCAATAGAAGAATGGGGGGAGGGCGGACTCAGATATGTTAATAATTACTTTTTTCTTATTTTTTCTTTTTACAACAAAACATTTTTTTCGACAGCAATTCTGTTGCAGAACTTTTTTTTTTTTTTTTTTACAAAACTTTTTTGCAACGAAAAAAAATATTTTACAACAATCAAAACATTATATTACTATTATTATTATTATTATTATTATTATTATTATTATTACTATTATTATTATTATTATTATTATTATTATTATTATTATATTATTATTATATTACTATTATTATTATTATTATTATTATTATTATTATTATTATTATATTATTATTACTATTATTATTATTATTATTATATTATTATTATTATTATTATATTATTATTATTATTATTATTATTATTATTATTATTATTATTATTATTATTATTATTATTATTATTATTATATTATTATTATTATTATTATTATTATTATTATTATTATTATTAATGTTATTTAACAGCAAACATTACTTGACAATGGAACTTTTTTTATTTTCTTTGTAAGCAGCAGAGTTAGCGTTAGCATCCCCGCCACTGATGCTAGATTCACATTGGGTGTGTTTAGTGGATATTTTATCATATTTTAGGGCGCCCCCATAAACAATTGTTGGAACACTGCAGACCACAGTTTTTTTCGTTTGTAACACATTTATAGTTTTATGAGGAACAGGATTATATTTTCCTGTTAATTGACAGCGAATTTTTAATTTTTTATTTTTTTTGCTGTTTCTCCCTCTGCAGATAACTCGAGCTCAGTACCAGAACGGTCTGCTAGCTTCCAGGCTGGACAGCACGTCACAGTCGCCCGAGGGAAGTCGCTCTCGGCTGGACACGGCTCTCTCTCTTCCCCCCATAACTCCCACGGGCATCCACCCTCCAATGGCTCTACAAACACCCCCCACAAAACGCCAACTTCCACCATCAAACATCCGCTCAACCCTGCCCCAAAATCCCACTCTTCTACCCCAAAATACCGTCACTTCTTCTGCCATTTCATCTAGCCGTAGACCTAGCCAGGTTTTATCCCAACCTATTCATATTCCTAGCAACAACACACCTATTTCTAAATCGCCTCCCCCTCCCCCTAACCCGAACCCTAACCCTAACCAGCCTCCATTAAATCAACCGGATAACGGTCCCGGAGAAACTACCACTTTACTTAGCGAGCAACCAAACTGTGAGATGACGACCCAACGTAGACCTAGCCATCCACACCCACAATTCCACACGCTTATCAGTCACACACACACGGAAAGCACCATATAACACACACACACACGGAAAGCACCATATAGTAGTGAGTGAGTGCACTTTGTAAAAGGGAAACTAGACTTAACTTAACCCTATACTGTGGCAGTATACGAACGAACGTACGAACAAACAAAATACACACACACACACACACACACACACACCCTCTTGTACTATTTCCCATTTGCTCGTTTGACGATTTTTTTATAAACGGAGATTGTCCTGCATGTTCCCATCCTAAACAGAACACATCCACAATACACTACAAACAGGGCACAGGGGAAAACTAAGTGAAAATAGTGAATAGCTAGATTTTATTTTAAATATGGACATCACAATTACTTTGGAAGAACCAGATGCATTGTTTGAGTGTGTTAGCAAACATGCTAGTTCTCAACACGTATCTAATATGGTTAGACAGGGCTTGGTTAATAATAATAATAATAATAATAATAATATATTTAATTTATACAGCACTTTTCTCGCACTCAAAGCGCCTACGTTTGGAAGAGCATTCTGGCCATGGGTGAGAAAAGTAAATGAAAAGAGGATTTATTTATTTTTTTACATTGTGCATTTTGAGAATAAAGACGAAATGCCAAGAATAAATTTGACAGTTCGAGACTGTGGTTAAGTTGGAATGGTGTTGGCGGAATTTTACTTCCAGGATCGATAATTCAAAAGCAAAACGTTATTAAAACACATACGATGCTTCTTTGCTATGGTCATAAGGCAGACAGACAGACAGACAGACAGACAGACAGACAGACGGAGGGACAGACCGACAGACAGGCAGACAGACAGACAGACGGACGGACAGACAGACAATGTAAGTAGTAAGTAAGTAAGCTTTATCTATAGAGCACCCTTCACAGACCAGGGTCACAAAGTGCTTCACAATGGGAAGCAACAACAGATTAAAAATGTACATACATTTAAAATGGGCTCCATGGACAGACAGACAGACAGGCAGACAGACAGACAGGCAGGCAGGCAGACAGACAGACAGACAGACAGACAGACAGACAGACAGACAGACAGACAGACAGGCAGGCAGGCAGGCAGACAGACAGACAGGCAGGCAGGCAGGCAGGCAATGGGCTCCAACCTCATTTTGACTGAAAGCAGACATCCTCTAAGCTCCACTAATAACTGCACTGTATCAGAGTGAAGGGATTGAATATGTTTCTCTTGGGTGTTTCCCTTTGTAGACGGTCCCTGTGCTCTCGTCTCACAGCCCGCTGCACAGAGAGAGCAATGTTACTAGTGGAGCTTAGAGGACGTCTGCTTTCAGTCAAAATTAAGGTTGTAGCCCATTGTCAGTCTGTCTGTCTGTCTGTCTGTCTGTCTGTCTGTCTGTCTGTCTGTCTGTCTGTCTGTCTTTCCAACTTTACCACAATCTGGAACTGTGGAGTTTATTCTCGACATTTCGATTTTTTTCTTGAAGTGCATAAAAAAAAACTTCCTCCACATAATTTTTTTTCCTCAAATTTGACCCTTATGCTCTTCCGTAGTTATGTGTGTTCTTTAAATGATCAGTTCACCTACATTACAAAAAAGACCAACAAATGGTTTTCGTTTTTTTTATTTTTCCAGGTTGAGAAAAAATTAAACATTAACCCCAACAGTAACTTTGGATTTTTACTGAAACACTTCTCCTCAGTTTATCTTGATCATTTACAGACTTCGGTGTGAGCAGTCGACATAGAAATCATTCATATAGGAAAACTGTCGACATTTAGGTGTGTGGGTTATCCAGAATACATTGTTAAAAGGCAATTTTTTTACTAAGGAATCCAAGAATACAGGTGCATGTAAAAAAAATAAATATAAAATATATATATATATATAGAATATCATGGACAAGTCTATTGTATCCATGATTAATTCATTTAAAAAGTGAAAATTCCATATATTTTAGATTTATTACACATGGAGTAAAATATTTGTTTGTTTTAATTTATTTTATTATACAGACTTACAGCTCATGAAAATCTAAACCTCCAGTATTTCAAAATATTGGAACATCACAAAATATAATCGCACATGGGTTTAAAGGCTAAAACTTAGTGGTATGGTCCTTTTAAGACAATGTTACTAGTGATGTAAAGGTGGGTCTACCTCTTGGGGAATAAGGCAATATATTTTAAAATTATTATAATTAATTTCCAAGAGTAATATATATATATATATAACTATATATTAAAATATTTATTTTACGTTACATACATTTATATAATTATTTTACATATTATTTGTTGTTTTGTATTTTAGGGATTTAATTAAAATATTTATTTGATTTTTAATTTATTTTGAAAATACTGTAATTCTAGTGGAAGGAAAAGCTGCAAAAATTGTCTCGACACGTGGTCTGATGTCAATACTCTGTCAGGATGTTGCGCAATGGGATTTTTATGTTAAGATATTGTTATTATTGAATGTCTAAGCAAATATGAAGTGTTGGTTTAGTGATATGATAGAGCGAAGGAATACTGTAGTTAAACATATTTTAGTTTCACGTTCTCAGTTGCATGTATGTCCACGGCTTGTTTGTTTAACTGCTGTTTAAAACCAAAAATGCTAGAATTATTCTAAAGGTTTTTATTTATTTTATTTATTATCTTTTTGAATGCAAACTCCACACACTTCAGTTTTATCTCTTGGAGTCATCACTAGTAACTAGTAACAGCTGCCAGGCTAATGTACTGTAGAACTTAGGCTATTACAGAAAGCCCAGGCCAGTATCTTTTATATAAAAGTATTGCAAAATATACTTTTTTATTTTTATTTATTTTTTGCAGAAAGGTGGTTGAGTAGATTGTTACCACTCTTTATGTTTTCTGTTAATCCAAAGTTGTTCGTTTAACATTACCCCTTTTTAGCTCGCAGTTGACCTGGGGTAAGGAGTGACACTTGAATATAGATATATAAAAACAAACACGCACACACACACACACACACACACACACACACACACACACTTATTATAGCACAATATCTTCAATGGACATCAAACATTCCTTTGCATGTCTTCACTCTCATGCACACTAGTTGACCCTGTTGTCTTTCCCCAGACGAACGTTCCTCACAAATATATGTATCCACAAAAAAAAAAGGGATTTTTATTCATATACACAAGACTCTCCTTAAAACAATGTGAAGTGTGTAAATGATAAATAATATGTTACCTATCCAACCCCTGTGTCCGGAGAAAGACATGGATTTGATCGGAGGACATTTTTGAACATGTTGAAAGACTGAAAACGCAGAGATGAAGAAATTTAACATGAAGACTACCGTAGCAGCTCAATCCTCCTCTCCCTGTCGCTGCTCGCATGGAATTTAAAGCTGGGGTATATGATTTCTGATTGGTCAAAGTTAACATGAGCGGTACACTTTGACCAATCAGAGCGAGGCGCCGATTCTCCGCTCTTATTGGCTGTTGGGACTGTCCATTCACTTTGGCACGACTTTGTTGGTGTAGAGCGTGTCAGGGAGGGACCATAGGGGAGGGACCAAAGAGAACAAGTGAAGCGGTTGAGGTATTTGGATTTGAATCTCTATCCCAACTGCCATTTTCTCCCCAAATCATATACCCCAGCTTTAACTATTTATTTTTGATTTTTTTTTAATAAACTATGTATGATAATGCAGTGAGACCGAAAACATATTTAAGTGACTGTAAAAAGATGAGTTATTTTGCCGACGATATAGTGATTTATTTGAAAGGATAAAAATGAATTGTTGTTGTATAAGCTAGCACTGAATTTAAAACACTTTAAGTCTGAAGAAAGTCGGTTTTCCAAAGCGTTTGTTTTATTATATTTTTATGGGATGTTGATCCAGAGTTTAGTTAACTATAACTGTGTGGCCCCCCCCTCCCCCCAAAAAAAAGCCCCAGGTGTACTGAGTGTCGCATAGTCTGTATTATTTGTTTAAAGGGACTAGTGCAATACAAGTTCAGATCGTACCTGTGCTGAGGTAATATTTAAATTTGCGAAAAACCTGCAGATGACATGATACCTGACGAATTTTCGATACTTTAGGCATGTTCCACTGAGCGGTTTGGATTGGTTCGGTACGGGTTGGCACGCATAAAATGTGTGTTTCAACCGTATAAAGTAGGGGATGGTATCGAAAATAAGTGAACCGTGCTGGACCTATTTTTGTCACCCTTTCGTTGGGGTACCAAGCCATGGAGCTACACATTGTAGTTCCTCCTTTTACAGTTAAATGATTGCACCAGTAACACAAATCATTTCGTAAGGTCATAAAAGAGATTTTATTTGCTTACCCCAAGCTCTTTCTTTCATTGAATTCTGTCAAAATCTAGTTTTAAAGACCTTCATTGCTTTCAAGTTGCTTGATGTATTTATGCATTAACAAATAACCACACAGCAAACCTGGGGCTGAGGCATTAGGCCAGATTTGGGATCCCATACTGCAGTAGAAATGGTGGGTGTCGAGAGGGTAAGGGGGTCCTAGAAGGTCCTCTGTGAAAAACCATATAGGTTTTATTCAACCCAGTAGCAACCTGCTTCCTTTTAAATGCAATTATTGATATAGTGAACACAGCCTTACTGTATGTGAAGGGAAGAGTTAGACCTGCCTGCTGGTTCAATAGGTCTCATGTAGCAATTGGTCTTATACTGGTGTTTTCCCAGTAAAGCCACTGGTTGGCTGTTTGTGACGATACCAGTCTGTGCACTGGTTGAAAATGTGAAAACAAATGTTCAACTTATTAATGTTGTATTTATTTTGAAACTGTATTTATTGTTGGTTTTGTTTTTGTTTTTTGTTAGTTTGTGTTAGTATGTTAGTTTGTGTTAGTATGTTAGGGTATTCAGGCCATGGGAGAGAAAAAATTTGAGTAGGATTTTTTTTTTTAAGTATGTACTTATTAAGAGTAAGAGTAAGTTCCAGACTAGCGTTAGAGTTGGAAAGGTATTGAAATGTACTAACTACCAGGATCAATAACTCATAAGAAAAACGTTATTAAAACCCAAACGATACATCTTTGCTATGGTCATAAGACAGACAGACAGACAGGCAGACAGACAGACAGACAGACAGACAATGGGCTCCAACCTCATTTCGACTGAAAGCAGACGTCCTCTAAGCTCCACTAATATTATATATTGCTCGCTTGTTGATGTCTGGTTTCTGTAAAAAAAAGAATTGTAGCCCATTGTCTGCCTTGTGACCATAGCAAAGCTGCATCGTTTCAGTTTTTTTTGGGGCATTTTCAAGCTTTATCAGACAGTACAGAGAAATGGGGAGACAGAGAGAGAGGGGGAATGACCTGCAGTAAAGGTCCACGGGTCAGACTTGAACCCTCGACTAATGCAACGAAGGCCGGAGCCGATATGATACGCGCTCTATCCACTACGCCACCGGAGCGCCCCCGTTTGTGTTTTAATAACATTTTACTTATGAATTATTGATCCAAGAAGTCCAATTTCTTAATATCTTTCCAACTTTTTTCAATGTTCTCCAAGGGGAAGACTGAGGGAAGAAAAACCTCATTCATTATATTATAATAGCGATTTTATAATGATAGAACGCCGGTTCCGTATGGGTGAAGTATTCCTTTAAGTGAATAACTAAAAGACAATTCTCCTCATATTTTCCCTCTCCCATGGCCCTAACACTCTCCTGTCTGTTAGAGACTTTGTAGTTCTGTGAAAAACGGTCTTCCAGCTGTAACAAAAACAGCTTTTATTTGGGTTTATTTTTTACCCATAAAACACTGTGTTCAGTTTCCTGATTACGTTGGGCCGAATTTGCCATAGTCATAAAGAAAATATATATGAAAAAATTAAAGGTACAGTGTGTAATATCGGTGTATTTAGTGGCATGTAGTGGTGAGATTGTAGCTGTCAACGCTCCCTTGCTAACGGTGCTACGGTGGCCTTCAAGGACAAGAAGCTATAGTTACTAAAGATGGCATCATCCACCACTGCCTCAAGTCTTCCCACAATATCAAGTGATGAGGTGAAGATGTATTTAGTTATTTATTCTATAGTACTTCTTCTTCTTGGTCTTCCAACAGGTGCATTTCCCCAGGACGCCCACTATATATAAAAACGTGCAAGGTCGTTAAGTTTGTCCGTTCTGAGCTACTGTAGAAACATGGCGGTGCAACATGGCGGCCTCAATGCCCCGCTCCTATGTAGATATAAAAGGCTCATTCTAATGTCATAAAAAAAGCGATTTTACACTAATTAATTATATTACATTTCTACCAAGTCTGTTCTGAAAAATACACACTGTACCTTTAATAAATCACTCAATAAAGAAATAAATAAAATAAAAAGGGACAAATAAATAAATGCCTAAATAAATAACCAAATAATTAAAAAAAATGTATTGAGAAATGTATTTTTTGTTGACTATGGGCACATGTGGTCCTCCATACATGATTGCTGTTTGTGTTATAATACTGTAAATATTCTGTAAATGAAGAGATACAAATGCATTTTTGAAGTGATGCTGACAGATGTAAAAAAAAAAGAAAAGAAAATAGCTCTATTTATGAGAGATTGAGAGATGTAATTTTAAAAAGTTTTATTTCCTTTTGTTTTTTGGCAATAGGAAGGCATTAAGTAGCAATAAACCATGCACCGAGTTGACCTCAAAAACATAATTTATTCCGCGTATCTTTTTGTAGCTTCTGTTTTTATGCACATAGATAACCAAAGTATTTATTTTCTCAGCCAAAATCTTTCAACATTCTCCCCCTCCCTTCCCAAATTCATTTCTCCTCCCACGCTATACTCCCCTATTCACTCCTTTTCAACTCATTTCATTGTTATCTTGACTTACTATTGTTTTGTTCAGATTTTTGAGTTTTGAGGCTATAACTAAAGCTCTAAAGTTGTAAGGAAAACTGTCTATGTATGAGCCAACTAATTATCTACTGTTGAGATAACTTATCATTCATATGTTAAAGGGGCACTGTGTAATATGACATCATCAAGAAAGTTCTAGAATGCAACGCTCTCTGGGTAACCCCACCCCTTTCGAATAATAACAGAAGCTACAGTGGCCTTCAAGGACAAGAACAATTCTAAATTCTAAACAATGCTCCTGATGACATTCCAAAAACATGGATGCCTCCATAAGACCTGCATGCCTGCTCAATGTACAAAATGCAATATTAATATTTGTAATTCTCCACTCAGGAGGATAATTCAGATTATTGGCAGAGGTGATTTTACACCAATGAGGACATATTTATGAATGAGGATTGATATGTAGCTAATGAATTACTTAAAATGTTACACATTGTCCCTTTAAGGTCACTTCAAGTTTAAGTTTTACATACTAAGAATTCCAAAAATGTAAAGTTATGCCAACTCATAATTTTTTTGTTCAGAAATTTTGACCGACTTGGTTTTGTTTGTTTTCTAGTATGACAGAGAATAACTTGGCACCACTTTTATTGTTCGAAATTCTTAGTATGTAGAACTCACATTTTGAAGTGTGTGGCCTATATGAAAGATACACGTTCATTACATATGAATGATAATAGTGTTATTGTTTGAAATTCTTAGTATATAGAACTTGAAATTTCAACTTTTTATACATCTTTAATATGTATAAATCCATCCTTTGCAAAAATCCACATCTCTTCCCACTTGCCTACTCCCTTTTTCACTCCTTTTTTTCGTCATTAATTTTTTATCTCGACTTTTCTCCCACCTCCCGCGGTTATAGAGTATTGAAATTCCTCTGGCAATGAGCTGTGTGTGTGTGTGTGTGTGTGTGTGTGTGTGTGTGTGTGTGTGTGTGTGTGTGTGTGTGTTAAGCCGTTTTTTATTGTTCTATCAATGGGACAGAGGAGGGAGGTATAGCCAGGGCTTTATCAGCAACTCCTGTGGCGGTGTTGTTTTTTCAATCGTGTGTGTCGTGTGTGTGTGTGTGTGCGTCTGTGTGTGTGTCTGTGTGTGTGTGTGTGTCGTGAGATGATTAAAAAAACTTGAACGAAGGTTAAATATTTTCTTCTGCTGCATAGTTTTCTCCGGCTCGTGACTTCATCCCTTTTTCCACAACTTTCACTGTTTCATTTACTGTGTGGATTGGGTTGAGGTTTTGTTTTTTCATTGCATGTTGAATGGTGCAGACAAATAGAAAAAAAACAAAGTCAAATGTATTTCTATAGCACGTTTAAAAACACCATCAGTTGAACCAAAGTGCTGAACAAGACACAATACAAAACAACATATAAGAAACATGAGGAAAAATAAAGTTAGGAGTGTCAAAGTCTCAACTTGGGTTAAAGGCCAATGCAACAAAAAGTGAATCTTCAGCAACGTTTTAAACTGGTCAACTTTACAGGGATCCAGGTTCCATTCATTCACACACAGTCAAAAAGTGAGTTAAGTAAATAATTAAAGGTGCAGTGTGTAATATGACATCATCAAGAAAGTTCTACAAAGTTCTAGAATGCAACGCTCCCTGGGTAACCCCAACCCTTTAGAATAATAACAGAAGCTACAGTGGCCTTCAAGGACAAGAACAATTCTACATTTTAAACAATGCACCTGATGACATTCCAACTATGACACTTTCAAGATGGCGGCACTAGGCCTTGGTCCAAAATATGCAGGAATATAGACATATATGAGACCCTTTCTAAGGGAAAAAATAATAATTAAAAACATTTTTTTCAGCTATTATGCACTAAATTAAATGTACTTATGGATATTATAATTACTTTCTACAAAATCTGCTCGGAAATAAAACCCCAAATTCTACACACTGCAGGTTTAAGGGCCCTATTCAGCATGTTTTTTTTTGCATCCATACTGTAAAAATGAAAAAGTTAAGGATAAGGATAACTTAGATTTTCAAGGTAGCTGTTTGCAACTAGATTTTTGAGTTTTGAAGCTAAAATTAAAACTCTCAAGTTTGAAGGGAAACAGTCTGCATTTGAGCCGACTCATTATCTTTAGTTGAGATAACTTATCAGTAATTTAACTTCAAGTTTTGAGTTCTATAAACGAAGAATTCTAAAAAGTAAAAGTTGTGCCGACATAGTGTGTTCATAAAATAATTCAGACAGTTTTAACACTGTTTAATGTTTGAATCAAATTTTTTTGAATTTTTTTGGCATTTTTATGCTTTATTGACAGTGTAGAGTTGAAATGGGGCAGAGAGGGGAGTGACATGCAGAGAACGACCGCGGGCTGGAATTGAATCCGGGTCCGCTGCTGGCCGAGGCCCATGGGGGGGACGCCCAACTGAGCTAAGGGCGCCCCCTTTGAATCAACATTTTGACCGACTTGGTTTTGTTTGTTTTCTAGTATGACAGAATTAGCGGCACAGCTGTTATTTTTTTGAAATTCTTAGTATTGTATGTAGGACTACATTTTTTTTTGAAGTTGGGAGCCTATATGAAAGATACATTTTCATTACATATATGAATGATAAGTTATCTCAACAAAATATATTTGGTTTGCTCAAAAATAGCCAGTTTTCTTTAAAACTTCAAAGTTAGAATTTTAGCCTCAAAACACAAAAATGTAGAACATACAGTTTGAAAATGTGAGTTTTATTAACTTAACTTTATACATTTTAATATTTAGGTTAATACAGAGAGATCAGGCAGTATTTATAGCCTAACGATTGTCAGAGTTGAGATTATTTAAAGGACCTGAAAAAAAAATATACAATAAAAATGTACAAGCATCACAAAAATAGTGATTTGAATGCAGGAATGATTCATAAACTATAATATGGAAGTCATAAATATAACAGTAGATGTTTTGATTTCCGGACGCTGCTGAAGAATGTTTGGTTTGGTTGTGAATTTATTTATTTCTTTGATTTTATTTAAAATGGTTGAATAACAGGAGATGGAGGCGCTTCCAAATGTGGATTAAAGCTGGGGTATATGATTTCTGATTGGTAAAAAAAACACAATTCTCTGTTCTTATTGGCTGTTGGGACTGTCCATTCACTTTGGCACGACTTTGTTGGTGTAGAGCGTGTCAGGGAGGGACCATAGGGGAGGGACCAAAGAGAACAAGAGGAGCTGTTGAGGTATTTGGATTCAAATCCCTATCCCAACAGCTATTTTCTCCCCAAATCATACACCCCAGCTTTACGTAAATTGAAGCAATGTGTACATATGTTTTTTATAAATACTGTAAGGAGTTTGAAAGAATATAAGGAGGTTATTAATAAACCCGAGATCTATTTCTCTATCGAAACTCTGTCTCCATTTCACATTAACTGACTTGAGAATTCTTTTTAGCTTGAAAAAACACACACCAATATCATGATGAAATATACACATATATTCACATTTTGTCTTAAAGGTACATTTAGCGGTATCTAGTGGTGAGATTCTAGATGGCAACACTCCCTTGCCAACCCCTTCCCTTTGGGGAGAATTTACAGAAGCTACGGTGGCCTTCAAGGACAAGAAGCTATAGTTACTAAAGATGGCATCATCTACCATTGCCTCAAGTCTTTCCACAATATCAAGTGATGAGGTGAAGATGTATTTAGTTATTTATTCTATAGTATTATTCTTGTCCGTTCTCTGCTACTGTAGAAACATGGCGGTTCAACATGGCGGCATCAGCTCCTATGTAGATATAAAAGGCTCATTCTTGTAAAATTATAACCTTATTCTTGTAGTTTCATTAGTCTTTTAACCTCAACGTAGCCCTAATGTTAGCTCTAAATGATTCATCATATGTTCAGGGTTATGTCTTGTACTGTACAAACCGAGCTTGTCATTGTTTCACTTCATAAATAAATTTATGATAAATCAAAACGAAAACAAACAGTTACGCAGTTGACCCAAAATGGCCGCCGCAGTGTTTACAGTTTCAAGCTCCGTTCTGATTGGCTCGCTCAAGCTATTGTGGGCGTGTCCCTTTGTAAAGGCACTCAGAGCGCGTCACATGATCACGCTGCTAGAGCCAGGCTGACCCATTCCAATATGGTGGCCAGCTTGGCAGGTCTACGGTTCTTTCTGTTGATGGTTTTGTTGTTGTTTGTTTGGGTCCGGGACGGCGCGTGCAGCAGCCACGAGGCCCCCCCGGTTTTGGGGCTGCGACTAGAGGACCCGGCCGGTCCTGTGTGCATGAAGGTGAGGCGATTAGACCCCTGGAACTATTTATATGGGGACATTTATCTTCCCGTTAAAACTAATAGAAAACGACTTATTTTAGCCCGTTTAAACTGCTATGTGAGATTCCTTAATGATGTATGGATCAGAGTGTCTCTGTATTAAAGGTGGAGGCAGCGATTCTGGAGAACGCTTGTTGACAAAATCACTTTTTGGGGCAAAATCAGTGAATATCTCATTCCCCACGATCCGCTATACCTCTGTGAAGCCTACTGCGTGTGCGCTGGAAGAAAAAAGAAGCCATGTAGCCTAGGCTCTGTAAACGCCAACGGGCTTGTTGCTAACTAGCTACGGTGGTCCCTTTTATTTACATTACATTTTACAGAGCCTAGGCTGTGTATACTCCCCAATTTCCTTTGGGAATAGAAATCCTAAATTCAGTGTTTCTCAAGGCAGGCTAAAGTGTAAAACATGTTTGCCTTTGCTGCACCTAGTGCAGAAACAACACAATTGTAAACTAACCACGGTATATAAGTCATATGTTTAATGTGTAAATGCTATGCTGCATATTCAAGAAGAGGCGAGGAGGGAATCATCACAGTATACCCACTACAAAAAACTAGATTACACCACATACTGTGTGAGAAATGGGACTGTGGAAAACTATGCAAATCACCTATCGACCTAAATATATAAAAAAATAAAAATCTGTCTGTGTTTTAAAGTATTTATTTTTTATTCTTTCTTCCATTAAGGACCGCATCATCTCTGCCCCATAAAGGATCCCAGTTTAACCTGCTAATGAGCATTTTCCCTTTCAAATAAACAAACAAAAAAATATTTAAAAAAAACCTTCCAAATTTCCTACCTATGTGCCTTTGGAAACATACAAATCAACCATTAACATAACATTTCCCCCAATTTTTTAAAAAGTGTTTTAAAGTATTATTTTTTTCATTCTTTCTCTCACTAAGGACCGCAACAGAAGGATCCTGGTTTAAGCTGCTAATGGCTAGCCTGGCTCCGCCCGCCCGCCTACTTCCGGCCAAATTTTATTTTCCCTTCAGTAGTCAGTCTGGGTGTACAGCCCATTTCCCAGTTTTGCCGGAGATTCGACAGCCGGTCCAATCAGCGAACAGAGCAAGTGGCTGAGAACGATGACGTCGAAGTCGCGCTCCAGTTTCAGTTGCCAGAAGCCGGCTCATGACATACGTGACGACCAAACGTTATGCGATTGGTTGGCTAATCCAGAGTGGCACTGGGCAGATCCAATAGTTTTAAACTTTAACAGACACCCGCCTCCATGAGTGAACGTTTGCCAATTACAGCACTGCCAGACCTTCTGTACAAATGAAATGAAGTACGATGGTCTGGTACCACCAGGCTAGCTAATGGCCATTGTCCCTGTCAAATAAACAAACAAAAAAATTAATAAAAAAAATGTGACTATGGAAATATATAATAATAAAATAATAATAATAATAAATAAATAATAATAATATATTCTATATATAATATATATAGAACATTTCTTATTGGCCTAAATCTTAAAAAAAAAAATCTTTCTGTATTTTAAAGTAATTTTTTTTATTCTTTCTTCCATTAAGGACCGCATCATCTCAGCACCAGAAGGCTCCCGGTTTAAGCTGCGTCTGTTTGGGTCTGACCTGAGGGAGGTGAATGGCTCCTGGCCGTGGCCCTGGGTCGCCTTCGCTGCCGGCGGAGCGGCCGCCGCGGTGGGTGACTCGCCCGACCCGTGTGGACAGGAGGCCAACAGAGAGGAGGCTGCATTCCAGGTATATGGCTGAGAACAGACAGACAGACAGGCAGGCAGGCAGACAGACAGACAGGCAGACAGACAGACAGACAGACAGACAACCAACTGAAATGGGAACACAAAAACAATAGACAAAATAAAATAAAATTCCAGGTACGGCTGTGATGAATATTCTGGAATCCCACAATTCTATTTGATTGAAATCGGTTTAAAAAATATGTGTTCTACACACACACACACAGACCCACATGAAAAAAGGAACACAAAAACAAAATGAAATAAACAACTAACTCTACTTTACAGGTTTCTAAGGACTTCCAATTACTACATTGTTTAAACTAAAGGCAAATGTTAAACACAAAATAGAAAGCCAACGAGGTGTAAAGTAGGCATGATCAGTACGGTACTGTTATATAGGGAATCGTGATTTTTTCACGAATGTATTTCTTTCACCCCCCCCTCCCTCCTTCCAGGTGATAGGAGAGTTCACTCCCGATGAGGACTACAGCGGGCTGATAACTGTGCAGGTCAAGGTAACGGAGCAGTTTAAAAAATAACTCATTTATCTGGCGCTCCGTTGGTGTAGTGGATAGAGCGCGTACCATATTGGCTCAGGCCTCGTTGCGGTGGTTGCGTGTTCAAATCCAACCCGTGAACCTTTACTGCAGGTCATCCCCCCCTCTCTCGCTCTCTCTCTGTCTCCTCATTTCAACTCTGTACCGTCTAATAAAGCTTGAAAATTCCAAAAAAATTATCTTTAAGAAAGGAACTTATTTATTTAGGCTATTATGCTGTGTTTATCTTAACTTCAGAATAGTGCTAAGAAATTACTAAATTACATAGTTAGAAGGATATTGCAGATTTGGCTTTACAGGGGGCTTTAAAACATTTAAAATGTTCTGTGCTTATCATTATAGGTGCTACGAGGAACTTTTAAATATTTCTGAAACAGTCTCATTTCTCCTCTGATGATCATGAATTATATGTAACAGCAAACGAGACCATCAGTGCAAAGAATGTTATTTTTATATAGTTTTTCTTAATGCCTTTGTCATGGGTATAAGCTCACTCAGGAACAACAGCTGGCGTTGTAAAAACACTACCGCCTTTTATCCAAAGGGGGCTAGGCTAGAATTAACACACACTGAAAGTTCCTCGGTGCACCTTTTTAAAATAAAAGTACAAAAAAATGTCATTTCAGGTCCGTGGGGGGGCCAAGAAACCAACCTACCACCACCTGTGTGTGCGTGGGGTCGGAGCAGGAGAGCAATGGACGTCGTTGGGGCCAGATCTACTGCGGGTGAACACAGACACGGCTTTGCCCAGGGACCACATCCCTTCGTGGGGCTTGGCTGTGCTCATAGTGGTGCTCCTGCTAGTGTGTGCGGTGCTAAGGATAGTCAATCTGTCCTTACTATGGCTGGACCCCGTGGAGCTTTATGTTCTACACAGCTGTGGATCGGAAGAGGAGAAACGGGCCGCGAAGAGACTGGAGCCCATAAGGAGGAGAGGGAACTTTCTGGTGAGTTTTTTGGATTGTGTGTGTGTGTGTGTGTGTGTGTGGGGGTGGGGGGGGGTGGAGTGTGTGAGATATGGGACCAAGGTTTAAGAAATTATGTTTATGCATTTAATGATTTCTAATTGATATAAAGATTTTTTTTAAATTTTTTATATATATATATATTTTTGAGTTCTTTATTTACACATTTTTATTTGTACAAAAACACACACACAAATAAAAACATAGGAACACATGCCAGGGGAAATACAATATCCCTCAAACAAATTATAATTAAAAAAGCCATCCACATTAGGGGTATGGGAACAAAATATAATTAATTCATTAGGCCTACTTAAAGGTGGAGTCAGTGATTCTGGAGAACGCTTTTTGTCAAAGTCATTTTCTCTTAAAATCAGTGAATATCTCCTCATGATCCACTTACCTTTCTGCACCGTCAGTTTACAGAGCCTTGGTATGATCTGTATTTGTTTTCTTGAAGGTGAATAGCCCTGAGATCTAAACCTGTCAGTAATAAAACAAGTTGAAGTTCACTAGTTAACTACAAAGAAATGCTAAACAAGTAGACAGTTGGCGGTCTGCAGAGGAGCATGTGTATCATTCTGTATTGTTATCACTAAACCCACACAGTTAATTCCACAGGAGGTTTAAACAGTAACACGTTAGTCTGTGAGGAAAGCTTGATCATTTATTACAAAAGCCACTGACTGACCGGGAAACATTTTACTTACTTACTAACTATAGTTAAAATAAAATAAATTAGTTAAAGGTGCAGTGTGTAATATGACATCATCAAGAAAGTTCTACAAAGTTCTAGAATGCAACGCTCCCTGGGTAACCCCACCCCTTTCGAATAATAACAGAAGCTACAGTGGCCTTCAAGGACAAGAACAATTCTAAATTTTAAACAATGCACCTGATGACATTCCAACTATGACACTTTCAAGATGGCGGCACTAGGCTTTGGTCCAAGATATGCAGAAATATGGACATATTTGAGACCCTTTCTGAGGGAAAAAAAATAATTCAAAATACATTTTTCAGCTATTATGCACTAAATGAAATGTACTTATGGATATTATAATTACTTTCTACAAAATCTGCTAGGAAATAAAACCCAAAATTCTACACACTGCAGCTTTAATGCTTGTTACAAACAGTATTGATCATGTCAAGTGTACTGGTTTCACTGGCTGTAATGAACAAGAAGAAATGACTGGCGATGTCATGAATGTCTTCAATACTCTGGAAATAAAATAGTTTTTGCAAATGGTTTTGACATGTTATTGTTGTTGTTAGTGAGCTTTTTGGTTTCACGTGAAGTGTTCTCCAGAATTGCTGACTTTTGCACCTTTTAAAACAATTATGTAGACGATTTCTAATGGTTCTGTGTGATTTAACTTGTTTGTTAATTTTTTTGACTTTTGACATTTAATTCCCCCCCCCCTTCCTCCAGACCTGCTCCCTTCTCTTCCTATGCGCTCTGGGACACTCAGTGTTGGGCGTTCTGCTGTACCGCGCGTTGGGCTCCATAGTGTCCGCCGTCTTCACCAGCGGATTCCTCATCTTCTTCATGGTTGAACTAGCGCCTCACATCCTGTGCTCAGGCTACGGCTTCCAGCTAGCGCCCGCACTCACATGGCTGGCTCAGGTTAGCATGGGGCTAACGGGCCCTTTATTTATTTGCCCTATTTATTCACACATTTTTAATATTTCAATTGTCAAAAAAATATATAATTTTTTTTTTGTTTTTTTCACAACTTTATTTACACATTTTCAATAGTGAAAAACTCAACTTTCTGGTGAATTTTCATTTTATTTTATTTTATTTTTTAATTAATTTTCAATAGTACAAACACACACTGCAATCAGGAGGAGAGGAAACTTTTTATGGTTATTATAATTTGTTTTTTTTATTCATTAATTTTTTTCACATCTTTATTTACACATTTTCAATACTACAAAAACACACGCACAATTAAATACATAGGATAATATGCCAGAGAAATACTATATCCTATCACCTTCTTCATGGCTGAACTAGCGCCTCACATCCTGTGCTCCGGCTACGGCTTCCAGCTTGCGCCCGCGCTCACATGGCTGGCTCAGGTTAGCATGGGGCTAACGGGCCCTTTATTTATCTGCCCTATTTATTCACACATTTTTAATATTTAAATCGTAAAATTAAAGGAATACTTCACCCATACGGAACTGGTGTTCTATCATTATAAAATCGCTATTATAATATAATGAATGAGGTCCTTCTTCCCTCAGTCTTCCCTTGGCCCAGCTGTCCTGTTAATCCTAACCCTACATTTTTACTGAAGTGATGTCACATTAGTAAAATGTAGGGTAAGACAGTGAGACCAAAAAAAAACACTCTTTCTGCCTTTTCTCAGGCTAGGATGAACCGATTTCTAAATGTTTTGCACATTTATACTACATAGGACCTTCACATTTCCACCGGTGAAGTAGGTCTTTAAGTACCAGTTAGTTAATGTACACTTATTGTAAAGTTTTACCTTTTTTCCTCCCCTCTAGGTCAGTATGGTGTTGACCTGCCCGCTGTCCTGTCCCCTGGGCCTGATTCTGGACCTGGGCTTGAGACGGGACATCAGCACCTGTGGGATCAGAGAGAGAGCCATGGAGATGATACGTACCAGTGTGAACGACCCGTACAGGTGAGGGGATAAAACACACATTAAACTAGATAAAATAAGATTTATTGTCATCGCACAAGTAAGGACAACCAGTAGGCTACAACGAAATGCAGTTTAACATCTAACCAGCAGTGCAATCAATAAAATGGGTTTTTCGTTATAGCAGCGCTTAAAAAAATAATACATAAGACACAGAATGCAGTTTATCATCATAGTTAAAAAAGTTATCCCTTACGTGACTGTGTTTCTTTAAAACTTTTTGAATTTTTATATATTTTTCTGCTTAATTTCGACCTGTTTTTTTTTTTTTGTTTTTTTTTTAGATTTTTTTTTTGGCATGTTTATGCTTTATTGATAGTGTAGAGACAGAGTTGAAATGGGGCAGAGAGGGGAGTGACATGCAGAGAACGACCGCGGGCTGGAATCGAACCCGGGTCCGCTGCTGGCCGAGGCCCATGGGGGGGAGGGGGGGAACGCCCTACAAACTGAGCTAAGGGCGCCCCCATTTTGACCTGTTTTTCCATTGAGTTTGTGAAGGAAGAGTTCAGTTGTGGAAGAGATCCTAAACCCAGCAATGTTTTACTCTAACTCTATATACTCTTTACTGTAAACTACTGACAACATTTCTACCAAATTCACAATAAAAATATTGTCTTTTAGAGCTTTTTCAATAAGTTATGTAGAGATGAAGATTTAAGAACAATCCAGACTGGTCTCTTAATTTGTTCCGGAGCTGTATATTGTTGCTTTATCTCTACCTGTTTCCATATGTAGATATATATTTAATAATAATAATGTATCGGTGCATTTTTCTTCTTCTGTGCAGTGAGTTTGTGAAGGAGGAGTTCAGTCGGGGGATGCTGCGCAGTAAGACAGTGGAAGACATCCTCACGCCTCTGAAGGAATGTTTCATGCTGCCCAGCTCCGCCACGCTCGACTTCTCAACCATGTCTGAGATCATGCAGTGTGGATACACCAGGGTGCCCATATACGAGGAGGAAAGGTGAGGGGTGGGGTGTGGTGGGGTGAAGGGAGGGGGTGTGTGTGGGGGTGGGGGGGGTCGTGTGTGTCTGTGTGTGTGTGTGTGTGTGGGGGTGTGTTGGGAGGATGGTGTGTGTCTGGGGGTGTGTGTGTGTGTGTGTGTGGGAGGGGGTGTGTGTGTCTGTGTCTGTGTGTGTGTGTGTGTGTGTGTTGGGAGGATGGTGTGTGTGTGTGTGTGTGTGTGTGTGTGTGTGT
>OX442365.1:26954861-26977361 GCA_949357725.1 Hyperoplus immaculatus
TGAAGTAGGTCTTAACCCTTTATTTCCGTCTGTTCTACCAGGAAACTCTCACATGGCGATCGTGCAGAAGGTGAACAACGAGGGGGAGGGGGATCCGTTCTACGAGGTTCTGGGGCTGGTCACTCTGGAAGACGTCATCGAGGAAATCATCAAGTCAGAAATCCTGGACGAGTCGGACGGATACTGTGAGTGTGTGTGTGTGGGGGGGGACGGGGGGGGGGGGGGGGGGGTAGCTGTTTGTGTGTGTGTGTGTGTGTGTGTGACCAATTTTTTAGAAGTGAAAACAAAACTTTTGCATCAATTTGAAATGACTAGCCCTGCGTTCATAATCACATACTCTTTCTTTTTACTACACTACATACTAAAGTACAGGGCCACAGACAGGAGAGAAAAAAAAATCAGATAAGGAAGATTTATTTTTTCATCATGCTGAAATGTCAAGAATAAAGACGAATACTCCAAAATGCTATTGGAGTTAGTGGGGCATTTATGTATTTTCAGCATACTACAATTGACCTGCATGTATTGGGACATCCTAAATCTTCGTCCGGCATACTAAATAGTAGGGAAGTATGGGTATTGGAACGCAGGGTGAGTGTACAGGCCCCACACTATGGTGAAGGGGTCTGCCATCTGTACTAACCCTTTATTCCCTCTCTTGCAGTGGACAGGAAGGTGAAGCGTCCTCTGGCCCCGTTGGAGATCCCTCTAGAACCCCGTAGTGTCCATGAAGAGTTCTCTCTCTTCAAACCGCCGGAGGGAGAACCCAAGATCCGCACCTCACCTCAACTACTGCTGGCAACACACCGCTTCCTCAACAGAGGTCTGTGTGTGTGTAGGGGGGGGGGGGGGGAGTGTGTGTGTAGGGGGGGGAGTGTGTGTGTGTGTGGGGGGGGAGTGTGTGTGTGTGTGTGTGTGTGTGAGAGTGAGTGTGTTCGGGTGTGTGTGTTGGGGGGAGAGTGTGTGGGTGTGTGTGTTGGGGGGGAGAGTGTGTGTGTGTGGGGAGGGGGAGGGGGAGAGTGTGGGTGGGTGTGTGTCTATTGGGGTGTGTTGGGGGGGGGGGGTGGGTGGATGGGTGGGTGGGTGTGTGTGTGCGTGTGTGTTGGGGGGGGTGGGTGAGTGTGTGTGTGTGGGGGTCTGTCTGTCTGTCTGTCTGTCTCTCTGAGAATATCTCCTCACGATCCACTACCTGTAAATACTGTGTGTGTAATACACAACCTAGAACCTGTAAACTGGTATGTGAACAAAGGAGCCCAGCATAACTAGCAACTTGCCAGTTTACAGAATGGACAGGTAGCAGACTGTGAGGAGATATTCACTGATTTTGACAACAAACGTTCTCCAGAATCACTGACCTCACCTTTAAGTGACTTTCGGGGACACATACTAAACTTAAGAGCAGTTGTTTGGGGACAAAAGCCATGTCTACAATTGCAGTTTTTTGAGCGCCAACATTTTTTTCCACGACATACGTGTGTGTGTGTGTGTGTGTGTGTGCGTGCGTGCGTGCGTGTGTGTGTGTGTGTGTGTGTGTGTGTGTGTGTGTGTGTGTGTGTGCGCGTGTGTGTGTGTGTGTCTATAGTGACTTAATGGAAAGTACAAGTGGCTGAGGTTCACCTTGTAACTGATTGAATGAGTCCCATTTGAACACCACATGTAATGATTGTGTTGATGTTAACTGTTTGAACTTACTGTAACTGGAATCTGACCAGAGGTATTTGAGATCTAGCGTCTCTCTCCTATTTTTCCGAGAAAAAAAAAAAATATATATATATATATGTTAACCTTCTGAAAAGCAAATTTATTCTAGATTAATTTAAATTTATGTGTAATGATTCTACAATTTTTTTTTTTTTTTTTTTTTCTTTGGGTCCAAAGATTTATTTTCTTTTTTCAAGCACAAGTTTCTCTTTTTGAAATTAAATTGCCAAAAAAATTCACTTTTCATTGGTATTTTTTTTTTTTAGATGCACCTGTGTATATAGTATTATTATTTTTAAACAGTGAGACAGGGTCAAGGAAGGAACTTGTATGTATATCTGTCTTTAACCTCTTAACCTCTTGCCCCCCCCCTCCCTCACCCCCCCAAACAGAAATGGAGCATTTCAGTCCGGCTCGTGTGTCAGAGATGGTTTTCTTTACTTGTTAAATTATTTATAAACTATAAGCATATAGCTGAACAACAATAAAAATAATACAAATATTTATAAAAGAAACTTTGCAGTGGATTGTGGGTACTGGGTAGTGAAATGTGTGTATTTGAACGTGTAGGGCATATGTGTCTTTAACCTCTTTTAAACCCCCCCCCCCCTCCCCCCTAACAGAAGTGGAGCATTTCAGTCCGGCCCGTGTGTCAGAGAAGGTTTTGTTCCATCTGCTGCGTCACCCCAGTGTCAACCAGGAGATCCACTTTGACCCGGCCAACCGCCTCAGCGCAGGACACTACCTCTACACACGCAACCATCCCGTGGACTACTTCATACTGCTGCTGCAGGTATGAGGCACGCACAGACAGACAGACAGACAGACAGACACTCACTCACTCACTCACTCACTCACTCACTCACTCACTCACTCACTCACTCACTCACTCACTCACTCACTCACTCACTCACTCACTCACTCACTCACTCACACACTCACTCACTCACACACTCACTCACACACTCACTCACAGGCTCACACACGCACTCACTCGATCACTCACACACACACACGCACACACACTCACTCTCACACACACACACACACGCGTGTGTGTGTGTGTGTGTGTGGAAAAGGGTGAACATTCATGTTTACGTTTGTGTGTGTGTGTGTGTGTGAGAGAGAGAGAGAGATTGTGTGTGTGTGTGTGTGTGTGTGTGTGTGTGTGTGTGTGTCTGTTGTGTGTGTGTGTGTGTTTGTGTGTAAAAACACTGAATATAAACATTTCAAAAACATACATTTACATAATTTAATCTTCACATTTCGCCAAATACACTTTGAAACATTTTCTTGGTAAAAAAACAGAACAACACAAACAGCTTCTATATAGTCAAAGAGAACTAAGAATACATTATATTAAAGGAAAAATAACTAATCATATATATTTATTTATTTATTCATTTATTTATAATTATTCTTTCGGACAATTCCACACAATACACAATTATCTCTTTCACATCATACATCTTACTTTGTGTTGTCCGAAGGGTGACGGAAGAAGACGGAAAGGCTTATCAGGTCCCGCCCCCCATTTTCATCAGATTCAGATTCAGATACACATTTACTGTTACAGAAAAAAAAAAAAAAACACAAAGAAAAAACAAAACAAAAAAAAAACACAATATATATATATATATATATATATATATATTTAACTGTATTTTTAATAGTATTGAGGTATTTCCTGTAGATTTTTCCATCTAAGCTAGTTACATACGTTAAGCACAAAGCATTTCGTCAGTAGGCAAATAGTACAAAATAAAAAAATAAATGTTTTGGGTCACACTTTAAATTATTGGATATTTCCACATTACCAAACAAGGTGTAATGGCTCCCTCTAGCGGCGAGGCACAGTAAAGACACAAATATACATACAGCTCTGGAAAAAATTCAGAGACCACTCCAAATGTTCAGTGTCTCTCGTTTTACTATTTAAAGGCATATGTTTGAGTAGAATGAACATTTTGGTTTTATACTATAAACCACTGACAACATTTCTACCAAATTCCAATAAATATTTTATCATTAAGAGCATTTTCAATAAGTAATGTAGAGATAAAGATTTACGAAAAATGCAGGGGTTTTAACGTAGCCTAAAAACTCGGCTTGAGTACTTGAGTACATTTTATTTTATTTCACTTTGAAGTTTGGGGAAGACACACACACACACACACACACACACACACACACACACACACACACACACACACACACTACTTTGTCCAGAACTGACAAAGCAACAAGACATTTTATTTTATTTCACCGTGAAGTTGGGAGAGGCGTCAGAGGAATCGACTTCGCACATCTTGACGACCTCTCCCTCGTAGGCCGTGCTGATGAACCAGCCGGGACACGACACTGACTCAAAGGTCGTCACATCCACGGCCGACGTCCACATAAGGAACAGAAAACGCTCGATGTCATCCTCCGAAAAATGTTGCTGAAAAAGTCAAATGAAATGTAAAAAAAATAATACAAAAAAAAAAAATTTAACAATTTTTTAAACTTTTTTTTTTTTTTTTTTTTTTCACGGGGCGAAAAAATAAATCCTTCATTGACAACTTTTTTTTGATGTATGGAAAAACTATTTCTATTAAGGGCCACGACGGGGGGGGGGGGGGAATATGAGAAAAAAATGTTGCATTCAAAAATTTTGATACACAAAATAATGAGAAAAAAGTATTTTTTTTTTTACAAAAACTAGGAAAAATTTCAAAATGATGGGATGATTAAAGTCAGGATCATGAGTTTGTGATAGATAATATCCATAGCCTCATAATATAATATATAGGCTATATTGTACACAGCAGGTCTATACACTATATGATAAAAAAAAAAAAAAAAAAAAAAAAAAATAATAATAATAATAATAATAATAATAATAATAATAATAATAATAATAATAATAAAAATTTAAGGAGAAAATCTGTTATAAGATTTCAGGGTATTTAAATACATAAAATAAAAATAATAATAATTTTATTTAGTTCTTACATCCAGTTTGAGTACGGCGAACCCTCCCTCCATAGCGCAGTAGAGGTGCAGGTTGGTTTTGCATATAGACAGCTGGACAGTCAGACCTCTCTGTTCGGGTCTGCGCGGACCGATGTACTTTGCCATCTTAAACTTCACTGGAGAATACCAACACAACAATGCATTAAAAAACTACATTTAGCTGTCCGCCGTGTGCTCGTTCTCCCGACCCGCCGTGAAAAGGATCCCGCATTTCAAGCTAACAATGGCGAGGGTGTACATCGGGAGGCTGAGCTACCGGGCCAGGGAGAAGGACGTGGAGCGCTTCTTCAAAGGCTACGGGAAAATATTGGAAGTCGACCTTAAGAACGGGTATGGGTTTGTTGAATTTGATGACCCCCGTGATGCAGACGATGCTGTGTATGACTTGAACGGCAAGGAGCTATGTGGGGAAAGGGTCATAGTGGAGCACACCAAGGGCCCGCGTCATGACGGAGGTTACGGCGGCGGGGGTGGTGAAGGTGGCGACCGTGGTGGTGGAGGAAGAAGTCGTTCCCGTTCTTAGTTCGGATTTGGGACTGTTTGTCTTGAGCCCTTATCCCACTGTCTCCCCCCTCTGTCCCCCCCCCCCCCCCATTTACATTCCCCAACCCCACTACACTTCCCCTGAAGATTTTTGATAAATAGCTGTAGAATACTAGCCTGGCTCCGCCCGCCCGCCTACTTCCGGCCAAATTTTATTTTCCCTTCAGTAGTCAGTCTGGGTGTACAGCCCATTTCCCAGTTTTGCCGGAGATTCGACAGCCGGTCCAATCAGCGAACAGAGCGAGTGGCTGAGAACGATGACGTCGAAGTCGCGCTCCAGTTTCAGTTGCCAGAAGCCGGCTCATGACACCCGTGACGACCAAACGATATGCGATTGGTTGGCTAATCCAGAGTGGCACTGGGCAGATCCAATAGTTTTAAACTTTGACAGACGCCCGCCTCCATGAGTGAACGTTTGCCAATTACAGCACTGCCAGACCTTCTGTACAAATGAAATGAAGTATGATGGTCTGGTAGCACCAGGCTAGTAGAATACCAGGCACTCTGCTCAAACTGTCTTTTATGCTCACGCTACTCCATTTCATTTGACTTTTACTCGACATACAGTGTCGTGCAAAAGTTTGTGAACCCCTTGAGCCTTTTGGAATTTTATTTATTTTAACCATTATTAATAAATTTTTTTCAATAACAGTATTTTTTATATGAAATAACAGATGTTTGTTTATCAATTCAACATTTTTCTTTTCCAGAAATCAATTGTTAAAATAGATAAAGCAAATTATTTGACAAATGTTGTATGTGCAAAAGTTTGTGAACCCTAAGCTGCATTGCTTAAATTGAGCAAGGTAAACACAATCAGGTGGGCCAAACTGATTGATGAAATAGACCAATGTAGTGAGAGATCTTTAGGGAAGAAATTGGGCGCCACTAGATAAAACAAAAATAAAACCAGGTCAGTTTAGGCTCACCAAAGTGAACCCATACAGGTCAGACATGCTAAAAGGGAAAAATCTCAGAAGATCTCAGGAATAGAGTTTTGTTGTTGCACATTTGTCTGGGGACAGCTATACATTCGTATAAAAAAGTTTGAGCTCCATCGGTCCACCGTGAGGCAAATCATCTACAAATGGAGAGCTTTAAGAGTGACTTAACATCTGCCTAGAAGTGGACTTCCTTCAAAAATATCTTCAAGCACCACAAGAAAAGGGATTTTTCAGGTAAAAGCCAACCCAAACATTACATCTGGAGATTTGCAGACCATTTGCCACCACCATTCTTCACTTGGGAGAAGGTTCTCTTGGTGGTAGGCAGAGTTGCGTTTTTGCTCAAACATGGCGGTTTTGGTTATGACCAAACAGATCAATTTTGGACTAATCTGTCCACAGAATAAGACTTCAGGTATCTCCAGGTGCTCTCTGGCAAAGCTGTGACAAGCAGTTTTGTTCTTTTTTGAGAGCAGAGGCTTCTTCAGCAACTCTCCCTTGAAAGCCATGTTGACTGAGTTCTCTTCTTATTGTGGAACCATGCACATCTGCCCCAGATGCTGCAAGAGAGGTCTGCAAATCACTAGATGTAATGTGTGGGTTGGCTTTTAACTAAAAAAATACTTTTCTTGTGGCGCTTGAAGATATTTTTGAAGGAAGTCCACTTCTAGGCAGATGTTCAGTCACTCTTAAAGCTCTCCATTTGTAGATGATTTGCCTCACGGTGGACCGATGGAGCTCAAACTTTTTTTGAATTAATTTATAGCTGTCCCCAGACAAATGTGCAACATCACAACTCTATTCCTGAGATCTTCTGAGATTGTTTCCCCTTTGAGCATGTCTGACCTGTATGGGTTCAGTTTGGTGGGCCTAAACTGACCTGGTTTTATCCGTGTTTTATCTAGTGGCGCCCAATTTCTTCCCTAAAGATCTGTCATTACATTGGTCTATTTCATCAATCAATTTGGCCCACCTGATTGTGTTTACCTTGCTCGATTTAAGCAATGCAGCTCAGGGTTCACAAACTTTTGCACATACAACATTTGTCAAATAATTTGTTTTATCCATTTTAACAATTGATTTCTGGAAAAGAGAAATGTTGAATTGATAAACAAACATCTGTTATTTCATATAAAAAATACTGGTATTGAAAAAAATGAATTAATAATGGTTAAAATAAATAAAATTCCAAAAGGCTCAAGGGGTTCACAAACTTTCGCACGACACTGTATTTTTTCATTGGAGCTGTCTTGTATGGAGGTGTTTGTGAAATAACAGGGTGCAATCCCAACTTTTTTTTAAGTTTAAATGATGGTATGGTGTGTCTTTAGCCTTTTTTCAATCCAAATGTAGAGGCATACTGTTGTCAAAATGCTGGGTGGGCAGATGTTCAACATCATCTCACCTTTTGTGAAATCCTTGTATCATTTTATTTCAGATAAAAAAAAAACGCCTGTTCTACATTTTAAAAAAAACTACATTTAAAGCTGCTATGCGGAACTTTTTAATATTTCTGAATTTCTGAAACAGTCTAATTTTTCCTTTGATGATCATAAATTACATGTAACAGCAAACGAGACCATCAGTGCAAAGAATGCTATTTTTCTATGGTTTTTCTTAATGCCTTTGTCATGGGTATACGCTCACCCAGGAACAACAGCTGGCGTAATTAAAACACTACCGCTTTTCATCCAAAGGGGTCGCTAGAATAAAAACAACATAAATTACATGTAACAGCAAACGAGACCATCAGTGCAAAGAATGCTGTTTTTATATAGTTTCTCTTATTGCCTTCACTCGGGTCTGAATCCCCGTCAACTGAGACCAAACGATTAACGGCAGGCAGACGGGAAAAAGTCTGTGTCTTTTCCTAGCAGTAGGATCAACAACTGAAACATTTCTTGGGCTCTTCTTGGGATTCTTCCGAGCTCCTGCACCAGTGTCTATGTGTCGCGACACACCAGTTTATAAACGCTGCCATACTGAGAATATACAGAGAGAGTTTTGTGGAGCTGATAGGCTTAATCAACTTTGTGTCAACTCATCTGGCTATTGCTCGAAAGTAACCGACATTCATTTTAAATAAAAAAAAGTTACGCACTATAGCTTTTAGCACTTAAAAATGTCACTTTTTCACCACTTATTACTTACCCATTCCCGCGCATCCTCCCTTCACAGCCACGGCCCTCAGCTCACACTTTCCCGGATGGTTAACGAGGTCGAACTCTTTCTTTGACGCGTCACACATACTGAAAACCTCGCTGCTGGAGCGCCTGTATAACCTGTGATTGTGGACGCTGTCTGTGCAGATGTTTGCGGCCGAATCCACAATGGTGACTGTGGGGGGAAAAAAACAAGAAGGGTGGATTTCACATTGTATTCTTATATGAATGTTTCTGTGTATGTCTGTCTGTCGGTGTGTGTGTGTGTGTGTGTCTGTTTGTTTGTTTGTTTGTTTCTGTCTGTCTGTCTGTCTGTCTGTCTGTCTTCCATCAATCATCCATCCATCTATATATCTTAGGGGAAATGTTGTTCGTTACATTCAGTAGCTTGTTTTTTTGGTTTAAATAAAAAAACGAAAACTTTCACTTCACTTTCTCGGGAGCAGCTCATGATGTCATAGGTCGACTAAATTCACCTTAAGTACGCAATGTACCTTTATCACTGAACACAGGCTTTAGGTTGACTGAAACAGATGCATTTAGCCACTTACAGTGTATTATATCTCCCCCCTCAGTATTTAGAAGTGGTCAATTCTTACGATTAATTTTACGCAGTTTTAAACTTTGGACTTATCGTGCTCAAATTATGTAAAAGCACAGCCTCTCGTCGTTACAAATATACAACTATGAACATCAAAATGTATTAAAAGGTGCTACGCGGAACTTTTTAATTATTTCTAAAAACAGTCAAATTTTCCCTCTGATGATCATTAATTTCATATAACAGCAAACCAGACCATCAGTGCAAAGAATGCTGTTTTTAATATAGTTTTTCTTAAAGGTGCAGTGTGTAATATGACATCATCAAGTAAGTTCTAGAAAGTTCTAGAATGCAACGCTCCCTGGGTAACCCCACCCCTTTCGAATAATAACAGAAGCTACAGTGGCCTTCAAGGACAAGAACAATTCTAAATTTTAAACAATGCACCTGATGACACTTCCAAAATGGCGGTGACAAGGCCTTGGTCCAAAGTATACATAACAACTCAGAACCTGCTCAGAGTACAAACACTATGAACCAGCCTCACTGAGATAACACACACTGTCACTCAGAACCTGCTCAGAGTACAAACACTATGAACCAGCCTCACTGAGATAACACACACTGTCACTCAGAACCTGCTCAGAGTACAAACACTATGAACCAGCCTCACTGAGACAACACACACTGTCACTCAGAACCTGCTCAGAGTACAAACACTATGAACCAGCCTCACTGATTTAACACACACTGTCACTCAGAACCTGCTCAGAGTACAAACACTAGCATCAAACCCCAATACATAAATTACAAACTATTAATCTTTACAGTTTGAATAATTTTAGTTATTTCACACAAATTACGTAATATTTTCTTTGATGAAAGGGTGAAATTCTTTCACTTGAAATTGTTTATTTTATAACATACCAGTTTTTTTAGGAAAACAAAAATAAATGAAAATCAGAAGTTTGCTTCAATAGAAACACATTTTGTATATTTTATTGAAAACATTTCCAAATGTAGTATTTATCTGTGTAAATATTCTATAATTGTAATACAGAAATATATCCTGTAATGTTGTCATTTACTGTAAGGATGCAACTCTAAGCTGTTTGTTTGCTGGAAAATTTGTATTACAGATGCAACTTTAGATTTTTGCAGATTGGGTTGCACTCTCAACCCTGCCTCTCTCAATGAGAGACCATGATTCACAACAGGGTCTATCAGTGTAGCCCTTACTGTATTTCATCAGACATTACAGCTCTATGTCTTCTAGGTCTTCCTCCACACATCCACACTCTCACTGCCACTCTTCTCCCTCCAACAACCTGTCTTCATTGGTCCATTTCCAAAAAAAAATATATTTTTGAGCTTTCCCTTTATACTGTATATGTTCACTAACAAGTCGAAAACAAGACATCTTAGTGTTTCAGTTGAAATTGCAATCTGCAGTGTTTGAAATGCACTAGGCATTCATTCTGTTTTGAATGTGTGGTTTACAGTTGTGGCAGTAGTGTGTTAGTGTTTGAAAAAAAAGGGCTGGAAATCCACAGTGTTGTGCAGGCTGTGGTTAAGCCATGAGATAGGTGTGTAGAGTTTTGAAAATGGTGTTTTATCAATGAAAAACGAGCTAAAACGAGCTAGAGTTTGGTCCACATGAACCGCTGCTCTGCATACTGTCTCTCTCTGTGTGTCTATCTCTCTCTCTCTCTCTCTCTCTCTCTCTCTCTCTGCATACTGTTGTTAGAGTTTTGAACATGTCGCTCCAGTTGTGCCCACTGTGGTTTAGCGATCGAAAAAAACTGTAATAAAATCATAAAAGCATAAAATCCTAGAATCACAAAGTGCCAAGATATAAAGTGATACATGCTATGCTATATCACTATGTGCTATGCTATATCACTATGTGCTATGCTTGTGTGTTTAAAATAAAGCAAAACAAATCCATGCTTACCATCCATCAGACAGTCTACCAGCTCACTGGATAGGTGGTTGCTCGGTTTGTGGCCACAAGCTTCAGAAATCTTTTTCATCTTGTTAGCAGCTAATATTAGCATTCCCACACGCCGGAAACTCAGAGGATTCTGGGTAACCACCAGATCCAGCCCGTCGGCGAGATGGAAGGACTGCTGCTCATCCGTTTCTTTATAGGTCCATGGCTCATCCTATACACAAACAACAGATATTTTTATTGTTTAATTTTTTTTTATTTACTTACCTTAATTTCTTTTTTTTTAAGATAATTTAAAAAAAAAATAAAAAAAAAATATTTGAAAAATAAATAATTTGCATTTTTTTTAAATTCATTTTACCTTTATTTATTTTTACATTTTGTATATATTTTACCTTTATTTAACCAGGCATGACATAACACTTTTTTTTTCTATTTTCACAAAACAAACATTACATAACACACATACACATTCAAAAATACAGGCGTAGACGAAAGCATACTGAACCTTTACCTTTACAAAACAAATCATATTTACCCAAATTGTTTTTTTTAAATGAATAATTTATCTTACCGTCATGGTAACGCAGCAGGGTTCAAATTCTCCGTCCTCAAAATCAGATGAGCTGAAAAAAAACCCTGTTAAAAATTTTAAGTTTATTCTCAAAATTATACTTTTTTTAATTGTTTTTACACCAATTTGCTCTAGTCTATTTTATGGTCTAAATCCACATCTGATTATTTACCAATGCACCAATACTTGTCTCAGTTGTTAAAGGAATACTTCACCCATACAAAACCAGCCTATACTATCTACTATTATAATATAATGAATGCGGTTTTTCTTCCCTTGGCTCAGCTGTCCTGTTAATCCTAAACCCTACATTTTACCATATGTGGTGTCACACATGGGAAAATGTAGGGTTAGACAGTGAGACCACAAAACACTCTTTCTGCCTTTTCTCAGGCTAGGATGAACCGATTTCTAACATCTTTGCACATTTATACTACATAGGATCTCAGAGTTCAATACACCTTCATATTTCCACCAGTGAAGTAGGTCTTTAAGTATAAATGTCAGTTTGAGAACGATTTTGACTTATTGTCATGTTTTGTTCACAAACACGTGTCCCAGTTGTTTCGAGTGAGAAGTGAAACACAGTCAAAAAAAAAATGCTGTCTGCTGATGGTTTTCGTGAACTCCTGTACGTCATGTCAACACAGATTTCATGCACTCAGCTGTTTTACACATGTTAGGTTTGATTTAAAGCTATATTGCGTAACTTTTCCCATGTAAACAAATGCTCGGTTACATTCAAGCTATCGCCAAATGAGTTGACACAAAGTTCATTTAAAGATCTCCTATTATACTACTTTACTGGTCTTAATTTCTTGTTAAAAACTGCTATAGAGCAACCTGACACAAATCGTATCACAAAAAACCATGTAGATTTTCGGGACACTCTTCCTCTCACCCTAGCGAGCACAGCAGTCTGCTCCACACTTGGCTCTGTGCTTCTCCTCCCTCTGAACCGATTTGTCGCGTGATTTCTCGACCGGCTGCCCTAGTGTTTAGTGGTCTGCACAGCCAGCCCAGACGGTCAGCAGGGAATACGTCTAAATGCATGTACGTCATTATTTGATAAGCTAGTATGGTTAAACATGACTATAATGCCTCGTTTCCACCGAGTAGAGCGGGTCGGATCGGAGCGGTTCTGTCCGGGTAGTTTGGCTTTTCATTTGCCAAAAGTTGGGTAGGGTACGGTTTAAGCACACCTAACCGCTCTGAGCCGCCCCTAATCTCAGTACTCCTCCGTTGGGGTACTAGCCGCCTGAAAGGGTGCCTAAAAGGCGGAGCTACACACTGCCGTCATTTGATTGGTCGAAAGAATAATTTCCGCCGTGTGTAGTCACCACGGCTAGAGTGAAGAGAGTCTTGTGTTTTGGCGAAAACGTGAGCGAGGCACTGTTTATTGTGTGGTGTTTTTCCTCGTCTTTAAATGAATCAGTTGGCTACACTGTGTCCCACTGCTAGTCACATAGCTGCCGCAGCCAGCGCTGTTCGCTCACTGTCTCTATATCAGCTGCACCGAGCCGTCTCTGTGCTCTCAACAACACGGGGGGAATAAATAAAGAAGCGGCTGGTTTGACCAAGCAAAAACGAGAGACCGCTGGCTTGACCACAGTTGTTCCACAGCCCAATAGTTTGACCCACATTCTGGTGGCGGCTATCGCAGTCCAGCCTAAACCCGGCGGTGGAAACACCACCGAGATTCTTAAAGGCCTACTTCACCGGTTTGAATATGAAGGTGTATTGAATTCTGAGTTCCTATGTAGTATAAATGTGCAAAAAAAATTAAAATCGGTTCATCCTAGCCTGAGAAAAGGCAGAAAGAGTGTTTTTTTTTAACCCTATATTTCTCTTTCTCGTGACATCACAGAAAGAGAAATATAGGGTTAAAAAAACGTACTTTGTAAATATTACTGTGATGTCACAGTAAAAGACATCACAGTAATATTTACAAAGTAAGTTTTTTTGAACCCTATATTTCTCTTTCTGTGATGTCACGAGAAAGAAAAATATAGGGTTAAAAAAAACACTCTTTCTGCCTTTTCTCAGGCTAGGATGAACCGATTTCAATTTTTTTCGCACATTTATACTACATAGGATCTCAGAATTCAATACACCTTAATATTCAAACCGGTGAAGTAGGCCTTTAAAAGTGAGCTGTCCCGCTCTGAGCTGCTCCGACCCGACCTGCTCTACTCGGTGGAAACGAGGCATAAATCATTATAACAACGTTTATAGGTCGTAAAAGTTGAAAAGTATCATAGGTCCTCTTTAAGCCTATCAGCGCCACAAAACTCTCTCTGTATTTCTCAGTATGGCAGCATTTACAAACTGGTGTACCTCCCCCCCTCCAAGACACTGGTGCAGGAGCTCAGAAAAATCAGTTGTTGATTCTACTGCTAAGAAAAAAAACCTGGGCGTACAACAGAAGGTATAAAATCCACGTGCCATCACTGAAGGCTTTACCTCATGTAGATGGCGATGCACCGACAGTGTTGTTGTAATTACTCATGGCGGCGACAGAAGTTACGCACTAGAGCTTTAAAATCTAGCTTTAAAATTATATGAAAATGTAACTTACCCGTCTGGCAGAGCTTGATTTAAACCAAGGCCGTCCATCTTGTTTTAAAGTGTTGAAGGAATAAAATAAAATATGGAAAGTTTTTTTTTTTTTCAAAGGAGCTTCTACTCTCTCTCTCTCTCTTGTGTGACTGGCTCGGGACTGCACACTACTTATAGAGGCTACTTCCTTGTTGCTCACACACACACACACACACACACACACACACACACACACACACACACACACACACACACACACACACACACACACACACACACACAGAGGTTTTCTCACAAAAGACTTTCTCTCGCACACACACAAAAACACACGCACACACAACTTTCTCTTACAGTGACATCATTAAAACCAAATGATTTGCATCACATCTGCTCGCCCATGACAGAAAAATAGATTTGATATAATCAACTAATCAACAATCAATAGATATAGTTGAGAGTTTTTTTTACTGTAATATTTGGCAAAACTGTCATAATAGCCATTCAGCTATATGTAGATGAAGTGGTCTGAAAATATTTTTTTATCACTTTGCTCCCCCCTGCCTCTGTGTGCTGCCCCCAGGCCCGGATTAAGAAGAAAGATTACACTAGGCATACCGCATTTTTTCGGGCCCCCTCCAAACGGATACTTCACGATTTGGTGAAAAACTACGTACAGTTGAACTGCCACAAGAGTATTATGCTCATTTATTTGTTTAAGAGTCGCGCGTTTGTAAACGGGAGTAAAGAGAAACGTAACCGAGTGTGCGAGCTCACTGCAGGAGCATTTCTGTAAGGTGCGTGCAGAGTCCAGTGTTGGAGCAATTTTTCCAACTGGATGAAAAACAGTGCAGTGCAATGCTTTATTCAGCATAAAGTTAAAACGCTCGTGCAAGCCTGATCTAACACAAAAGCCTTGCGGGAGCGAAGCAGCGATTCACCTGGTGAAACCTGCCGTGGAACTCTGGTGGGTAACGGCGAAATTCACAGTGAGACATCGCCGGTCTGAGACGCCGCACAGAAAAACTCTGGTTAGACGACTAAAATTATAACCGGGGAGCAGAGCCGGCCCAAGCCTTCATGGGGCCCTAAGCCAAATTTGATTAGGGCCCCCCTCTCCAAAGTTATCGTGGCCAAATGATTGACTATTGTTAAATGTCATTCACACACCCAGTTCATCCCTAGTGCCTCCAATGTCCAGCTTAGTGAAAATAGGGATCCCAACGGCTGTAATTATCAACTGCAGCTTTAAGGTCTTTATTAACTGATAATTACGCAAGACAGACAAAAAAGAGACTGTTATTAGAATTATTAAAAACCAAGTGTTTGTAATAAAAGAATTTGAGTCAAGGCAGGCTTCAGAGCAGGTGAAATTTACTTGCGGACAGCAGCAAGGGAATCAACAATGTATCTGGTTGGTACATGGCTGAATACAAAGTAATGAACAGTGTACATGGGATTATATAGAAGAGAAAGTGTGTGCGCAAACACACACTAGGTTCGTGTGTTCAGGGCATTTGAGTTTCGCTTACGAAAGCAGAAAGATTTTTAATTAGGCAGATAACAGAATATGGGAAATTTGGGGAGTCTGTTTACTCCCCCATCAACTTTCAACCACTGTGCACATGAATGTGTCATACCTCTGTATGTGCCAAAATCTTATTAGGCTCCAAGGCTAAACAACAGTTGTAGCAAAAACACTTTGGAGTTCTTTAAGTTTACTGGGACAAAGTTCAACAGGCAGAAAGCATGTATTGAGCATTAAAATATTATAGGCAAGGCAAGGCAAGGCAAGGCAAGGCAAGTTTATTTATATAGCACAATTCAGACACAAGGCCACTCAAAGTGCTTTACAGGGGCAAGATTAGAATACATAAAACATTTAAAAGCGAATAAAAGAAGCAAAATAAAAAAATGAAAACTCGATTTAAAAACATTTAAAAGCAAATAAAAGAAGCAAATAAAATGAAAATTGCAGGTTAAAATGGAAACAAAAAAGTCTTCAGACTCGATTTAAAATAACTGAGAGTTGCAGCAGACCTCAAGTTCTCTGGGAGTTTGTTCCAGAGATTTGGTGCATAATAACTAAAAGCTGCTTCTCCTTGTTTAGTCTCAACTCTGGGGACTGTAAGTAGACCTGTCCCAGACGACCTAAGGGCTCTGGACGGTTCATAACGTATCAGCATATCAGTTATATCAGTATTATACAATCATAAGCCAAATTAAATTCTACTAACAGAGACTCACATGAAATTTCATGTGAGAAAGGAAGTTATTCCCAGCAGAAGGGAGTTCTGTATCCACTTGTTCCACTCACTAGCCCAAGGCAGATAGATTCAATACCAGTGTTGTGCCTGAACGCGTTTGATTGATCCAACAATCAACCGCTTCATGAACTCGTTCATATTGGGGGCGAACGTGAACTGAACGTATGTATTTCTGCCTCATGAACGTTTTTAGCTTACCTTTTTAAAAGGTAAACTTACCTTTTTAAAAGGTAAACTAAGCTAAAAAAACAGTTTTTTGCCTTTCAAAGTAAAATTTCCATGATCAAGGTTTTTTGATTATTGTGTCTGAACAATTATAGACACGTTTGAAAACATTTGACACATGTTTTAGTGCTTAAGTATGCTACACTTTGTGTCTATATAGTTAGCACAATGTCAGCCCTAACTGCTTCATCATACTTATTATCCAAAATTCTGGGGTTGGGGTGATTTGTGTCAGAGGGCCTAGGTGAGTTATAAGTAAGTAAGTAAGTAAGTAAGTAAAATGTATTTATAAAAGCACATTTATAACAGTTTGCACTGTCCAAAGTGCTGTACATAGTGCATTCAGTAGGTAAACAATGAAGGTAAAATAACAATAACCCAAATAAAAGACGTAAAGCCCAGACATCCACATATGAACAAAGATAGTAGTGCAGAGGTAAGATTGTTAATGGGGAGGAAAAACCAGGGTGTACATATGGGTTTTGAGCCTTGATTTAAAGGCAGAAATGTAGAGGGAATCGCATATGCCATGTGGCAGTTGGTTCCACAAGCACGGAGCAACTAGTGCAAAGTACATTTCTGAGAGTTGTGCCAGTGGCATGGCTGTATAAGCTGGTCACCAAAAGAAAGTGATTGTCTACAGTAGCTCAGAAGAGAGTGACATATCAATTCCACTTAACGACACCACTGATGAGAGTTCAGATGGCCAGAAAGATGATGATGGTGACTTTGTCATTGTGAGCTTTGCAGGTAAAACCACCTAGATCTGCTAGGCCTTGTTTAAGAAAATTGACCTTCAATCTTTGTAAAATATTTACTTTAAATAAACCTTAAATAAGTGATTGTCTAATGGATTTGTCTTGCATTACAGTTTATGAGATATATATCAATGGCACAATTTACCCCATGGTATTTTCTCCAATGGCACAACTTACACCACACCGGGGGCAAGCTGTGCCACAAGACAACTTTTTTTTTTAAAAGTTTGTGCAGGGAAAAGTAGAAGTAAAATATGTGCATCATTCTACTATTAATATGTTGAAAAATATAATAAAAATAAGAATATAAATTAATTAACCTTTGGAATTATTTTGTATTATACATCATAAAGTTGTTCCGTGTAATATTTATTTTTTCCAGTGTGTGGAAAACAGTTAGGTGCTTGTGGAAATCACACAGTTTTAGATTCATATTTAAAAAAAAATTATTTATAAAATCTTTACATTTTTCTTAATGTGAATACTGTTTTGTGTGTGTGTGTGTCTGTCTGTCTGTCTGTCTGTCTGTCTGTCTGTCTGTCTGTCTGTCTGTCTGTCTGTCTCAGGGCCGGGTGGAGGTGGAGATCGGTAAAGAAGGGCTGAAGTTTGAGAATGGAGCGTTCACGTACTACGGTGTTTCTGCGCTGACGCTGCCCTCTTCTGGTGAGAACAGGGAACTACACGAAGGAATGAAATATTGTCACCCTCTTAAAATAATGGCCTAAGTCACTTTTTGGCCAAAATGATTTTTTTGCTTAAATCATCTCCTCATGATGCTGGCCACCTCTGGTACAATGGCCTCAATCCTCAGTTGAACAGATCATGTGATTGTACTTGACATAGGCCATTATACCATATTACCAGAATGTCAAGAGTGTGTTTTAGGCCATTTTATTTTGCCTAAGTCAAAATTTACTGTTAATTTTTTTTTCAAGGACATTTCACAAGTGTGTAAAATGGTTTGAGTCACAAGTTAAACATTAATATAAAGGGTTTATTCCTAATATCTTACATAATTGACAGAAATTGTTATTACAATGTCAAGAGTCATCTTTTGCCATAACCTGTTTGAGTGAAATTATTAATGAATATCATGTATTCAATCTTTGGTTAAGTTTTTTGTGTTTCCTGAAAACACTGAAAAAATTACTTAAGACATTATTTTAAGAAGGTGACGATATTGAAAGGTGCAGTGTGTAATATGACATTGTCAAGTAAGTTCTAGAATGCAACACTCCCTGGGTAACCCCAACCCTTTTGAATAGTAACAGAAGCTACAGTGGCCTTCAAGGACAAGAACAATTCTAAATTTTAAACAATGCACCTGATGACATTCCAACTATGACACTTTCAAGATGGCGGCACAAGGCCTTGGTCCAAAATATGCAGAAATATGGACATATATGAGACCCTTTCTAAGGAAAAAAAAAATAATTTAAATGTTTTAGTTTCAGCTATTATGCACTAAATGAAATGTACTCATGGATATTATAATTACTTTCTACAAAATCTGCTAGGAAATAAAACCCAAAATTCTACACACTGCAGGTTTTAAATGGAAAATTACACCCAAAAATATGAGTGTCATTTGGGCCATATATCGAGAATGCACGCACACAATTTTAAGCTCACACATGCTATTTTTAGAGCGCATACCAAATTGGCTCTTTACTGCAGGTCATCCCCCCTCCCTCTCTCTCTCTCTCTCTGTCTCCCCAGTTCAACACATTCTATCTGATAAAGCTTGAAAGACGCAGAAAAAATAATTCTAAAAAAAAAAATGCCCAAAAAAATCTTTAAAACATATGCATTTTGTGTGTCCTGCAGTGCACCAGTCTCCAGTATCGACTCAGCGTGTTTCCCTGGGCGATCCCTTTGATGCAGCTGAAGCTACGAGTCCGTCCAGCTACTGTCCTGACTACACCGTCCGCGCTCTCACCGACCTGCAGCTAATACGGGTGTGTGTGTGTGTGTGTGTGTGTGTGCGCGCATGTGTGTGTGCGAGTGAGTTTAGGGTTCAGACTTGGGTTTAGGGTTCCGTTTTTTTTTGTCCTTGAAGGCCACCGTAGCTTCTGTAAATTCTCACAAAGGGAAGGGGTTAGCAAGGGAGCGTTGACATGTACAATCTCACCACTAGATGACGCTAAAATACACGTTATAACACACCGTTCCTTCAACATATTATATCTTTGAATGTATTTGTTTGCTAAACTTAAATTTAGAAACTCATTACATATTTTTGTTTATTTTCATGCATAAAGAGGAAGTTGTAATTTCTTTTAACTGCTTTTTAAATTCATTGTGTGTGTGTCTGTCTGTCTGTCTGTCTGTTTGTCTGTCTCTCGCTCTCTGTGTCTGTCTGTGTGTCTGTCTGTCTGTCTGTCTGTGTGTCTGTCTGTCTGTCTGTCTGTCTGTCTGTCTGTCTGTCTGTCTGTTTGTCTGTCTCTCGCTCTCTGTGTCTGTCTGTGTGTCTGTGTGTCTGTCTGTCTGTGTGCCTGCCTGCCTGTCTGTGTGCCTGCCTGTCTGTCTGTCTGTCTGTCTCTCTCTCTGTGTCTGTCTGTCTGTCTGACTATCTGTCTGTCTGTCTGTGTGCCTGCCTGTCTGTCTGTCTGTCTGTCTGTCTGTCTGTCTGTCTCTCTCTCTGTGTCTGTCTGTCTGACTATCTGTCTGTCTGTCTGCAGGTGACTCGTCTGCAGTACCTTAATGCTCTCATGGCGTCTCGGGTCGGCCAGAGCTCAGAGCCTCCAGAGATCAGAATCCTGCCCAACAGTCAGACCAAACTGCTCAACGAACGCAACACTACACAAGGTAGGGGTGTGTGTGTGTGTGTGTATGAGTCCCTGTCTGTGTGTGTGTGTGTGTGTGTGTGAGTCCCTGTGTGTGTGTGTGTGTGTGTGTGTGTGTGTGTGTGTGTGTGTGTGTGTGTGTGTGTGTGTGCATGCATGTGCCTGCGTGAGTCCCTGTTAGTGTGTGTGTATGCGTATATGCCGTGTATATGCCCAAAGCACCGTCTGAAATACAGTGTGTGTGTGTGTGTGTGTGTGTGTGTGTGTGTGTGTGTGTGTGTGTGTGTGTGTACTATGTGCTATGTATGATGATGAAGCTTTCACACTAACACTCTCTAGAATCTTTGTAGTGTTCAGGGCTGCAACTAACGATCACTTTAATACAATAAAAGTTAGCGACTCTGGAGAACGCTTGTTGTCAAAATCAGTGAATATCTCATCACGATATGTGCTACCTCTCCTTACCGTGTGTGCGTCCAGGTGTTAATACACAGCCTAGGCTCTGTAAACTGGTATGTAAACAAAGAGGGGGGGCACCAAAGCTAGCTACATGCCTGTTTACAGAGCCTAGGCTGTGTATAAACAGTGGATTTTTCCCAGTATTAACAGGTAGCAGATCACAAAACCGACCCAAATTTTTTTTTATAAAAAGCGTTCTCGAGTAGGGCTGGCCTGAATGCCATTTTTCAGGCTTCGAATATTCGTTGGTTTTTCCGAGCGAATATTCGTTCCAGAAAAACACACCATCAAAAACAACATTAAAAAAAAAAAAAAAAAATGTTAATAATCCCTATATACTCCCTGGAACCGATTGTGACAGTATCAGCATATTTTGTTGAAGATTTACGCGCTCGGAGGTGAAGTAATGGATACGCTATGACACTTAGTGATGTAATATCCTCCTAAATGAGCAATACTACTACTACTACTACTACTACTACAATATTACTAACTTTTATATCCAAATATAAAATTATTTATATTATATTATATTGCAGTACTAGCTTCTTGCAAAAAAATGTGGAAAAAAATAAATTAAAAAAAATTATTAAAAAAATAATAATAAAAAAAAAAACGAAGCTCCGAATACTAATTTAAGCTCCGATTACTAATTTTCCGAACGAGTATTCGAATAATTCGGGCCAGCCCTATTCTCGAGTACATCAATTCGTTGTTGCAGCCCTAGTGTTGTTTTTTTCTGAGTGTATTTTTCCTGTCTGTCTTCTGCTGAACTAAACTAATGTTCTCTCTCTCTCTCTCTCTCTCTTTCTTCTCCTCCTTTGCTTGCGCTCCTGCTCTGTCCATCTCTCCCTCCGTCCGTCCAGAGTTCCCTGTGAACTTTTCTTTCTTTGATACCATAGAGAACTACTGTTAGAGTGATTATGTGCATGAGGTAAATCTAAGGCAGTTTTTTTTCTGTATGTGACAAGATAGCATACACACACAAATAGGGACACACACACAAATAGGGACACACACACACACACACACACAGGGACACACACACACACACAGGGATGCACACACACTCTCGATCAAATACACACACTCTCGCTCGGTCACACACACACACACAAACACAGGGACTCACAGACACACAGGGATGCACGCAAACACTCTCGCTGACACACACACACACACACTCACACTCACACACACTCACACTCTTACTTACACACACACACACACACACACACACACACACACACACACACACACACACACACACACACACACACTAATTGACTAACCACTATCCAGACAGTGTGTTATGTGGAGGTCACACTTCCCTATTAAAAATACGGAACTAAAATAAAATGTAAATCAGTTCAATATCAGAGGATGAGGCCAACACTATCGCATGCTTTCTACTATATAGTATGTAGAAAAAAAGATTTAGGATGTCCCGATTCTTGTGGCCAGATTTAGGATGGTTAGAAGTACCCGGATGTCCTACTTCATGCGGCCAAGATTAAGATACTATATAGTAGAAAGTATGCGATTCGGAACACAGGGTTTGTGTTTGTGTTTGTGTGTGTGTGTGCGCGCGTGTGTGTGTGTGTGTGTGTGTGTGTGTGTGTGTGTGAGTGCGTGTGCGCCATTCCCTCTGTGTCATGATGTCATCACCCAGCTCTCCTCTGATTGGTCGGTTTCTAACAGGTGGCAGCAGCGCGCAGGAAAGCACCACAGAAGAAGAAGCGTGTGTGTAGTCGGCCTATCACCACCCTACTGTTAAAACAACCCGCTGCTCCTAAACCAAGTAGAGATCTTTATTTTATTTTAACTGTTTTTATTTTATTTTTATTATTTTTTTACATTTTTAATTTCTGTTTTATTTTTTTACATTTTTTTTTTTTTTTTTTTTTTAATTTTTAATTTTTAATTTTTATTTTACTGTTTTTATTTTATTTCAATTATTATTATTATTATTATTATTATTATCATTATTAATATTAATGAATAATCTATGGCTG
>OX442365.1:26979861-26992361 GCA_949357725.1 Hyperoplus immaculatus
GTAGTGGCCATTTGTCTTCAATAAAACAGTCACTCGAAAATAAAGAAATCAAACAAAGCAACGTAATCAAAGTCATAGCCACTGAGGCACTAGGGGGGACGAATCCTACGCAGGGAAAAGAGTCCACTGTCCAGTCGGGAATGTGCGTTTTGAAAGGTTTATTTTCCAAACTTACAAGCAAACGAAACAAATTGGCTACAGCGTGGAACTGACCCAGTGCCTGTCTCACCCATGACCCTACCCAGTGCCTGTCTCACCCATGCCCGCCTACCTCTATATATAGACACTTGGTGCGCCACATCTGGCCACTAATTGCAAAACAAAAACATAAACAAACTCAGATTAACTTTAACTGTACTGCAACGAGAAAATAAACATAAAATAAATCAAACTGTTTTATTTCAAGTCAAAAAACTAATTTTAAATGTTTTATCATTAAATCGGACCAATGAAAAGCTCCAGCACACGGTATTAAAGTAAACTTGAAAATGATCCAGATCTAACCTTTTAAAGCATTACCAGAGGGATGTTTAGGACTTTGCATCATCTGTGTTAAGATGTTACATTACTGCCAATTTCTGTCTTTTTTTTTTTTTTTTTTGCATTTTAATTCCATGTCTGTGTTTTAATACATTCAGTACATATCACCATATTCCAGGAGGATTTTTATTTAATTTAATTATTTTTTTTTTTTGGCAATGTGTGCGGTTCTGAGTAAATATCTTTCAGCGATTTTATTTTTATTTTTTATTTTATTTTTTATTTTATTGTAATATGTTTATTTCTATGGGATCAGAAGACTGAATGTACAATAATAATATTAATAAGATAATCATTGATTTTGTGCTACTTATACTGATTGATATAAAAAGGTGGATTATGGAGTGCTGATAATGTTGGGAAACCCCTGTATTAAAGCTGGGGTATATGATTTCTGTTGGGACTGTCCATTCACTTTGGCACGACTTTGTCAGTGTGTACAGCGTGTCAGGGAGGGACCATAGGGGAGGGACCAAAGAGAACAAGTGGAGCGGTTGAGGTATTTCAATTCGAATCTCTATCCCAACTGCCATTTTCTCCCCAAATCCTCCACCCCAGCTTTAAAAGTTTGATTTATTTGAGGGTGTAGTAAATAGAGCATTTGTAATTGTTTTCAGGTACAACAATGCTGTTACTATACTTGTTACTACAAGAGTTATTTATACAGTTATAATCAATTTCTCTCTTTTCTGTCCAAGTTACATTTTGTCCATATTACTTACATTACATTTTTATTTTACTTTGAATGTTATTTCGGGGGGAGTGCTGCCAGTTTTGAGGCTCCGTTGAATTGAACACTTTCAATAATCAAGTTTCTTAGGAAATAAAAGTCAGTCCTGTTCTAAGCCTGTTATTTTTGTTTGCACTTTCTTATAGACATATTACATCACAATTAAAGGTGCATTGTGCAGTTTCAGGGGAGGGGGATTCGTTTACATTTGAAGAGCCGCTAGTTAGTTTACAAAACATGTTTACTTGACATGTAATTCTTAGGGTGTATTCACAGTCACACCTGCCGTGTTTAATTGAAACGAACTTAGATCCACTAATTGCACATCTTTCAGGCAGGTGTGAATACAGCAATCGCACTCCGGGGCGGACCAAACAAGCGCTCCGAGACCCAGCTGAAGAGGTGGTCTCGATGCGCTTCCAAACGCACTCTGCTGCAGTTCGTTTGTGGTGTGAATTTGTCCGGACTCGATCCCACCCAAAAGCAGGAAGCCCTGCGCCTTTTCTTTCTTTTCTTTTTTAATGCGATAAACCAAAAACTAAGTGTTGGTCTATCACATTAAAAGTAAATGTACGTGTGTGGTTGTTACGTGACGAAATGTGGAAACGTTTAAGGGGTATTAATACTTTTGCAAGGCACTGTACATAAACACACACACACATACATCACACACACCCACACACAGACATACCCTCACTCACACACACACACACACACACACACACACAAACATACCCTCACTCACACACACACACCCTCAAACACCCTCACTCACACACACACAACAGCACTTGTCACTGATTACTTCCTCATTGTAATGACAATAATGACCTCACACCTGAAAGTTTATAAACTTTTCGGACCTATTGTTTATGATCTCAGTTCCTCTGTTCACATTAAGTCTATACACACTGAAGGTGAATCCTAACCTTTATTTATACAGGTAAATCCCATTGAGACCGAAGACTCTTTTGCAAGGGAGACCTGTTTTCCTTTCCCACGTTACCATTCACACACACATTCATACACCGATAGCAGGCTAACTATGGACATTCACACGAGGCAAGGTGGGTGAAGTGTCTTGCCCAAGGACACAACAACTATGACACAGGTGGCAGGGCGGGGATCGAACCCCCAACCCTTTGATCATCGGCCGACCCGCTCTACCACCTGAGCCACAGTCACCCAATAGGATAAACATGGTTTGTATTGCAATTGTTTTTCAGAAATTTTTGAATATACAGCTCTGGGAAAAAATGAAGAGACCACTCCACATGTTCAGTGTCTCTCGTTTTACTATTTATAGGCATATGTTTGAGTAGAATGAACATTCTAGTTTTATTCTACAAACTACTGACAACATTTCTACCAAATTCCCCCCCAAAAATATTGCAATTACAAGCATGTAATGCAAGTAATATAGAGATGAAGATTTAAGAAAAATCCAGACTGGTCTCTTACTTATTTTTTTTTTTTTAATATATTTTTTGGGCATTTTTATGCTTTATTGATAGTGTAGAGACAGAGTTGAAATGGGGCAGAGAGGGGAGTGACATGCAGAGAACGACCGCGGGCTGGAATCGAACCCACATCCGCTGCTGGCCGAGGCCCATGGGGGGGGGGAGGGGACCAACTGAGCTAAGGGCGCCCCGGTTTCTTAATTTTTGGGGGCGACACCAGTTTATAAACGCTGCCATACTGAGAAATACAGAGAGAGTTTTGTGGTGCTGATAATAGGCTTAATCAACTTTTTGTCAACTTGTTTGGCGATGGCTTGAATGTATCCGACATTAATTTCTATGAAAAGGTTACGCACTGTAGTTTTAAGAAGGGGAAGTGGTTTTGTTTAGAATTTAAATGGGTCATTATATTTTCTAGCATTGTAAGCGGATGTAGCGAGCAGACACACACACCAAAAACCACACACACTTGACCACAGACGCTTCCAGAGAAGAGAATATGTGAGGACCACATATCCACAAATATCACATAGTGTTTTTGTGTTACCTAGAACTTCGAAGTAGATTAGTTATGTAAGCAAAAAACTATATGAAAATAGCTCTCATTTGCTATTACATGTCATTTATGATCATCGGAGGAAAAAAACGAGTTCAGACATATTTAAAAGTTCCTCGTAGCACCTTCAAAATATTATTCTTTGTATTACAATTTTTGAATTTTCACTTCTCCGACACAGCCAGAGTTACATAAAGCACCTTTAACTTCTCTTTATTTGGACACAACTCATCAAAGTTGCATCACAATGTGTGGGGGGGCACTGGTGGTGTATTGGTTAGAGCCCCCCCCCCCCTCCCGCACCCACTCTATAGAGTCTAAGTCCTCTTCACAGCAGACCTGGGTTAGAATCCAGGCATAGTTTCATGGTGATATCTTAAACTTAAATTGTTTTTCCCTTTTCACGTGCAGTGCCATAAATGATTAAAGTAACACTTATATCAAACCATAGGTAATATTGCATACAGTACCACACAAAATGGAAAGAGACCGTGCCTAGCTTTTCAAGAACAACTATTTAGCTTAACCATAAAAACCTCAAAGTTAGGTTAACCTAGAACAACCCTCAACAGACATACTAACTAGAGCACAATCTTTAGAAGCAGGCGAATTTAAAGGTGTAGTCAGTGATTCTGGAGAATGATTTATTTAAAGATTTTTTTTTGGCATCTTCAAGCTTTATTAGACAGTACAGAGTTGAAATGGGGAGACAGAGAGAGAGAGAGAGGGTATGACCTGCAGTAAAGGTCCAAGGGTCAGATTTGAACCCGCGACCACTGCAACGAAGGCCAGAGCCAATATGGTACGCGCTCTATCCACTACTGATTCTGGAGAATTCTTGTTGTCAAAATCACTTTTTGTCAAAATCAGTGAATATCTCCTCATTTTATTTATTTATTTGTTTATTGAACAGGGACAATGTACAGCACATAAGCAGTACCAGATTTAGCTATAAGCTAATTTTCATCTGCAGTCCCTGGGCAGGAAACAGAGTGTTACATCTCTGTCAAGATGGGGAACCTCACACTGAAGTATAAAAACAATAACACACAATTGCACAACAGTAAAACACAACAACACAATACGAACAATAAAATCAACAAAACCACAAGGGTACCCATATTTTTGCACAGCCAGTTTTTCACATTTTATTTTATTTCATACAACCAAATACTGCTTTTCAAAAAATCTTTGTTTGGAAAACATCCCAGTAGTTAGCTGTTCCTGGTAAATTAAAGACATACCACTTTTATATTTTTTTTGTGAAAGCAGAGTCAATTATAATGCCGGCTGAGAGGGGTTCCCAAACTTTTTCATATGACTGTATATATATATATATATATATATATATATATATATATATATACAATTTTTTATAGTATATTAAGATGTATAGTATGTATGTATGTATAGTTTATAAATAGCAATTATAGTATCGCCAATGGTACAGAGAATTTTATTTTATTTTTTTATTATTTTATTTTTTTTAGTTCAATAAATATTTTTATTCTTTATTTTTATTTTACTATGGAAAAGGGGTAGGATTAAATAAGTATATACTTCTTCCTGCTCCTTTTCAGGCATATCTCAGCAATACAGATCATTTGTTTTCTTTTATTTTTAATTTCTTTTGTGAAAACATAATTTGTTTATTGTATTTCCATGCTTTTCATTTTGTTTTGTATGTTTGATATGTCTGAAATAAATTGAATCAAATCAAATCAAATCTGTGCTGCACTACACAGTCCCCTCTATTAGAAGTTCTAGTTCTCCTTCCATTGTCTGAGCGCAGTGACACAAACTCATTTAATGGAGGAGCGGCCAAATCATTCATTATTTTATAAACTAAACATACATCCGCAAGAAACACAAAACTATCAAAAGTGATCCGCTACCTGTCTGTTCTGTGTGTGCGCGCTGAAAATAAATCTGGTGTTAATGCACAGCCTAGGCTCTGTAAACTGGCATGTTGCTACTAGCTTGTTTATTAAACCTGCAGTGTGTAGAATTTTGGGTTTTATTTCCTAGCAGATTTTGTAGAAAGTAATTATAATATCCATAACTACATTTAATTTAGTGCATAATAGCTGAAAAAATTGTTTTGAATTATTATTTTTTCCGTTAGAAAGGGTCTCATATATGTCCATATTTCTGCATATTTTGGACCAAGGCCTAGTGCCGCCATCTTGATAGTGTCATAATTGGAATGTCATCAGGTGCATTGTTTAAAATGTAGAATTGTTCTTGTCCTTGAAGGCCACTGTAGCTTCTGTTATTATTCGAAAGGGTAGGGGTTACCCAGGGAGCGTTGCATTCTAGAACTTTGTAGAACTTTCTTGATGATGTCATATTACACACTGCACCTTTAAGTCATTATGCTGTCTCAGGTTGTGTGAGTTTCTGAATGTAAATCTGGGGAAACATTTTGAGAGAAGTAGCTGCGCTGGAGTTTCCATGGTGCGAAAAATCTGACATTTGTCAATGAGTGTCAACAGGAAATGGTTTAGTGTTTGTGGTGTATTTTGTCATAACACATCCTAAAATGACTGTTTAATTACGTAAAACCATTATACTGAATAACAAGATATCTACAAGTCAAAATGCATCTCTCCATGTGTGCTGAGCTATAGGAAAAGACTGCCATGCAGTGTCTTACAACAAGGCCAGTATATAAATAGTGCTTACCCAAGAGAGGTAAGAGACAGGGTCAAGAATGTGGGTTGTTTGGCTTGGTCATTGAAAGGGAAACCTTCGGTATTTCTGCTTTTGCTTACATACATTAAAATAGGCTAATGAATGACTGGTTTACGAGCCTAACAGTAGTTAGTTTATGTGAAGTTGTTAAACCTTACTATTCTGAAATTCAGAGTAGACTCATAGGCACCGCACGGCGCATCCCTTTGAAGACGATGTTTCCCACTAAGCCTCTTTTGGTAAAAGTTTAAGGAATAGTCAGTGTCCACCTATCAGGGACAACAAGGAGGCAGATCTTTATGACCAAAGTGACACTCATCTTACTTAGAGTCTTAGGATAAAAGGCCTTAGAATCAGAAGAATAGCGGGTTTTGCTAGGAGCTTTTCATGATGCATCTACCTCACTTTTAATCTGACTCCAATACTTTGAATATTTTGATTGGCTTCGTTCTTTTGATTGCAGTCTGAGTTTTTGTTTATAATAAAGAATTGTTCCGGAAAACCTCCTCAACTGCATCAAGCTGCCTCTTTTTTCATCATCCTGGTACCACCACGGTTTTTGAAAGACTGTCCAGAAACGACATGTTTTTACCACACCTTCACCTGCAGTCACGTGCTCAAATCCGACCCGTGGATCTTTACTGCAGGTCATCCCCCCCCCTCTCTCTCTCTCTGTCTCCCCATTTCAACTCTGTTCTATCTAATAAAGCTTGAAAATGTCAAAAAAAAAAAGGATAGCACCTCCTAAAGGCTATCTCCTCATGATCTGCTACCTGTCTGTCTGTACTATGGACCTATGAAGAAAAGGACACCGTATTAAAACATGGCACCCATTCATTCCTATGAAAACTTTTCTCATTGGTGCCATGGACCTATAAAGAAAAAATATTCACTGATTTTGAAAAAAAAAAACGTGATTTTGACAACAAGCGTTCTCGAGAATCACTGACTCCACCTTTAAATGTATCTATGCACAATCCTTGCACGACCAATCGCAGAAAACTTGTCTCAACATGTGTTAAAAAGTATGTAAAATTTACTGTATGTAAAAATCCCCAGTAACTTACTACCAACCGCAGGTCAGTAGTGAGAACATGGGTGTGTGTGTGGGGGAAATCATTTTTAGTTTTTTCTGGGTCAAATGAGCTCATATTTACGGCAAACGGCATCTAAGCCAAACCGCTTAAAACAGGTGCATTTCTGGGGCGCCCCCAATCCCCCATAGAGTCCTCTTCACAGCAGACCCGGGTTAGAATCCAGCCCGGGTCGTTCGCTGCATGTCATTCCCCTCTCTGACACATTTCATCTCTGTCTCTACACACTGTCTAATAAAGTTGAAAAAAAAAAAAACATCCATACCAACAATTTTTTGTATTTCTTCAATAAATCAAATACACTTATATTTATTGAAGCTTTTTATTGCTTTGATCATTTTTTTCAGAGTTCTTTTGAGGAGCAATAGTGTTTCAGTTCTACAGTGAATCAATTCAAACAAAGTCTACCACATGTTTCAATGCATTTAACTTCCTACACCTGGGTGAAGTTTTCAAAATCAAAAAACACTTTGTGGGCGAGCAGAGGTGATGCAAATCATTTGGTTTTAATGATGTCACTGTAAGAGAAAGTTGTGTGTGTGTTTTTGTGTGTGTGTGTGTGACAGGCCCGGTTCCAGAACAGAATGCCTTAGGGTGCATCTGAGATTACAGGGGGTGCACCAGTACTACACTAAAACCAGCTACCCAGCTTCAGTTCAGACTTCACTTTTTACACAGGCCTTTCTACCAGTAAATAGTCAAGCACTTCTGGGCAGTGGCGGAGCCAGAACATTTTCATTGGGGTGGCCAGGATGGGGCCAGTGATAATTTTTGGGTGGCAAGCACAAGGGCTTAGTTTTCGCTTCAACATAAGTGGGGGTCTGGGGGTGCTCCCCCAGAAAAAAGTGTACTTCGAACACACCATTTTGTGCATTCGGGTGAATTTTTATGTACTTATTTATGCCTTCTGTATTTAATTATTTATGGCGGACATGTCTAAATTTCTGTTAAAGGAAAAGACAACAGGCTAATATAATGTTATAAAAAGCAGTAAGGCTCTCAGGCATTCTGTATTGCTTTCAAATATTTACTATACTGTATTGTTCAAAACTATTTTTTTTAGGACTCACTATTCATGACACAGCAGCAGTGTGAACTATTGTGACACTTTAAATGTTTAAATCATAGGGGAATATGTATTAACAATTAGGAGATATATCAATGTTTCAACATCCTGAATTGTTATTTTTACCTCTTTTGGGGAGAATAAGGTTTCTTATATTTTGAGAAAAAATGTAGGCTCTCTTCTAATTATTGGGGGGGACACGTCCCCTGTGCCCCCTCCCCCCGCCACCCTCCCACCAAATCTACGCCTATGGGCAAGCATGAGTCTGTGAGTTGCTGAAAAAAACTGCACCACAGCTGCCACCGAAATGTTCAATTTGCATCAAAGCCCTAATGATCATAAAAACAAGAGGCTTTATTTAAACGATATCCATGTTTAAGTGGTGATTGTATTTTTTTCGGCTGTAGGCTGAAACTAACTAACTGTGTTTTCATGCTTGTGAAACCTGAACAACGTTAGCGGACATGATATCCCCGCGGCCGGTTATCATTTTAGCCGTTAAGCAACAGAGCTTTTCTCATCGGCAAGGTGATGACACAGTTACCCACAGTCACAGTCTCACCCCATGTTTCACTGGATGAATCACTGCTTTGCTCGCGCAAGGCTTTTGTGTTTCGGTTTAACGTCAGTCTTGGGCGAGCGAGTGTTTTAACTTTATGCTGAATAACCATTGCACTGCAATCGCTGAAAGCGAAATAGTTCAGGCGGGGGCGGGCGGGGCGGGGCAGAGCGGAGCGCACTAGTAGAGATGGGTTCGCTTAGCCACAGCTGCCAGTCGAATAATGATAACGTTCTTATCGGTTTAGTGAACAAAATAAATGCAGAAAACAGCGGTATTTAATGGAAATGGTCAAAGGTTAATTACAATTTGTTTTGTGAGCAAGTATTTTATTATTTTTATCATATTTATAAAAAAAAAATCACTCCCTCCTTTTTTCATTTGAGGGTGCAAACAATTTATTTGAGGGTGCAATGCATGCTCATGCACCCCCGTAGAACCGGGCCTGAAAGTTGCTCAAGATTGAACCAAAGATTGAACCGCGTGCGGGGGTAGGGGAGATTGAGAGGAAGTGTCGTGTGTGTGTGTGTGTGAGTGAGTGCGAGAGAAAGTCTTTTGTGTGAAAACCTCTTTTTGTGTGTGTGTGTGTGTGTGTGTGAGAGAGTAAACCTCTGTGTGTGTGTGTGTGTGTGTGTGTGTGTGTGTGTGTGTGTGTGTGTGTGTGTGTGTGTGTGTGTGTGTGTGTGTGTGTGTGAGAGTAAACCTCTGTGTGTGTGTGTGTGTGTGTGTGTGTGTGTGTGAGCAACAAGGAAGTGGCCTCTATAAGTAGTGTGCAGTCCCGAGCCAGTCACACAAGAGAGAGAGAGAGTAGTAGCTCCATTGAAAAAAAAAAAACTTTCCATATTTTATTTTATTCCTTCAACACTTTAAAACAAGATGGACGGCGTTGGTTTAAATCAAGATCTGCCAGACGGGTAAGTTTAATTTTCATATCATTTTAAAGCTAGATTTTAAAGCTCTAGTGAGTAACTTCTGTCGCCGCCGTGAGTAATTACAACAACACTGTCGGTGCATCGCCATCTACATGAGGTAAAGCCTTCAGTGATGGCACATGGATTTATATACCCTCTGCTGTACGTCCAGGTTTTTTTTCTTAGCAGTAGAATCATCAACTGATTTTTCTGAGCTCCTGCACCAGTGTCTTGGAGGGGGGGGAAGGTACACCAGTTTGTAAATGCTGCCATACTGAGAAATACAGAGAGAGTTTTGTGGCGCTGATAGGCTTAAATGAACTTTGTGTCAACTCATTTGGGAAAAGTTACGCAATATAGCTTTAAATCAAACCTAACATGTGTAAAACAGCTGAGTGCATGAAATCTGTGTTGACATGACGAACAGGAGTTCCCGAAAACCATCAGCAGACAGCATTTTTTTTTTGACTGTGTTTCACTTCTCACTCGAAACAACTGGGACACGTGTTTGTGAACAAAACATGGTTAATAAGTCAAAATCGTTCTCAAACTGACATTTATACTTAAAGACCTACTTCACCGGTGGAAATATGAAGGTGTATTGAACTCTGAGATCCTATGTAGTATAAATGTGCAAAGATGTTAGAAATCGGTTCATCCTAGCCTGAGAAAAGGCAGAAAGAGTGTTTTGTGGTCTCACTGTCTAACCCTACATTTTACCATGTGTGACACCACATATGGTAAAATGTAGGGTTTAGGATTAACAGGACAGCTGAGCCAAGGGAAGACTGAGGGAAGAAAAACTGCATTCATTATATTATAATAGTAGATAGTAGGCTGGTTTTGTATGGGTGAAGTATTCCTTTAACAACTGAGACAAGTATTGGTGCATTGGTAAATAATCAGATGTGAATTTAGACCATAAAATAGACTACAGCAAATTGGTGTAAAAACAATTAAAAAAAGTATAATTTTGAGAACAAACTTCAAATTTTTAACAGGGTTTTTTTTTCAGCTCATCTGATTTTGAGGACGGAGAATTTGAACCCTGCTGCGTTACCATGACGGTAAGATAAATTATTTATCTTTAAAAAATAATTTGGGTAAATATGATTTGTTTTGTAATGGTAAAGATTCAGTATGCTTTCGTCTATGCCTGTATCTTTCTATGTCTATGTGTGTTATGTAATGTTTGTTTTGTGAAAATAGAAAAAAAAAGTGTTATGTCATGCCTGGTTTAATAAAGGTAAAATATATACAAAATGTAAAAAATAAATAAAGGTAAAATTAATTTAAAAAAAATGCAAATTATTTCTTTTTCCGATAAAAAAAATAGAAAAAAAATTAAAATTATCTTAAAAAAAAAGAAATTAGGGTAAGTAAATAAAAAAATATAAACAATAAAAATATCTGTTGTTTGTGTATAGGATGAGCCATGGACCTATAAAGAAACGGATGAGCAGCAGTCCTTCCACCTCGCTGACGGGCTGGATCTGGTGGTTACCCAGAATCCTCTGAGTATCCGGCGTGTGGGAATGCTAATATTAGCTGCTAACAAGATGAAAAAGATTTCTAAAGCTTGTGGCCACAAACCGAGCAACCAAATATGCAGTGAGCTGGTAGACTGTCTGATGGATGGTGAGCATGGATTTGTTTTGCTTTATTTTAAACTGTGGGGGGAAGGGGGAGTGGGGGGGGGGGGGTTGGGGGACATTAAATGTATTTTATTTTATTATAATTTTTTTTAAATACTTAACTTTTGGATTTTTTTTTTTTAAAGAACACAAACACACAACTGGAGAAGTTGAAAAACACATGTCCTACAGTCCTACTACATCCGGTCGAGATTTTATAGCACAGCACATATCACTTTATATCTTGGCACTTTGTGATTCTAGGATTTTATGTTTGATTTTATGATTTTCTTACAGTTTTTTTCGATCGCTAAACCACAGTGGGCACAACTGGAGCGACATGTGCAAAACTCTAACAACAGTATGCAGAGCAGCGGTTCATGTGGACCAAACTCTAGCTCGTTTTAGCTCGTTTTTCATTGATAAAACACAATTTTCAAAACTCTACACACCTATCTCATGGCTTAACCACAGCCTGCACAACACTGTGGATTTCCAGCCATTTTTTTTCAAACACTAACACACTACTGCCACAACTGTAAACTACACATTCAAAACAGAATGAATGCCTAGTGCATTTCAAACACTGCAGATTGCAATTTCAACTGAAACAAGATGTAAGATGTCTTGTTTTAGACTTGTTAGTGAACACATACAGTATAAAGGGAAAGCTCAAAAATATATATTTTTTTGGAAATGACCAATGAAGACAGGTTGTTGGAGGGAGAAGAGTGGCAGTGAGAGTGTGGATGTGTGGAGGAAGACATAGGTAAGGCAAGGCAAGGCAAGGCAAGGCAAGTTTATTTCTATAGCACAATTCAAACACAAGGCCACTCAAAGTGCTTTACAGGGGCAAGATTAGAATACATAAAACACATTATAAAACATTTAAAAGCGAATGAAAAGAAGTAAAACATTTAAATTAAATAAAAAGTACAGGTTAAAATGGAAACAGAAAAGTCTTCAGACTCGATTTAAAAGAACTGAGGGTTGCAGCAGACCTCAAGTTTTCTGGGAGTTTGTTCCAGATTGTTGGTGCATAAAAACTAAAAGCTGCTTCTCCTCGTTTAGTCCTAACTCTTGGGACTGTAAGTAGACCTGTCCCAGACGACCTAAGGGCTCTGGACGGTTCATAACGTATCAGCAGATCAGTAATGTATTTTGGAGCTAAACCATTTAGTGCTTTATAAACCATCATCAGTATTTTGAAATCAATTCTTTGAGTGACAGGAAGCCAGTGTAAAGACCTCAGAACT
>OX442365.1:27007361-27027361 GCA_949357725.1 Hyperoplus immaculatus
CCACGAAAACTAAGAATTTACGACAATCACAGTTGTGTCACAAATTCTCTGTCATACAGAAAACAAACAAAACCAAGTCGGTCAAAATGTTGATTCAAACTTTCTTGCCTGAAAACTTTGATAAACAAAAGATAATAAGTTGCCATTTTTTTGGAAGTCTTATGAACTCAAATCTTGAAGTTACATCAACATAAGTTATCTCAACAAAAGCTAATGTTGGCTCAAATGTACGCAGTGTTGCTTTAAACGTAAGATTTCTAGTTGTAGCCTCAAAACTCAAATATCTAGCGCAGACATGTTGCCATTGTAAAATGTGCGTGTTCCTAACTCTTTCCATGTTTTATAGTATGACAGTTTCTCCATATGCATTTATAAAAACAAAACATTGATACAGCGATTAACAGACAATTTTTATCTTGACCATATTTCATCTATCCATTCCTCTTTCTCGGGTTAATTTAACTGACCTCCCAAAAACCAAAAAAATATTGTCGACAAACTGCTGCTGCCCACTTAGGAAAGACCTGGACCGGAACAAGAATACAATGGATGCCAATATATCGCTCTCATTTTAAAGCTATAGTGCGTAACTTTTTTCATACGAATGTATGTCAGCTACATTCAAGCCGTTGCCAAATGGAGTTGACACAAAGGTTGATTAAGCCTATCAGCTCCACAAAACTCTCTCTGTATTTCTTCTCAGTATGGCAGCGTTTACAAACTGGTGTCCCCCCCCCTCTTCATTGACACTGGTGCAGGAGCTCAAGAAAAATCCCCAAGAAGAGCCCAAGAAATGTTTCAGTTGTCGATTCTTACTGCTAATAAAAAAACCTGGACGTACAGCAGAAGGTATAAAATCCATGTACGATCACTGAAGGCTTTTACCTCATGTAGATGCACCGACAGTGTTGTTGTAATTACTCAGAATTCCTCATGGGGGGGTGACAGAAGTTACGCACTATAGCTTTAAAACCGAACTATTAGGGGGAAAAACATCTTAAACAGGTTGACTCCTCACTCTTTTTTTTTAAATATAAACTATGTTACATTTTTTTAGGAAAGCAAATTTCATTGGCTTCACATCTAAAGTTATAAAAACCAATGTGCTGGTTTTAGTGTCTTTCGTCTTTTCTTATTTTTTATCTTCTTTTAAAACAATATAGCATTATAAGTCACTCTTTTACAACCTTTTTTTTTAGTACACTTATATTTTTCTCCTTAAATCACTTTCTCAGAATCACACAACCACTCCAACCTTACAAACTTTTAGGATAATACACCAATAACTTCCTGCAAAAAAAATTTTAAACTTTTTTTTTTTAACTCCAAGATTTTTTTTTAGTATGCAGGTATAACTTACAGCACTATGGAAGCCCGTTAGCACCAGTACAAGTAAGAAATAAGAACAATTACTTTTTGATTATAAAAAATATCACCATTGAAAGTCCTATTAAGACACACGTCATCATCATGAGGTAAATTTTATGTTTTATCACATAACTGACACATTTTCTCACAATTTTGACTTTTCATCTCGTAATTAAAATAATAATATATTGTATTTATACTGCGTTTTTCTAGAAGCTCATGGCTGCCATTGCACTATTTGTAAAAAATGTAATTAAAATTTTACAAACTGTACTTTTTGTACACCACAGAAGCACTGGTGCTCAAAAGTATTTTTTAAAACAAATATTCATTGACGTTGGAATTATAATCTCAAAATGTCAACTTTCTAATTTATAATGTTCGCTTTTTTAACTAAAAATTTACTTTTATATGCATATTTTTCTTACCAAAAGCAAAAGTTTCCACCTTATTTTTTAATTCATTTTTAAACTGGCACTAACAGGCTTCCATACAGCACGATTTGTCATGCACTTTTATCCGTCTTTTTTTTCTCGTTTTTAATCTTATTTTTCTAGCCAAACAACCCAACCAACCTCCTATATTGTAGCAGAATCTTAATATCAACTAAAAACACAGCTGTTTCATCAAATCAAATCATAATTTCCATCCATGTAATATTTTTTCGCCTCAGTCGTCTTCCACTTCTTCGCCCTCGCTCTCGACATCTCGCTCTCTCCTGGTCTCGTACATTTTATCCCTCTTATTCTCTTGAATCTCCTTCATTTCCTCGGCGTATCTTGAAAAGGCTCCCCCAAATTTACCCCACGCTTTAAACGGGATAGTAATGGAGTTCCTGTAGCTGGGTTTCACCTCGCTAACTCTCATAAACACCCCGTACTTATTGGACCCCACGTCGAAGAAGAACCGTTTCGAATCCACCATGATGGATGTGCCCTCGGGAAGATCGCTGGCACTGAAGCCGCCGCTGGCACTCGTTCCCCCGGCTAACTCCTCGTCGTCTCCCCCGTAGTCGTCGATGAGTTTGGCCAGGGCGTCTCGGAACTCGATGAGCCCTTGAGCCGGTAGCGCGATGGTTTGGCCGGCTTGCATGCCACCAACAGGGCCCCCGCCACCTCCAAAGCCTGGTCCTCGGTTAACGGTTTGCCTGATTCGTAAAAACCTCCCCCGTTGATTCTCCTTCAAGTCGAGGTAGTATTTACGGTTTTCACGTACTAGGAATTCGCTCTTCAAGGCTCGCCTAGGCCCACCGTCCTCCCCGACGCTTGATTGGGCTATCTGTTCCGGGCTACTAGGCCCCAACTGGGCGTAGTGCTCAATGAAATCCCCGAGATAGTCACGGAACTCGGCCGCGACTGATAGCGAGAGAGTGAGGCGACTTTTCGAGCCTCCAGCGCCCACTTCGGCGATTTTAATGAAGCGCCCTTTGCTGTTTTGCTTCACGTCCAGGTAAAAGCGCTTGTTCTGGATGTCAAGCCGCTTCGAGGCCAGTTCTTGGGTCTCTTGCTGGTCCCGTTGGTAGTGCGGTTGAAACCCGCTGCCGCCCCCACTGCCCCCTCGCTCACTCCCGCTGTCTCCATCGGCCATCTTCAGCGCTGCTCCACCATTCGGCTTTCTGCCCCAACTCGCTGCTGTCTCGCTCTCCTGTCCTGCGTAGCAACTCTCTGCGTTTGCTAACTGCCCTTTCCTCTCGCGTTGCCAGATCTCGCGAGAATAAACAAGCAAAGCAAAGAAGAGAAAACCTCATGTATTTAATAATGTACTCCTACTGTAAATCAATTCCTGACAATCATTTCTTCAAAAACAGAGCTAATAAGTATGTATATGAATGGATTTATTTTGTATTTCAACAATTCCACAACAGTACTCTTGGTAAACCTGGTCAAAAATAGTAAATATATATACATATATATATTTAACCTTTATTTATACTCGATATTTCATTGAGGGCTGACCCTCATTTACAATGATGTCGAGAAACAAAAAACAAACAAACACAATATACAATACAAATACACAACAAGCTGGTAAAGAGAAACATCCCAGACAGAGATGTAGAGTGACTAAGAACAGAATTAAATTAGTAAGTAATATATATAAGCACAATACAGAAATCTGATTGAAAGTAAAGTATGTTCATAAACATTAGGCCTATAAAACTTAGTTTAAACGAAAAAACAACACAGCTTCTACTGTCCAGAGCATTCCGTAGTTTATGGCTCCACAACCTTACAAAATATCTTTTGTTACCAAGTGAGTTCTAGCCTGATTATTTTCATTTTAATATAATATAATATCTAAAATGTAAATGTATTTATTAATTATTTTATATGCCATCTGTTGGTCAAATGTTATATTTTCAATACTTGCTCAGTTGTTTTGTGCTGCATTTTTAATTGAATTTTTTACTTGACAAATACAAATAAACAAGCCCAAAGTCGCTTATAAAAATCGGACCTGGCAACACTGTCCCCTTCACGCTCACCAACGGCTGCACGTCGAAGGGCTGTTCTGATTGGCCTGAATTCCTGTCACTCACCGGAGTTCCCACGGTTACAGCTCTCCCATTGATTGCCCGTCACCGCCCACATACAGTTTCCCTCGTCTGCCATTGGTTGAAAATAAAGGTTCTATTTGCGTACTTCATGTTTTTTTTTTTTTTTTTTTTTCATTTTTAACGGTTGTGAAATCTCATTGTTTTTATGACACATGATGAAAATTATGTTTTTAAATTTTTCTCCGGCGTCATGTGGTGAAAAGTGTCGACATACTTTGTTGTTTCCAGCAAAGTTATAGCGGAAAGGGATGTGTTTTTAGATGTGACCAACTTCTGCTACATTTCAGTATCCAAAAATGTAATAATATAATCACTGCAGGTGAATAAGGGTAACATTTTTAACTTAGAAATATCAATATAATATTATGAAACTTTGCCAGTTGGTTACTGGCATTAAAACTATTGTTTTTTGTATTACAATATTTTCCAGAAATGTTTAAATAAATATGCACATTTTGCAATATCTAACTAATTATGAGTACACTTGCATCTCTTTTAAAACCCAAATAAAAATATGGACGTGGGTTAAAATCTTTTTTATCTTTTTCATTTAGTCCTAAAATGATTTCTGTGATAATAACATTCAGAGTAGTGCCAAGAATTAGTATGGAAGGTTTAGTTGATGTAGGCTAAGTACTTAAAAGGTTGAGTTTGAAAAATAATGTTGAGATAATGGCCGTTGAAGATGGTTGTATTGGAGAAATATACAGACCCAAACAGACAAGGATACATCAATTTAACACCTATATTTACATCTATCCATCTATCTATCTATCTATCTATCTATCTATCTATCTATCTATCTATCTATCTATCTATCTATCTATCTATCTATCTATCTATCTATCTATCTATCTATCTATCTATCTATCCATCCATCCATCGTTACAGTGGTATTGCAGTACCACTCGCTGTCCACAGGTGGCAGTATTGTATCATTTGACTTCTAGGTAAGAGTTTTCAGTTTATTGATGTCTGCATCAAGCAGCACCTGTTAGTGTAGACACACACACACACACACACACACACACACACACACACACACACACACACACACGCATGCAATATGATTACTGGATAAAGCCAGAGTTAAGATTGTATATTTTATTTTTACAACATATTAGAGTCCACGTTTATTTGCAATGATAATGGAAAGTATAATTGATGTAAGTGCTTTAGAAGTTGAGATTTCGGAGAAAAAAAAACAATGTCTTTGCCTGTATTGTCTCTTTATATTCTTAGAAACTCTTTCACAATCTCCTCCACACTGCCAGACATGTAACCTTATATAACTCCACTCTGAATCTATTTTTATTTGAATTTGTTCAAAACATTAAATTCTAAGAATTTCGTCTGAAAAGCAATGAAATAATTCTGTTGCTTGTAAACTTCTTTCTAGGGTCGTGAAATTCCCTGAAATATTTCTAAGAAGAAAATGATCTCAGTTTCCTTGATGGTTTCTACAGATTCACAGGAACTAAAATGAAAAACACTTAGAAACTGTTTTTGTGAAAGAGATTGTGTAACTTGAAAATAACAAGCTGCAAAGTTATTCCAGAGAAATGATAATGGCACAACAGTTCTGCATTCAAAACCACATTAAAGGAATACTTCACCCATACGTAACCGGCGTTCTATCATTATAAAATCGCTATTATAATATAATGAATGAGGTTTCTCTTCCCTCAGTCTTCCCTCAGTCTTCCCTTGGCCCAGTTGTCCTGTTAATCCTAACCCTACATTTTTACTAGTGTGATGTCAAACAAGTAAAATGTAGGGTTAGACAGTGAGACCATAAAACACTCTTTCTGCCTTTTGTCAGACTAGGATGAACCGATTTCAAAGAAATTTACACATTTATACTACATAGGATCTCAGAGTTCAATACACTTTCATATTCCCACCGTTGAAGTAGGTCTTTTGACCTTAAAAAAGTACTTTATGGGCATGTTGATATAATATGGTAGGACCTCTTTGTTTACAGACCAGTTTACAGAGCATACTGTGTTTAAACTATGTAATATATGTACATATTTTTTTAATTTGCATTTTTTTTCATACCTTATCATTTCTATTTTTATAAATTGTCTTTTTAATGGTTTTTGTCCATTTTATTAAAGACTATTTGCATTGTACTTGAAAACTTTTCTGAAATCCAATTATCACAATTTAAGTCAATTTATGTACGTCAGATTTGGGGCGCTCCGTTGGCGTAGTGGATAGAGCTGCTGCTGTACCATATTGGCTCCGGCCTTCGTTACAGTGGTCGCGGGTTCAAATCCGACCCGTGGACCTTTACTGCATGTCATCCCCCCCCCCTCTCTCTCTCTGTCTCCCCATTTCAACTCTGTACTATCTAATAAAGCTGAAGAAAGGCCAAAAAATAAACTTAAAAAAAAAACTAATGTCAGTTAACCTTTAAAGCTTCAATAATCATTTTATTTTTTAGCATTTTGATTTCACATCGACACAACAACAACAATACAAGTCAAATAAAACAATTCATAGATTCAAATTTAAATAAATCTAAACTGTACATCAGTTACAAGCAGAGCGAGATACACACACATACACATACACACACACACACACACACACACACACACACACACACACACACACACACACACGCAAACACACACACGTCACAATATTGCACACCAACCTGTTTGTATTCAGGAGTAACATTCAGGTTTCAAGTTCTTTTAAAAACTAGCTGCATTGGTCCTATTAGGATAGCATTATTCAAACTATAAAAATCAGTGTACATTTCTTTTCCCGTCTCCTGACAGAATATCACAGTAAAATTTAAAGCAAGTCACTGAAGGCACAAACATAGATTTTTCAAGTACTGGTACATTTTCAGATTTTTCTGTATTTTGTTAACGTCCGGATATTTTTAAAGCTATAGTGCGTAACTTCTGTTGCCAGCATGAGTAATTACAACAACACTGTCGGTGCATCTACATGAGGTAAAGCCTTCAGTGATGGATGGCGCATGGATTTTATACCTTCTGCTGTACACGTCCAAGTGTTTTCTTAGCAGTAGAATCAACGACTGAAACATTTCTTGGGATTTTTCTGAGCTCCTGCACCAGTGTCGAGGGGGGTGGGGGTACACCAGTTAGTAAATGCTGCCATACTGAGGATGCAGAGAGAGTTTTGTGGAGCTGATAATAGGCTTAATCAACTTTGTGTCAACTTATTTGGTGATTTCTCACATGTAACCGACATTAATTTATATAGAAAAAGTTACGCACTATAGCTTTAAGATGCACATGTTTTCAGTAATACTGTTGGTATGTTGGGTAGGAGGGGCCCATGGCAGAAGGCATAATGACTCCAGGGAGGCCACTGTATTGGTAAAAAGTGTCCAGGGGAAGTGACTGGTGGCTGGGCATGGCAGAGGCGTATTGCAGGCTGTGTGGATGGATGTTTTCCTGGGTTGTGGAGTGATATCTTGGGTAGGGCCCCGCTCTGTAGGCCTGTAGCTCGGGGTAATGCATTAGCTGAGATGCTACGTTAGCTTGGCACGCGTGAGCTAAGGCGTCCTGGACAGTTCGCTTCAACTTCATACGGCGATTCTGGAACCAGTTTCTGATCTGAAAGGAAAGAGAGGGGAAGGAATTGTTATAGGAGGTTTCAGTTTAATTTGGGGTTTAAAATACTGAGGGGAATTTATCTTTAAAAATCACTTTAAATATGAAATGCTAAGTCCAAGTACTGAATATCATAATTATAATTTTTTAATAAATAGAAAATATTATAAAAAAAACTTAGATAAAATTCAACAAAATAAATAAAAACACAAATGATCAATTTGATACAAATATTAAATTGTGAGTTAAAAAGAAAAACGTATACATAATACTTTAATAAATAAAATAAATTAAAATTAATATTAAAAAATATAGTAAATAAAATATAGATAAAACATTTAAATTATAATATAATCAAACAAAAAATATTATGTAAAAAAAAATATAAAAATATAATATATATATATATAAATAAAATTAGAAACAAATATATAATAAGATTGATGCAGCCAATGGGTTATGCCCTCTATGCCTCATATATAGATCCCAGACAGACAGACAGACAGACAGACAGACAGACACACACACACACACACACACAGACAGAAATATTTCTCGATCAATATTTACCTGTTTGTCAGAGAGGCTGAGTTTCTTGCACAGTTCTGCCTTGTCCTGAGTCCCCAGGTAAGCGTTTCTCTTGAAGGCTCTCTCCATACTGTTGATCTGCTCAGCTGTGAAGGCCGTACGGGGTCTCCTGCCTATGAGCGGAGATGCAGGGGCTGTGATGCTGCTGCTGCTGCTACTGCTAATGCTGCTAGTGTTGTTATTACTACAGTCAGTCTGAGCCAATGGGGACAGGGCAGAGTGGCACCCCTCACTCTCATAGCCGGACGTTTCCTCCTCTGTGCTGCTGCTGCTGAAATCTGCATCATTTCCTATGAGAGAAGAAGAAAAAAAAACATGGTTAATACTCAATACAAGTAAATTTTGAGATTTTTTTTGTCTATTTATCTTCCACAAAATGTCTTTTTCTTCGTGTTTATTTGACTATAACTTGTCTGTTTGCGTCTGTATATGTGTGAGCTATAGCTGCTGAAATCTACCTCATTTCCTATAAGAGAAGAAGAAAATAATAATTTAGTTTTTTACCAAGCAGTGTATGCACAATTTTTGAGATGTTTTGAACTTTTTTTGCATATATAGGCCTAACATGTCTTCTCCCATGCATACACAATGTACAGTTAGGTGTTTATTTGACTAAACGTTGTCTGTTTGCGTCTGTATATGTGTGAGCTATGTTTGAAGAATTTAGTTTTTTCAAGCATTGGTCAATTTAAAAAAAATATTTTTGCAATTTTGCTTCTGTCTTCTTACATACTAGTGTAAATCAAAGGTCCACAATGTACATTTCGGTGTTTATTTGACTAAACCTTGTCTGTTTGCGTCTGTATATTTCTCCTATACAACCATCTTTAACGGACATTATCTCAACATACATTTTTTACAATTCTCTGAAAAAAAAACTTCTAAAGCACTTCCATCAACTAAACTTTCCATAATCATTCTCAGCACTATTCTGAAGGTTATTACAGAAGGATTTGTTCATATGTGTTGTCTTCATCGGTGAAAACTGGTTTATGGATTTTTCTTAAATCTTCATCTCTACATTACTTAATGGAAATGCTCTTTAATGACAATATTTTGGGGTGAATTTGGTAGAAATGTTGTCAGTAGTTTGTAGAATAAAACCAAAATGTTCATTCTACTCAAACATTTGCCTATAAATAGTAAAACGAGAGACACTGAACATTTGGAGTGTTCTCTTAACTCTTTCCAGAGCTGTAGTTACATAGTACAGCTTAAGGTAAAGTACAAGTAGTTGAGTTAATACAGTGTATATATTGAACCTACCTTGGTTATTACTGTGAGAGCTTTGGTGTTGCATAGTAAAAGCATGCAGCTCTTTCTGGCTTCTGACTTCATCCACTTTTGGTGAATTTTCGGCCGATTTTGGCCTGCAGTAAAAACCGGGCAAACTCTCCGAATGTGTCCCACAAGCGGAGGCAGTGTGTGTGCCCTGTGTCGACTTGCTGCTCTGGGACAGCCACTCAATGGAGAACTGTCCTCTCATGGCTGCAAAATGAGTTCAAAAAATATCCTTTTAGGTGGTTTTAAAAAAATGAAGTAATTTGGTCCAGAAGGTTTGAGAATTCAGAGCGATTTTTTTTGTAGAGGAAATTTCTTCTGGAAAGTTGTTGAGTTGCTGGAGATTTTGAAATGGACCCTTTTTCATCAGAGCCTGTCTGTACTTATAGGGAGGGCCCACACACACACACACACACACACACACACACACACACACACACACACACACACACACACACCCTAAACATCAAAGCACACATCCTACTGTCCTGTCCCCTCCCTTTGCCTTTAGTTTTCACAACTAGAGTAATTAAGGCGTCTCATTCAGTCTCAATGAGGCTGTTACAAGCAGGCTCCAGTAAGTCTGGCTTGGGTCATCCACCTCCCCAATACCATACCCCCCACCGCCTTTACCATCCTTCCTGCCCCCCCCCCCCCCCACTCACTCACACACACGCAGACACACACACACACGCAAGACGCAGACACACACACACACGCACGCAAGACGCAGACACACACGCACGCAAGACACAGACACACACACACATTGAGACACATGCACACAACACACAGAGACACATGCACACGACACACAAAAAGACACAGACACACACGCTTACATGCACGCTCACACACACACACACACACACACACACACACACACCTCGGCCCGAACTGTCTGCATCAACTCAACAACCATAGATATACTGTAAATATATCAATTCATTTGTGGAGATGGAGAACTGGTTTCAGTTGGATTTATTGACTAATGCCTAACTGTGTGTGTGTGTGTGTGTGTGTGTGTGTGTGTGTGTGTGTGTGTGTGTGTGTGTGTGTGTGTGTGTGTGTGTGTGTGTGTGTGTGTGTGTGTGTGTGTTGGTAGGTATCAGTGACGGGGTCTGCTTTGATAAAATGAAAAATCGAAAATTGTACAAAAATATACAGGACAATCGGAAAATACAGAGAAAATAATTTTTTTATGCATTTAACCCCTTATGTAACGCATAATAATTAAGGACCGGTGAGTAGATCAAAGCCAAACTGAAGCGGAAGTCAAAATGTATGAATAAAATGCCCAATCGGTTCAATTTGGACATGTTCAGACACATTTAAATCTAGAAATGTTTCTGGGTGAAGGGCCCCAGATCCCCCACTATAGTTTTATAATCCTCCAGTTTGCTGCTTATAGGTGTTGATATATTATGTTGAAGGTTATGATTAGGCCGTATCCGAACTTAGTTAAATCCTGTGTCTACAGTTGTTGCTAAGATAAATAGTATGCCTGTGTTACTGCTAGTAAAAGAAACCCTAACCCTAACCCTACTAGTAAAAAAAAAAACTGTCCTCAAGACTTTTCCAAACAAAGTGAAGCCCATACATTTAATTTATGATCATCACAGGAAAAATTTGACTGTTTCAGAAATATTTTAAAAGTTCCTCATAGCACCTTTAAACTGCCCATCATTTTCTTGAGACTTTAATCACTAAATAAATGATGTTTTGTGTAGTTAACGTTAACCATAAAGGAGCCTTTAAGTTGCTAACCGATGTATAACTGTCAGTGAGTGGTGACATCATGATCCGGGATCATCATTAGATTAAAGACAATCCGTCTGAGCGTCTGTGATACGATTTCAGATTAAAACATGATGAGTTTTAAAGTCTCCGTTTCACTCATTAAAGCTGCAGTGTGTGGAACTTTGGGTTTTATTTCCTAGCAGATTTTGTAGAAAGTAATTATAATATCCATAAGTACATTTAATTTAGTGCATAATAGCTGATTTATTTTATTTTGTTTCCTTAGAAAGGGTCTCATATATGTCCATATTTCTGCATATCTTGGACCAAGGCCTAGTGCCGCCATCTTGAAAGTGTCATAGTTGGAATGTCATCAGGTGCATTGTTTAAAATTTAGAATTGTTCTTGTCCTTGAAGGCCACTGTAGCTTCTGTTATTATTCAAAAGGGTTGGGGTTACCCAGGGAGCGTTGCATTCTAGAACTTTGTAGAACTTTCTTGATGATGTCATATTACACACTGCACCTTTAACTGATCAGGATTAAGTTGATTGATCACCACCAGTAATGAACGACTATAAAGGGTAATATCATGGGGATTAAGGCCAAAAAGAGACGTTATGGAGGAGTTTAAACGTAATAGTCACACATTACAGGGTTAATTAACTAACAAATATACACATTTGAAGTGCTTGTCAAAGTCAGAAGTCAAATGTATTTCTAAAGCACATTTAAAAACAGCATCAGTTGACCAAAGTGCTGAACAAGACACAATACAAAACAACATATAAGATACATGAGAAAGAAAGGGAATATTCAGCAATGTTAACGTGCGTAATAGGCCTATATTCCTCTTTAATTTGATTATTGTATTGATGAACAACTGATTTCTCTCATCCACATAAACAGAGGAGGAACTTCATACATCTAGTAAATAAGTATTACTCCAACTGCAAAGCTTTAGGTGAAGGGAAAAGTAAAAGCATTGCATTTTAAAAGACCAATAAAGTAAAAATGTGTATTTTGAAGACCTGTACGTAGTATTTTTTTATTTATAAAATGAAGAAACTAAAGGCTGTTTCCAATATCAGTTCTGTAAAAACGTTGGACTCCAATATGTTGTTAAAAAAAGGTTATAGCTTGATAAAGTACTTTATTTTTCCTCCTAGATAAATTGAAGTGTTGCAGTATCCTAGTAACACAAATATTTCACATTACATAACATGTTTTAGTTGCAGAAAACAGAACCATATAAATGACGAATCAACAGGGGGAAAGCAACTAGCAATTTCAGGTAATGTTGGCTAGTGAAACTGTATTTTTTGCTGGAAGTATAAGTAGCCTATAAAGTGGTTGAGTAGGCTATATACTCAGTAAAGTACCTGCGAATGGCCCCTCACTCATAATGGAAACCGATCGTTCATGTAATTCTGTGGCGCCTTTAAAATCATCTTTTAAACTATTGTCTCGCTTTCAATGCTAAACTTAAACTGGGGGATCTTCTGGGGATCAAGCTAAAGCGACTGATAGCGACTTGAATGGACTTTTAAAAAGGGCTGTGACCATAGATAGTATATAAAGGCTGTGACGTGTGAAATGGCCCATAACACCGCTGTCTGTCTCGGCCATAGATAGTAAATAATAGGTCTCGGCGCTGTTTTGTGTGTAAATAGGGCGGCGCGCGGGCCAAACACATTACACACACACACACAAACACACACACACACACACACACACACACACACACACACACACACACACACACACACACACACACACACACACACACACACACACACGTTTCTTCATCTTCGGGAGGATTAATGGAATGGGCTTGTCAATCACGAAACGCTGCCATTGATAAGTTAATGCGATGGGGAAAGGATCCGGTGTTACGACGAATTCTGTATACCCGCTGAAAATTGCACGCAACTTCGGGTGTAGTGGGTTGACCTGCACAGTTATTTTTAAGGCGAAATTATGCTTTAAAAAAATCTTTGTAAGCGACATTATGCCTTTGTATGATACACTGTTTTGAATTGGGTTTTTTTAATGTGGAAAAATGAATGTGGGCGGTCAAATTCACTTGGATCAAATAAAGCTAATAAAAACGTTATAAAATGTTTTAAAAGCACATTATAAGGCCCCAAAATTACTCAAAATATGTGCTAGTAAAAACAATATAATTCATAAATATCCAGAATCATAGTTACTGTGTTATTTGGGCTATTTATAAAGGGGCATCAACATTTCGGCAGGTATACAGAAGTTGCCACAACACCTCGGGAACAGTGATCCAGACACGCCGTCTCATGGAGAGGAGAGTAGCCGACGATAACAGCTCATTACTGGACAGTAAAGACACTTCAAAGGCTCTCCGTGCTTTGATACTAACAGTAAAGGCCAGGACACACCAGCCCGATAATCGCCGTCGTCAAAAAAAATGGAGTCGGCCGTTTCAGGAAGCTCCAGCTTCCCGTCGCTGCTAAAGAACACACCGAGACGACTGTTTATTTTCCGTACGCTCGCGGGACGTAATGTCTCCACAACAGCAGGCGGCGCTAATCTGTATTGTGGCCCGAAAAAATACGAAAGCCGGAAATGATTGGACATCTCTCTAGAGCATAAACATAGATAGAAATACGTATTTATATTTATGGACCATAAGAGCACAATTTTTAGCAGAGAGTGTCGAGCATGGTGTCGAGCAGTCAAGGGTTGATGCATGTGAGTACTCTCAAAACGAAACGAACAAACACATTAAAACGATGGCTAGCTGTTGTTAGCTGTTTGTGCTACCCGCCTCACTTCCGGGCTTCACTGATTCGCTAGCCCTCCACCAATCAAATTGCTCCAAATGAAAGACGGTCGGCCGCCGATTGAACATGTTCAATCGGCGGCCGACAGGCTCAAAACAAGCCCGACGACCTCTACGTCGGCCGACGTCACGGCACACACCAAACAGATTCGTCTTTTTTTTTGACGACGGCGATTATCGGGCTGGTGTGTCCTGGCCTTAAAGGCCAGGACACACCAGCCCGATAATCGCCGTCGTCAAAAAAAATGGAGTCGGCCGTTTCAGGAAGCTCCAGCTTCCCGTCGCTGCTAAAGAACACACCGAGACGACTGTTTATTTTCCGTACGCTCGCGGGACGTAATGTCTCCACAACAGCAGGCGGCGCTAATCTGTATTGTGGCCCGAAAAAATACGAAAGCCGGAAATGATTGGACATCTCTCTAGAGCATAAACATAGATAGAAATACGTATTTATATTTATGGACCATAAGAGCACAATTTTTAGCAGAGAGTGTCGAGCATGGTGTCGAGCAGTCAACAAGGGTTGATGCATGTGAGTACTCTCAAAACGAAACGAACAAACACATTAAAACGATGGCTAGCTGTTGTTAGCTGTTTGTGCTACCCGCCTCACTTCCGGGCTTCACTGATTCGCTAGCCCTCCACCAATCAAATTGCTCCAAATGAAAGACGGTCGGCCGCCGATTGAACATGTTCAATCGGCGGCCGACAGGCTCAAAACAAGCCCGACGACCTCTACGTCGGCCGACGTCACGGCACACACCAAACAGATTCGTCTTTTTTTTTGACGACGGCGATTATCGGGCTGGTGTGTCCTGGCCTTAACACGCCCTACACACACACACACACACACACACACACGGACCATAAACACTGCGCCGATCGAACTCACGTTGCGTAAAAACTGAGGTGACGCTGTCAATAGTTGTAGGCTATGATGTGATGTTTAGGGTCATTTTAAAAATAGGAACAAATAGTTATCTTAAAAGTGTATTGTTCATATTTTAACCATTCATTCAATTTCTATATAGGCTAAGGCTAGTGTAGGGCAGGCCTCGTGGAAAAATTACAAAAAGATAATTAAGAAAGTTGAATTAAAAAAGTCTAGTGTGGTGATTATATATTGCTTACAGACACAAATAAATAAATAAATAAATAATAGCCTGATAACAAAAAGGATATAATGATCAATACATTATTAATGAATAAACTCTTCTCTTCATGTTCTGTTGAATAAACTTGGTATGTGCATTTATTCAAGTGGGCCTACATAAAGATTTAAGAAAAATATAAGATACCATTTTTTTTATAGCTACAATGTTAGCGCATTCATATTAACACCCTTAAATCTAACTTATAATATATAACATTGATAGAGAAAGTTATGATTTTAAAGGTGGAGTCAGTGATTCTGGAGAACGCTTGTTGTCAAAATCACTTTTTGTAAAAAAATCAGTGAATATCTCCTCATGATCTGCTACCTGTACGTACTGTGTGTGTGTGTGTGTGTGTGTGTGTGTGTGTGCTGAAATAAATCCAATTTTACTACCCAGCCTAGACTCTGTAAACTAGTATGTAAACAAAGGGGAGGGTGGGGGGGAGCACCGTAGCTAGCAAAATGCCCGTTTGTATTGAAGGGGAAAATATTGTAGTTTTTTCAGTGCACAGTAAGAACTTTGCAATTGTAGTTTTTCACTCAGATGACGTGACAGACTTTCAGATCTGCAGACGGATCACTGACTGTCTCATGAGTGGCTCTCGTCTCCGTCACATCAAAGCAGACCCCGTCACTGATACCAACACACACACACACACACACACACACACACACACACACTGAGACACAAGCACACACGCTGAGAGACACACACACACACTGGTACACACGCACGACCTTTATTATACAATCTATGGCTGAGACACACACACAGGCACACACACACACACACACACAGACACACACACTGAGACAGACACACACACACACACACATACACACAGACACACACACACACACACACACTGAGACACACACACAGGCACGCACGTAGACACACAAACACAATCAGACACACACTGAGACACACACGATCGGACACACACACACTGAGACACACACGATCGGACACACACACACACACACACAGACACACACACTGAGACACACACACACACACACACAGACACACACACTGAGACACACACACACACACACAGACAGACGGAGAGACAACAAATTTATCAGCAGCCCTTTGATCTTTTAACTGTCCCAATCACCTGTCTGTTGTGCTCCTGTTTGCCAGTCACCTGAAGAGGAACGTATGACACTAAGAAAACATGATGGAAATATTATAAAACAATAATTATGATCAAATAAATTAGACTATCCCTGCGTTACCAATTGCATACTCTTTCTTTCTCATACTCTGTGGATTCTACATACTTATAGCCTATTGTTAAAAGTATGTATAGCATGCAGTATGCCACTATTGAGACATACTTTAAATTGTTTATTTCAGATGACTTCCGGGTTACAGAGCATGGGGTAGGCACGATCGCTCAATAGCTCCCACAAAATATTTCAGACCTAACTGATTAAACCCTATTCTCGACGATTTTTTTTGTGCTTGTGTTGCCGGTAACACTGATACTGTTTTGGAGAAATGCCTAGAAGCAAGAAAAACGCAAAAAGAGATTCGGCAGAGTCAGATATGTCCTCGGACAGCGTGGTTAGCATGGACGTTGGTGCTAGCTCAGTGGCTTCCATTCCGGGTCTGCTTGAACAGCACAGAGCAGCGATAGCTGCCGAGTTTAAATCAGCTTTCGCCAGCATGGACGCTAAACTGGACAGCATCCAGGCCGTGGTCTCAAGCCAGGGGAAACGTATAACCGATCTCGAGGATAATGCAGAAACTGTTTGCGGACGTCTGGAGCAACTTGAGGCTACGTGCTCCTCACTGCAGGAAGTTAATACGCTGTTGAAAGCTAAACTGTCGGATTTGGAAGGGAGAAGCAAGAGACAGAACGTTCGTATCGTGGGTTTACCAGAATCACTGGAGGGTGCGCGCCCCACTGCCTTTTTCTCTGAGCTCCTCGTTGAGGTGTTTGGTGGTCAAGTACTCCCTTCTCCCCCGGAGCTGGACAGGGCTCACCGCACTCTGGCACCCAAACCGGGCCCGCATGAGAGGCCGAGATCCGTCGTTATCCGCTTTCACCGATACCAGACTAAAGACCTGATCATGACGGAGGCACGTAAACAGGGCGAGCTGGAGTACCACGGCCACAAGCTCCGGTTCTACGAGGACTACAGCGCGGAGGTCGTGAAGCAGCGGGCTGAATACAAACGGGTCATGGCTGAGCTTTATCAACGCGGTCTCCGCCCCTCTCTCCTCTTCCCTGCGAGGCTTCGCATTACTCTCCAGAGCGGCGAGAGAAAGTGGCTGCGGTCTGTCTCTGAAGCATCTAACTACTTATCTACACTGGGTGTGAGTCCGTAGTAAATACGATTGCCTGCTGTGAGTATACAATGTGGACAAATGCTCTTTTCATATCCCCAGCCAAACTCTCAGACTGATGGTACTATACGCAATTGTATTTTTATTTTTAATGAGTAAAGTAGCTGGGTGAACGTGACATTTTTGTTGCTTGTCATTTTGACGTATTGTCTAGCTCACTCGCTTTTTTTATTGTTTATTTTGTATCTCTATTTCAAAACGGCTAGATAAGCGTGTCTGTTCTTTATTTTTTATTTATTTTTTTGCCATTTGGACAGATTGTCTAACTCACGCCTTGTTCTTTTTTTTGTATTTCGAATTTGTTGGTTGAGCACGGTATGCTTGTTTAGTGTGTTGTCATTTTGACAGTTTGCTAGATTGTTCATAGTGTTACTAGCAGTTATGGGGTGAATTGTACAAGACTTATGTGGGAAGCTAGCATAGGCTAGAAAGTTAAGGCTTGGAATGTTTGTTGTGAGACTAGTAAGGGTCTTTCGGGGTTTGCTGTTGAGAGCAATATATGGGGTGGGTTTTGGGTGGGATGGGGTGGTGTCAACTGGGGGTTTAGCTGATGGGTTATCACCTGCTGTGTTTTCAGTTATCTGTGTTTTCCTTTTTTTTGTGTTTTTTTTTCCTCTGTATTTTGCTACTCTTTTGTTGTTTCTTGTTATCTAGATCCAGTCTTAGATCGCTCGTCCCCCAAACCTGCCACTCTTAACAGATCTGCAGGTTATATCAAATCATTTCTTGCTGATTATAGCCTTTCTGATCCATACAGGTTTTTATACCCCACAGGAAGAGAATATTCATTCTTTTCACATGTCCACCACACTTACACCCGAATTGATTATTTTTTTGTTGATAATTCATTGATGTCAGACCTAAAGTCATGTAGTTATGAAAGTATTGTGATCTCAGATCACGCTCCTCTGCTCCTTCAACTGGCTTTCTCTGACGTTGAGTATACTAGAAGGCAGTGGAGACTGGATCCATTGTTGCTCACAGATGCGAGTTTTCTTTCACACATCTCTACACATATTAAAACTTTTTTGAGTATAAATAGAACACCAGATGTGTCTAATGCAACAATTTGGGAAGCCCTGAAAGCCTATTTGAGAGGTGAAATTATATCATTTGCAGCATACAAAAATAAGTGTACAAAACAGAAACAAACTGAAATAGCTGATCAGATTCTGAACATAGACAGACTATATGCTACCTCACCTTCATCTGAACTTTACAAAGAACGTTTAAAACTTCAGACAGAATTCAACCTTCTTTCCTCTCGTCAGGTTGCTGACCAGTTGCTTAGGAGCAGAAGTACTTTTTACGAGCATGGTGACAAAATTGGCAAACTCCTGGCCAATCAACTGCGCGGATTTAGAGCAAAGCAACTCATCCCTGGAATACGGACAGACAGTGGGTGTACAACATCAGATCAGAAATTGATAAACGAAAAGTTCAAAACATTCTATTCAAATTTGTATAGTTCTGATTGTACAGTAGACGCAGCGGTGATGGAAACCTTTTTCAGTAACCTAAACATGCCTTCCCTTTCTCAAGATCTGAGACATAGCCTTGAGGCACCTATTACTCAGAGGGAAATTATTGCAGCAATAACATCTATGCAATCAGGCAAATCTCCTGGTCCAGACGGACTTCCATCTGACTTTTTTAAGAAATTTTCAGCCGAATTATCGCCTTTTTTATGTTCAGTATTCTCAGACTCATTTGACTCAGGTAAACTCCCGCCTTCGTTCTACCAGGCCTGTATTTCCCTGTTGTTAAAAAAGGATAAAGATCCTCTAGATTGTGCATCATACCGACCAATTTCACTATTAAATACGGATGTGAAGATACTTGCTAAAATTCTCGCCCACAGATTGGAGGATGTTCTCCCCTCTATTATATCCCCCGACCAAACTGGGTTTATAAAGGGACGCCAATCATTTTATAACATCCGCCGGCTAATGAACATTTTATATTCCCCCAGAAATATTGAATCAGAATGCCTTGCTTCTATGGATGCTGAAAAAGCATTTGATAGAGTAGAATGGAATTATTTGTTTTTCACCCTTGAGAAATTCGGTCTGGGTCCCGTTTTCACTTCTTGGGTTAAATTGTTATATGCATGCCCTTCTGCCTCAGTATTAACAAACAGCCGTTACTCAAGTAGTTTTGATCTGCATCGTGGGACCCGGCAGGGTTGTCCTTTGAGCCCACTCCTTTTTGCTATTGCAATCGAACCACTTGCGATTGCCATTCGCGGTAACAAACAGATTCAGGGGATATGGAGAGGAGGAATTGAACATAAGGTATCATTATACGCCGATGACTTACTTTTGTTTGTCGCCAAGCCAGCCACCTCTTTACCGGAGGCACTTTCTGTGTTGGAGGTCTTTAGTCAGTTTTCTGGCTATAAACTTAACCTGAGTAAGAGCGAACTCTTTCCGATTAATAAAGAAGCTCTTAAACTTGATTATACAGCTCTCCCACTCAAAGTGGTGACAGATCAGCTGAGTTACCTTGGGGTATGTTTTACCAGAAATTTTAAAAA